>SJYX01012049.1:206154-219141 GCA_006410675.1 Oreotragus oreotragus | reverse complement strand
GAGTGGGTTGCCATTTCCTTCTCCAATGCATGAAAGAGAAAAGTGAAAGTGAAGTCGCTCAGTCTGTCCGACTGCTAGCGACCCCATGGACTGCAGCCCACCAGGCTACTCCGTCCATTGGATTTTCCAGGCAAGAGTACCTGGGTGGGGTGCCATTGCCTTCCCCGTTGGGCCTGAGTAGATAACTACAATTTTTTCACCTTTTATTAATTTCGTATCACATTGTCTCAGACCTTATCCACACTCAGCCATCTCCCCAGTCACCATACATTAGTTAACAACCTTACCTCCTGCTTTAACAAAAATTGAATTCACTGAAGTTCCCTCAACTGAATTTGCAACTGACTCCTCTTCCCCTATAAACCCACTCCACCACCTGTTAACTTCTCTTTGTGAGTGGCACCCAATCACTCAGCTATCCAATCAGAACCCTGGGAATCTTCCTGATCATCCCTGATTCCTTCACTTACATTCAACTAGTGCCTTACCAAGGTAGATTCTACCTCATAAATATATCTTAATACTAGCTCCCTGCTCTATTCATACTTCTTTTGCCTCAGATTAGCCCCTCATGCACGCACGCACACACACACACACACACACACACACACACACACAATTTCCAGTAAATATAACTGCCTATATTCTTCCCTAGCTTAAATATTCCCTAAGTATATTCAGGATAAATTAAAATTCCTTGACAAGGCATACAAATTTCTTTATAACCTGGCGTCTCTTTACCTCTCTGTGGAAACATTTCTAAACATCTTCCCACACCTACTTTCACATCTGCAAAATGGGGATATTAATACAACTAACCTCATGGCATGTTTTGTGGACTCAATGTTCATCGCTCTCCCAAATGATGATTTGGTAGTGGGGCCTTTGGGAGGTAATTGAGGTTAGATTAAGTCATGAAGGTGGGACTCTAATGATGGGATAACTCACTTTTAAGAAAACAAAGATTTCCCTTTCCCTCCTCTCATCCAAAGGAAACACACTGAGGAAAGACCAAGTGAGGATATAGTGAGTAGCTGACCATCTACAAGCTGGAAAGAGAGCTCTCAGGAACTGAGTCCACTAGTAACTTGATCTTGAACTTCTTAGCCCCTACAACTGTAAGAAATAAATGTCTGTTGTTTAAATCACCAGTCTATGGTATTTTATTATAACAATCCAAGCAGGTCAATGGTTGTAACCATTAATGGGAAGCAACACATGTAAATTTCTCTGGAAAAAAATTGACCATGGTAAATGCTTTAAAAGTTGGTTACCACGATTAGCATCCATCTTCAGCCCAGGCTCACCCCCTTCCCACCTTATAACAGTCCCAAAGTCTGCCTGACATTTCTGATTAGTCCTTACTCTCTTACTCTATGAGATTATACATTCTGTCTGGAGCATCCGTTCATGTTTCAGGACTCAGTTAGCACCCTAGGACTAGAGTTAAAATCTGTATCAGACAGCAACATTGTTTTATCTTCATGCCCTAGTACGATCCTCTCCCTCGAGTATGGGCAGAACCTGTGACTTGCTTGCAGACAGAAAGTGTGGTTATTCTATAGTTAATTATGTTATCCTCATTTACAGTTCCCATCTTGCTGGAGTCTCTGTCGTCCTTGATAACTCTGAAAAAGAAAGCTGCAATGATGGAGAGGGCCACATGGCAGCAAGCTGGGAGACATCCTCCCATGTCAGCCTTGCAAGAGACAGAGGGCCCTATTACAGCAGCTACAAACATGTTGATTGTCCTCTCAACAACCATGTGAACTTGGAAGAGGATTTTTCCCCTGTCAAACTTCAGATGAGACCATAGTCCCAGATCACATCTTATTTGTACCCTGTAAGACCTTCGAAAGGATCCAACTAAGACCTGACCTGCAGGAACTGGGTGAAAATAAATATGTGTTGTTTTTCAGCTGTTAAATATATATTCATACTATGTAGTGGGCTTCCCATGAGGCATTAGTGGTAAAGAAACTCCCTGCCAATGAAGAGAACATAAGAGACACATGTTCAATTCCTGGGTTGGGAAGATACCCCAGAGGAAGGTATGGCAACCCATTCCAATATTCTGGCCTGGAGAATCCTGGAGAATCTGGTCTCAAAGAGTCAGACATGACTGAAGCAACTTAGCACACACATGCAATATTATGTAGTAGTAGATATCTAGTACATTATCCCCCTGTACTTTTGAAACACTGCAATCGACCTTGTTTAAAGCTCTTATTCCTTCCTATTTGAAGTCTCTGCTTACTTCATGTTTTCACTCTGCCTTGGAGACTTATGAGGGGATGGTTACATGTTTCTTCATAACCTGAGAGCCTTGTATGGCACAAATAGCCTTCCTGTTGCTGAATAAATGTTCATTGAATGCATTTCATTCCTATGTGTGCAAGCTAAGTCGCTTCAGTTGTGACTGGCTCTTTGAAACCCTATGGGCTGTAGCCCGCCAGGCTCCTTGTGTCCATGGATTCTCCAGGCAAGAATACTGGAGTGGGTTGCCATGCCCTCCTCCAGGGGGTCTTCCCCACCCAGGGATCGATCCCAGGTCTCTTCTGTCCTCCTGTACTGGCAGGTGGTCTCTTTAGCACTAGCGCCACCTGGGAAGCCCTTCCCTCCTATAATACTTTCCAGATACTTGAAGACAAGCAGTTAGATTCTTGATTGGGTGCAAGGGTTTAAAACTTGGTTTGCAAGTGTATGAAACTAAAATAGATCACAAGGGGACGAAAATGACAACTGCATGGTGATGTGTCTAATGTCAGCTTTTCAATAGAGTCATCTTGATTAATGAGGTCCTTCATTTGTGCAGTCACTAGGAAAACGAAAAAAAAAAAGATCCATTTCTTCTTACAGTCTACTTTCAAAGGCACTGGCTTCTCATTATGAATAATCAAATACCACTGTGAAAGAAGGGCAAACTTGAAATGACTAACTTTTAGCTTTTAAGGCTTACTATTCAAGTAAAGAGTAAAATATTCCTTTTATAAAACTGATGTTTTGATTTCACTTGGATAATTTAGCACTTTGAAAAATGACAGCATTCTTGTTCAATCATCTGGTTAACGAATCTGTTTGAGGCATCTCCTTGCGAGAAAATTCCAAGGATTTGTTTTTTAATTTTGGGGAGGGAGTTGAAGAGTAGTATATTATATACATACTATAAATGTGTTTCTCAGGAAATTATAATACAAATTCCTTGAAAAAACCACAGTGACTTCATATATTTATTTAGGGATAATAGGTGATCAATACATATTTATTAATGTGAATTAAATTCTAGTGATTTTTCTTTTTTTGTAAATACAGTGTAAAGATCACAGTATTTGAAATTAAATGATGCAGGTTTCTGTTATATTTCCCACTGTTGCAAACTATATAACCTCGAAGAGACCTGCCAATGGTCTGTGGGTATCCTTACTCCTTCTCCCGAACTTGAAGTCTCGTAAAGTGTTATAACAGGACTTAGAGTGTGATATAGAACCAATGTCCCTGCTGCTAGTTAACATTGTACTGAAGGGCCTGGTCAATGCTGTGAGGAAAGAAAAAGAAATCAGAGAAATGAGGACTGGAAGGAAAAATTTAAATAAATAAATAAGTAAAACCTGACAAAATATATTAGACCTATTAAGAGCTTAGCAAGGTAGCTAAATACAAGACCAAAGTACAAAAATTAAAATAGCGGTTTCTACAAAGCAATAAGCATCTAGAAAATGTAATTAAAATGAAAACCTTCCACAATAGCAACAAGTACAAAGAATTCTAAGTTAGATGGAATAGACAAGACTTCCATGGGGGGTGGGAATCTTAAAACTTGAATAAAAGAGAAAGATTCTGATTAGAGGAAGAGAACTTTTGTGCACTTTGGTGGTTCTATCTCTTGTGGAGATGTAATTTCTTCCCCAGATTAATCCACATATATGCAATCCAAATAATATCTCAGCTGAACCTTTTGAATAACTCAATAAACTTAGTCTAAAATTTGTATGGAAACACAAATGTCCCCAATCAAGGCAACACTGAAAACCATAGTTAAGAAAGAAGGACTTGTTCTACTGATTTTGAGACATATCACCAAGCCGTGGTGAAGATGTCAATGCTCACTGACTTAATCCGTGGAATCAAGGTCATCATATTCATTGTCTTGCCTATATGAATTGTGACATGCTGATTCTAAAATCTATATGGAAGAGCAACGAGCCAATAATAGCCACAATATGCCTGATGGAGAAAAAGTATGTGGGAGTGTGGCACGCAAGATGTTGAAATTTACTGTGCAGCTTTGGTAATTAAGATAGTGTGTCATTACTGCAAGGAGAGACAAACTGGTCAGTGGAGCAGAATATAGAACTACTCAAACAGACTCACAGATACGTGGAAATCTCATGACAGAGATGACGCCACAGAACAGTAAGGAAATGGTGGATCTTGCAGTTAATGGTGCTGACAGAGTCATTCATATGCATAAAAAAGACACTGAGTTTTAATCATACCATATACAAAAATCAATTCCAGGTAGATTACAGATAAATGTGAAAGGTAACAGTATATTAGAAGACAATGTAAGAAAATATATTTGTAGACTTCCCTGGTGGTCCAGGGATAAAGAATCTTCCTGCCAATGCAGGGGATGCAGGCTTGATCCCTGCTCCAGGAAGATTCCACATGCCATGGGGACCACAGCTGAGCCTGTGCTCTGGAGCCCTCAGGCCACAGCTGCTGAAGCCCATGTGACCTAGAGCCCATGCCCCGCAGCAAGAGAAGCTGCCGCAACGAGAAGCCCACACAACACAACAAGAGAGGAGCCCCTGCTGCCCACGGCTAGAGAGAGCCCACATGCAGCAACAAAGACCCAGCACAGCCAAACGTAAACCAACATATCTGAAAATTTTAAAACAGAAAATATATTTATAATCTTGGTGTTAAGAATGCTTATGTAAGACTTTAAAAATATAAAGCATGAAGGGAATTATTTATATACTTGTTGGAATAAGGTCAAGAACCTTTCATCAAATATGATGATGAAGAAAATGAAAAGACAAATGCACTGGGAGAAAATATTAACTGCTATAACCGTCAATGGACTAGGGGTCAGGATGCATATATATATATATATATATGAGAGAGAATGCCTATAAATCTTTAAGAGAAGTACAAACAATAGAAAAAATATGCAAAAGACAGAGGAGGTGGTAATAGGAAAGAACAATAAACATGTGAAAAGACATTCAACACCATCAACACCATAAATAGTTAAGGAAATGCAATTTAAAAGCACAATGTAAATCCATAGTAAAATGGCTAAATCATAATAAGTTCATACAGTGAAATATTATAGAGGAAATGAATGAACTACAGCTACATAATGCAAAGATGCATTGGCATAATGGGGGTACAAAAGGCAAACAAAATATTCTATATCTTAAAATGAATATTGTGTACTTAGGTGATCATTTTGCTATTATTCTTTCCATCTTACACATGCCTTATAAAAATCCTTTTGTTTTTAACAGTTGGATCTAAGCTATTTTTAAAAGGCACAAGTGTTTCCAGGTGTGGAAGTCCTCTTAGAATCTGGCCTGGGTACGAATGCTAAATGTGAATCTCCAGGCTGGAGCCTCAGGAAGAGGTAGCTTTTACCTTAAATATCCCTCATAAATTAGATACTAAAATTGAGATCATATTTTATGTCTTAAAGTGACTGTAGGAGTTTTAGGAAAAATTTAAGAGAAGTCAAAGAAATTATGGAGCCTGACCATGTTTCCAGAAAGGGCAGAAAGAGTCTTCTCATTGTACAAATTAGAAAGAAAAAAAAAAAATGGGAGACCAAAATGTGTATGATTATCCCCCATAAGTCTGCTCATTAAGTCCACTTCATAGGGCGGTTAAGAAGATCAAATGAGATACTGAATATAAAATAAACCTGCTTTATGTGTAAGTGCAACCGATATTAGCTCATGTAGTTATCATTACCCTATTATAGGGTGGAATTGTAAAATGATTGACTTTTACAGTACAAAGGGAAAATTTCACATATATAGATCTACTGAAACATACCCATTGAACTTAGAGTTAACTTTACTAGATTTACACTTCATGAAATGTTTCAGGCATTGAATTAAGTATTTAATAAATGCAGTGTTCAGACAATGCGGTTAGTTCAGAACAGCCATCAAGGCATGTATCTTACCTGGGAAGCAAACTGTGGCAACACCAGTCATGGTATACAGGTTTCCACTACAAGCTGATAGATGACCTTTGTCTTTAAGTGCAGCGATCATTTCATTTTAACCCTTTCTTCCTGATTTTTTCTTCCTAATTTGTTATTTATTTACTTTTTTAAGGCGACACAAAAGGGTACATGTGAAATTAAGAATTGGAAACTTTAGACCTAGTTTTCATCCTTTGTTTTGCTAAATTAAGTTTGGTCACAACACAAAAAAGCAAAAAAAGAAAAAAACAAAACCAGAAATGTGGGGGCAAATACCAACCCTCCAAAGAAATGTCAGGGTTTGGTAATAATTATTTATGAAAATAAGTAGAAATTTGGGGTACTATAAATTGTATCTGTCCTTAGGGGATGACATTAGGATCATCTGAGGAAAGGGGACAAGAAAAGATTAGAAATGATTTGTGTAATAAGTAATTTCAAAAGAGAGAAACAGATAGCTTTTTAAAATATAGTAAAAGAAAAGATAAGCTCTATGTAATGTACCACCAAATGAGAGTTTGGCACATTAATATCCTTACAGGGAAAAACAGTGCTTGGCATCCAAATATCAGGAACTAAATATACCCAAAATATACGTTTGTTTGTGTTACTGTTTTCTCTTCTCCTGTAGCCTTATTTTTCTGCCCGATGCACTTTGATTATGTTCATTTTGAATCTTTATAGCATTGTGTATAGGGTAGAAAACAGGTAAAACCATGTATCTGATGATGACTTGGCTCCAAAATAAGAAAGAGAAGTGATGTTTTTATGTTTTATGTATTTCCTATGTCCAAAAATGTCATTTTCCAGCTATTATTGTCTTGCAGAAGTACTTACTCCCTATGGAGCGGAATATGCTTCTATTCTGATATTACTGAGAAGATCTGCTGATTCTGATCAATCCCAGGCCCCAAGTCTGGCAGAGAATTTTGCAGACAATTGCCTCGATATCAGGCTGTGCCTAACCTAGGAAAACTCAACACTAATCTATCTGCCTGCAAATCACCCTTGCCTCCGATTTATTCACCAGCTCATTGGTCCCTAATCCACAATTCTATGTCAATGCATAATCAAAGCATATTCTTCTCCATTACTGTCATAGAATGTCAATGCTGTAATCTGTAATTAGCCACTCCAAAAATCTATCTTTTCTTTATTCCCTTCCCACATAAACTTTATAGCAGAATAAACATGCCAGAATTATTCTTACCCACAAACAGAAATCAATCTCTACCAAATTCCCTGGTGTAATATGTATTAGCTTGTCACCAAGGACAAAATTTATATTAACTTAAAGATGTGTTTCTCCACACAATGCTTCTCAGGTCTGCAGGAAATAAAAATGCATTCCTATTTAAGCATTTAAAAAATAGAATCATTCTGAGAAATATAATCCACTCACACAATGAAAAGTCATGGCATGAATGTACTGTATGCCAATAGTGACGTGCCTCGAAGAATAATGAGTTCCGTTTTGGTGAGCTTGCTTTAAAGTTCATTGACATTATAGCCAAAATATTTACTGCTGGCTGGTGAACAAAGCCCTAGCCCCAGGTTTTTAAATAATGGTGCAAAAGAAAGACGTGGCAGAGAGACGCTGTGTGCAACTTGGTATTATTTTTTAATTGTGGCAAACTGCCTGGCTAATTTCATTTTTCTTTCTTACATGCATTGGAGTATTTTGACTTACGAAATTTTATAAATAAAGGTTATTTTAATAATTAATCTTGACATGTCAACTTCAAGGCAAGTCTGTTCATTTATAAGAAATCCCTTTATGTTTTTAATTTAGATTAGATAAGCTCTTCTTAGGGGGTTATCTCTTTGAAGATGCCTATTAAAAATAGCAGGATACAATACACACTAATTTCCTACAGCCACTTGTATTATTTTTACTTTTTGCTAGAATCATCCATACGGTGCTGTGCTGTGCTTAGGCTCTCAGTCGTGTCTGACTCTTCGACCCTATGGACTACGGCCCACCAGGCTGCTCTGTCTATGGGGATTCTCCAGGGAAGAATACTGGAATGGGTTGCCATGCCCTCCTCCAGGGGATCTTCCCAACCCAGGGACCAAACCAAGGTCTCCCACGTTGCAGGCAGATTTTTCACAGTCTGAGTCACCAGGGGAGCCCAAGAAAACTAGAGTAGGTAACCTATCCCTTCTCCAGGGGAATCGAACCAGGTCTCCTGCATTGCAGGTGGATTCTTTACCGGCTGAGCTACCAGGGAAGCTCCATCCATACAGTATGAACAAGATAAGTGCTCACCTCTAAGACTAACATATTTAACTTGCAACTCAGTATTTCCTCTGTTAGGGTTTACATAGGCTCGTAACCAGATTTTTGTTTTTAAATCACTCTTTGAAGCAACCTGAAGTAGAAGTATGCATAGGATGACAAAACTCCAAACAAAAAGTTAATTCTAGAGTCAAGTACAAGAGATTATGTATTGTCTACTGTAAGTACTATGAAATGTAATTAGCTATTCAGGGGGAAAATGACAAACAAACCAACAACAAGCTAATTAGAACACAAAAATATTTCCTAACCACAGGCTTCAAGAAACTAATTATCAAAAAGAAAACATTATATTGATGTTAACAATATCCATTTAACCAAGGTATCTTTTAAAAGTGACTTTCACTACAGTTACAGCAATTAAACTGTCAGATTTCTTGCAGAATTAGATCAAATGAAGTTTTGCTTTTCTTTTGACTATTCCATAAGCCAATTTTCAAAGTCTGGTCTTAGAGAATAATGGAATATTGTCCTATCTTATGGCTCATAATTTGTTTTTGTATTACTGAAACCTACATGAGAAGTTAGAAATATTTTAAAGAGTATGTATCTAAATTTTCTGTAAAGGCTGCATGTGTTTATTAAGTAAAAATGTACGTATTCAATCAATTTTTATCAAGAGCTCACTATGCTCCAAGAACTACCAGCAGTAAGGTGTGCAATGATAAATGAGACATGTAAGGTCCCTGATCTTAGTGAGCCTAAGTTCTAATGCTAGAGGAGAGGCAGCAAATGAGTAAACAAATACATAAAAGTACTACTGATTGTGTTGTGCTTGAGACAAATACATAGAGTGTTTTGGTAAAGAATAAAAGAATGAGAGGAGCACCAGGATATATAAAGAAAATAGTAATATTATCAGACTTAAAGGAAGTAATTGAAAACAATGCAATAGAGGTAAGAGGCTTTAAGATTCTACTTATATCAATGGATAGATCATTCAGACAGAAAATCAATACAGAAACATCAGACTTAAACAATACATTAGACCAGATGGACTTTAGAATATGTACAGAAGATTCCTTCCAAAAGTAGCAGAATACATAGACTTCTCAAATATAGATGGAACATTCTCCAGGATAGATCACATGCTACATCACAAAACAAATTTCAGTGAATCAGAAAAGATTGAAATCATATTAAGCTATTCTCCAGTCACAAAGATGGCTGGCATAGTGTTAAAGAATCTGAGCCACAAGAGATGCCAGTTCAATCCCTGTCAGGAAGACCCCTGGAGTGGGAAATGGCAAATGACTCCAGTATTCCTGCCTGGAAAATCCCATGGACAGAGGAGCCTGGTGGATACAGGCCATAGAGTCACAAAGAGTAGGACATGACTGAGCACGTACTCAGCATAATTACTCTGGCTACTTTGCAAAGAATGTCCTGCGTACCAAGGAAGATCTCTTCCACCATGTGGGATTATAGCTAGAAGACAAACATATGTGAACCAGATACTGAATTTGCTGGTGCTTTGATCATGGACTTCAAACCTCCAGAACTGAAAGAAATAAACTTTTGCTACTTAAAAGGTCAAAAAGAAAAATAGAGAAAGAAAAGGAAGGAAAAGATCAGTTAGGAGATGCTATAGTGGTCCAGATGGAAGGATTTGGGCTTCATTTGGAGAGTGGCCAATGGAGATGGAGAGAAATAATGGATGTGCAATAATTTTAAAGTAGAAATGATAGGACTTAAAGCAAAGTCTTGAAAAGAACCTTCTTTACTTGCAAAGAAGAAAGACAAAATTTCCTCTTCCATGTAAATTGCATGACATTTCAGTTTGGTGAATGGAAATGCCTCAAAATGTGAGATAACTAATGTACTGAAAATTTCAGAAGAAATATTACAGACAGTCATACTATGAAGACCAAAAGTACTATACCTTTTAATTAGCAGAGCATTTGTCCTAAATGCTATGATTTTCTTTGTTATTTGGCAAAATTAGTATCTTTGCATTAAAGTTTCCTTTTCTGTAACATCACAACAATAATTTCAAACTTACTGAACTCTTATGAAATACTTACAATAGTATATATGAAAATGTAACATGGAGTACTAGGAGAAAAATTAGCTTATTTCAATATAGTTTGCTTAGCTTCCAAATTTGGACATTCTATTACATCAACATAAAAAGGCAGTTTTTGTATCAATGACCAACAAGAGTTCATACTCATTTTTTCTGCCAGGAGATGGTTTCTCTAATGCCTTGTAATACAAAAGAAAGCATTCATTGAAACTGAAATGATAGTAATTACTTTTTTTTTAAGTCTGGTGAAAAAGTTTTGATGAATCCTCTCTAAAAATACTATATGAATAAATGTCTTAGCTTAGAATGTGTAAAAGTGTAATTTTTCAAATTAATGTATTATATTTTTTTCTAGATGAGAACTTTTCTCTTTTACTTTATTCAGAGACATAATATTTAATAAACAGCCTTAGTAATATTTATAAACTTCACCTGATTTTCAACCTCTTGACATTTTTCTACCACAAGGTAAAAGTAGAAATTAAAATAGAAAGCTCTCTCTGAAAGATGCAAATTAAGATCATCTAGATGAATATTTACGTGTGTGTGTGTGTGTGTGTGTGTACATGATCCAAGCATATCAGAATGCATAATTTCAAAAAAAAAGAGGTCTTAAATGGAGCATAATTCTATGTTGGACCAAGTCTTTATGAATATAACCCCATTAACTAATTATACTGTGTGCTGAAACACATTACTGAAATCTATTATGTGAAATAAAACTTAATATTGAGGTGTAATTCCCGCACACTGTGGAGAGTTAATTATTAAATATATTATCCATTACACAAAAATCAGTGTGGATAATGATGTTTTTGCAGAGGACAAGCATGAATGAGAGAAAACAAATGCCATCATCAACTTACTTCACACTGGTAAGATCACTTTATTAAATTTTACTTCTATAGTATACCTTCTCAAAAAAATACAGAATGTAATATAGTCTCATTGTATAAAATTGAAAATATGTAGGAAAATATTGCAGTGATCCCTGTCCTCATCCTCCATTCCAGTGTTAAAATTTTGTGGTATTTTTTCCTAGTTATTTTGTATGTACTGCTTCTGTATTTTAAATTTACAATTATCATTTAATTTTAATAATAAATAGATTTAATAATAAAGCTAAATTTAAACAATTTAATAATTTAATTTGATTACTATTTATTTTTATAAGTTAAAGCTATACTTGATCTTTGAACAACAGAGTAGTTAAGGATACTGACCCTCTGCACAGTTGAAAATCCAGGTATAACTTATAGTCGGCCCTTCATATGTGTGGTTCCACATCTGTGAATTCAACCAACTATGGATTCTGTAGTACTGTAGTACGTGCTATTGAAAAAAATCTGCATATATATGGGCCCATGCAGTTCAAATCTATGTCATTCCAGGTCAACTGTATAGGAACAGTACATATTAGTGCATATACTTTTCTCCTTCCCTCATTTCACATTGTACTGAGAAATTTTTCCCATGTAATACAATATTCTTTTAATTGTAATTTTATCTGATGTATAATTTCCTCAGAAGTTCTCTTAGAATTTCATTAAGTTTATTGATTTATTTGTATAAAGTTAATAGGAACATTACATAAATTAAAAGGAACATTATTTCCACCCAGGCAGATAGCACTTTCTTTTTTATTTAAACGGGTTTTTAAACTCTCATCGTCATCCCATTCTTTGTTTCACACAGGCCATTAGACATTGCTTGTTGAGTTCTGTGCTGGGGTTTTTTCCTTCCTCTGTGGGTAAAAGCTCCTGCCCTATTCTTCTAACTAGTTATTGCTAATAAGGAAGAAAAGATAGTCATTTGTGTATTTTTTCAGTACCCTTCTTATTAAATTTGCTTACTAGTTGATGCTCTTGATTTTTCTGGGTAGAAATATGTATCATAAGTAAATAATAAATTATTTCACTCTTTTTACATATCTGTATCTCACATACTATTCTTGACTTTGTGCATTTTAAACAGTTCTTAGATAATGTTAAATTACAGCTATGATAGCAAGTATCCTTGGTGATGGGGTTAATGATAATTTGCTAACATTTCATTGTTGAATATGATATTTGCCAGTTATCTTTACACGGCTATTCTTTCTTTAATTAAAGAAATTTATTTCTATATCTTACTTAGAGGAATTTATATACTTAAAGGAAAAAAAGTTGTTCAGTTCAGTCACTCAGTCGTGTCTGATCCTTTGCGACCCCATGAATCGCAGCACGCCAGGCCTCCCTGTCCATCACCATCTCCCGGAGTTCACTCAGACTCACGTCCATCGAGTCAGTGATGCCATCCAGCCATCTCATCCTCTGTTGTCCCCTTCTCCTCCTGCCCCCAATCCCTCCCAGCATCAGAGTCTTTTCCAATGAGTCAACTCTTTGCATGAGGTGGCCAAAGTACTGGAGTTTCAGCTTTAGCATCATTCCTTCCAAAGAAATCCCAGGG
>SJYX01012049.1:185194-200118 GCA_006410675.1 Oreotragus oreotragus | reverse complement strand
TAGTCAATAAAGCAGAAATAGATGTTTTTCTGGACCTCTCTTGTTTTTTGATGATCCAGCAGATGTTGGCAATTGATCTCTGTTCTTCTGCCTTTTCTAAATTCAGCTTGAACATCTGGAAGTTCATGGTTCACATATTCTTGAAGCCTGGCTTGGAAAATTTTGAGCACTACTTTACTAGTGTGTGAGATGAGTGCAATAGTGCAGTAGTTTAAACATTCTTTGGCTTTGCCTTTCTTTGGGACTGGAATGAAAACTGACCATTTTCAGTCCTGTGGCCACTACTTAGTTTTCCAAATTTGCTGGCATATTGATTGCAGCACCTTCACAGCATCATCATTTAGGATTTGAAATAGCTCCACTGGAATTCCATCACTTCCTCTAGCTTTGTTCGTAGTGATGCTTCCTAAGGCCCACTTGACTTCAAATTCCAGGATGTCTGGCTCAAGGTGAGTGATCACACCATCGTGCATCACAGACATTTAATTCTAATCACAATCCTATGAGGGAAATATAATAATCTCCACTTTCCAGGTGAAGAAATGGACACAATGAAAGCATAAAGAGGTAAATAAATTTTCTAAAGTTGTGTACTTAGTTAACATGAAGCAGAGATTTAAACCAAGTTAGTGGGAAGACAGAAGAGAAAAAGAAAACAACAACAGCAACAAAAAAACTGAAAATATCAGTATTATGGATTAGATGTTCATGTACCTGCAAAATTCATATATTGAAGCCCTATTTCCCAGCATGGTGGAATTTGATGGGGCCTTTGGGAGGTAATAAGGTCATGAGGGTGGGGCATCATGGTGCAATTAGTACCCTTATAGGAAGAGGCACCCATGAGTTTGTGGAACATTTACTGATAGCTTCCGAGAAATAGGTTAGTTAGAGGTAAATATTTTCAGAAAGAGTTCATGTCTGAAAATCAATTTTACTCTTAGATTTAGAATGCATGAATATGTCTGTGTGTGTGCTAAGTCACTTCAGTCATGTCTGACTCTCTTTGAACCTGTGGACTATAGTCCGCCAGGCTTCTCTGTCCACAGGATTCTCCAGGCAAGAATACTGGAGTGGGTTGCCATGCCCTCCTCTAGCAGATCTTCCCAACTCAGGGACTGAACTCACCTCTCTTGCATCTCCTGCGTTGGCAGGTGGGTTCTTTACCAGAATGTGTTTATCAGTAGCCAAAAATGAAAAATAAGCTTGAACACAAGCTTTGGTGTTCCCCTGACTTTGAACCAGTAAACCTTAAGTGTCTCAATTTAACAAAGTTAAAAATAAGTAATATTGTTGCAAAATATGTACAAAATATTTAATGAAAGAGGTATTTTGTCCATACTCTGTAAAGAGCTCCTAAAAATCAATAAGAAAAAGAAACAAACCAAAAGAAAGGATATAAAGCACAGTAATTCCCCACTATTTGTGTTTTCATTTCTCATGGTTTTAGTTAATTCATGTTCAACTGCAGCCCAAAAATATTATATGGGAAATTGCAGAAAAAAACAGTTCATAAGTTTTAAATTCTGAAAAGCAAAATAGAATCATGCAGCTTCCCACTCTGTCCTGCCTGGAATGTGACTTACACCTCGTTACAAAAAAGAAGAAACATGAACACAAAATAATAAGATATTTTGAGGAAGAGAGACACCACATTCAGATAACTGCTAAAATTGTTCCATTTTATTATTAACTAATATTGTTAATCTCTTAATGTGTCTATTTTGTAAATCAACCTTTATCATAGATATGTACGTACAGGAAAAACATAGTTTGCATAGAGTTTAGTAATATCTGCAGTTTCAGTCATCCACTTGTTCGGGAGGTTCCTAGAAAGTATTTCCCTGAGGATAAGGGAAGGGAGGGATACTGTAACAGGAAAAAGAATAAGTGGTTTTGGTGAAAAAACTTACAAATTACTCGGCATCCCTAACAATCAAAGAAATCCAAATGAAATTGAAAATAAGAGAATGCTGGTTTTATCATATTTGCAGAATACTTTAAAACTGATGGTACCATAATTATGAGTATGTAGAAACAGGCACATACTTTCAGAAAACATACTGAGTTTCTGTTAATTTTTATTCTCTATTAATTTTTTTAAATATCAAGTTTTCTGGAAATTTTTTCTTAGAAAATACTTCCACATTTTACATATAAATACATAAAAGAATATTCATTGCAGTATTGTTTGGACTAACCCCAAGATGAAAATAACTGAAAAGTTTATCTCTATCAAAATGGTTAAGAATATGAGAAAATTCTTTTAATGGATTACTTATATGCAGCCATTAAAAAAGAAAGAATAGAAAAAAGAGAGAGAGAAAATAACATTTCTGATATGAAAATGTGATTAAGATAATTGATAAGTATAAAAGTCAAGTTTCAGAGCAATAATATGATATGATATCATTTGAAAATAACGATGAATTAGAGAAGAGCATCAGAGAAATATGCACCTAGCTTTTCAGAGTAGTTACCTTTGGGAGTGATTCTCACTTTTTGTGATATTAGTTCCATAACATCTGCATTTTATGTAGCTGTACAACGTTTGCAATCTGAATAAAATATATGATGATATTTTAAAAATAGCAAAAGTGACTCCTGGATCTTCTTTGATAATCTTTTTTAGTATTTTAGTCACTCTTGGGAAGACTTTTTTTTTTTTAACTGTCTCAGGGTAAGCATGTATGCTGTTTGTTTTTAATGGAGTCCAGGTGAGAATAATTAATTGTGTCCTCATTAGATATTTAGAAACAATTGTATCACAACTCCTTTAACCTTTTCTTTTAAATATTTAGTATTCTATGATTGCAAAGAAAATTAAGTATTTCATAATTTCAAAGAAAGCTGACAAGATAACTTATTTCAAGAAACAATATTCAAGCTAATTTACTTATTTTAGACATTAAATTGTATCTTTATTTTCAAGTATGGACTAGAATAGGAAGTACCTTAAGACCTAATCTAATTTTCCCATTAATTAGTTTTGCTTTTTGAACAATATTGGTCCAAATCTAACTATAAATGAGGATTTAGCAGTAAAATGTCTTCCTCAGGCAAAACCTCATTTAACTCTTTAAGGGTGGGGTAATAAAATATAACTGGAAATGTGTATGTTATAGAAGCTTTCAAAAATAAGCAAAAGTAAATAAAAGTAAATTTATGTGACAAATCATGTTTTAATATATAGCCCTGTGTGAAAATATATCACTATGGAGCTTATATGTGCAATTCCTTAATGCATTGTCCTGGTTATTCCATTTTGGCAAAATTATGATGTTTTAGTAATTTTCCAGTGAACCAAAAAATTGGTTTGACTAACAATGTACTTTATTTTTCTTCCTGTTGTATAAATCTGGTCATCCTTGTTCAGAAATCACTGCTGCTCAACTTCAAATTTAAATATGAATGATGGGGAATTTCAAAGCATGTCCTGTTGTGGAAGGAAGCATGTACTCTTGCTTGATTTGTCTCATGGGAATCTAGGAGGCACTTTTCTCCCCTTGTTTTCTCATCTAATTTGTACAGATACAGATTTCATTAATATTTAAACCTAAATATTACAAGAAACAAAATTTCATACACAAAGCCTTTGATGTAGGATGCTTCTTTATGGATCTGTGCTTGCCAGGCTCAATGTCAGCACCGTAACTTGACAAAACCACCAATTCTGACTAGAAATACTCAACTGGAACTCAACCGAGGCCTCTAAGAGGATCCTGCAGTACAAACATGGGTAACAACTGGGACATCAGCCATTCTAAAGAGAGACTTGAGAGGAGCTTGGGTCCAAACTGTGAAGACTAGTTGAGATTCTGAGTGCTTCTTAAAAGTGAAGAGAACCATTTGTATGACCCCCACAGGCCAGGTCTAGGATTAGTTTTTAGGTATCAAAAAGATAATAAATAGACTGTTAGCAAACAGAAAGCTGAGGGTGAGGTCCCAGAGTGTGATAAAAATGGGCAAGTTCACCTGGTGGCTCAGCAGTAAAGAACCCACCTGTCAGTTCAGAAGGCACAGGTTCCATCCCTGGGTTGGGAAGATCCCCTGGAGAAGGAAACAGCAACCCACTCTAGTATTCCTGCCTGGGACATCTTAGGGACAGAGGAGCCTGGTGGGCTACAGTCCATGGAATCGTGAAGAGTCAAACACAACTCAGTGACTAAACAGCAATAATGGTGTGATTCAGAAAGTTTATAATTGCTCATCTCTCCTCTGATGTCCTCTTACAAGGACCTGTGATGTGGAAGTCTCTATTCTAGTTGCGGCAGACAGCAGTAAACAGAAGACCTAAGCTCTGTCTTTGTGGAGCAAATGTGTTAGCTGGAAAGACAGGCTTCAAACAAATCATCCTAAAGTTATCAGTTCAGTTCAGTTCAGTTCAGTTCAGTTCAGTCACTCAGTCATGTTCGACTCTTTGCGACCCCATGGACTGCAGCATGCCAGGCCTCCCTGTCCATCACCAACTTCTGGAGTTCACTCACACTCATGTCTATCGAGTCAGTGATGCCATCCAGCCATCTCATCCTCTGTCATCCCCTTCTCCTCCTGCCCCCAATCCCTCCCAGCATCAGTCTTTTCCAATGAGTGAACTCTTTGCATGTGGTGGCCAAAGGATTGGAGTTTCAGCTTTAGCATCAGTCCTTCCAAAGAACACCCAGTACTGATCTCTTTTAGGATGAACTGGTTGGAACTCCTTGCAGTCCAAGGGACTCTCAAGAGTCTTCTCCAACACCACAGTTCAAAAGCATCAATTCTTTGCTGCTCAGCTTTTTTCACAGTCCAACTGTCACATCCATACATGACCACTGGAAAAACCATAGCCTTGACTAGATGGACCTTTGTTGGTAAAGTCATGTTTCTGCTTTTGAATATGCTATCTAGGTTGGTCATAATTTTCCTTCCAGGAGTAAGCATCTTTTAATTTCATGGCTGCAATCACCATCTGCTGTGATTTTGGAGCCCCAAAAATAAAGTCTGACACTGTTTCCCCATCTATTTCCTAAGGTATAGTGAATTTCAAAAAAGAAGAAAGAAAATACACGGTGCTATGGAAACCTAAAGCAGATGGACCATCCCTTGGCTGCAGAGAAAGTGTCTCTGTAAAAGTGTTGTTTACACGGTTAGCATTAGCCAGTTCAGAAAAGGAAGGAATGGACATTCCAGGCAGAGGATGTTCCAGTACTCTCTGTCTGGATAGGGAAGCGTTTGTACAATCTCACAAAAAATTCCATTGGTCTTTGTCTCATTTTGCTTTGAGCATCTTCCTTGACAAACAGTGAATTGCTGGAGGAGACTGTGTTTTAATCGCTGTTGAATCTCCAGCACCTAGGACAATGCCTGTACATAATAGATCTTCAATACATGTTAAATGACTATATGAACTATTTCTGTTGGTTGAGATAGCTACAAAAAGGTTAAGTCTGAACTTTGGGATGTCCACTGAATAGACAATAATACCTCAGCTTTGTCCTCAAGATCCATGCTGTTGGGTTTCCAAAAGATGTGGTTAATATTGAAGATGCATAATGGAATATAATTTTCTATTCATTTATCATCTTTTCATTATAAATCAGCTCTCTGATACAGTATCTAGAAGTAAAATGTAATACTTTAAAACAAATTAACATTTTTAAGTGTTGTGCACATGTCAAAGGAACATTTTAAAGGATAAAAATGGAGAACTATCAAATGTATTTAAAAATAAGTATTGACTTTATTTATTTATTATTGTCTCAACATTTTCTTAATTTAGGCTTACAGATTCAAAGAGCAATCTTTGACAGTGGTATGAATTGTGTTTTAATGATTAAAGTCCAAAAGTCCTCAGGAAATACACCTACACAGAGTAACTTGCATACCCACACACGTACATGTATATATATTTCTAGTACTTAAGGGTTTCAGAGCTACATGGAATCAAGTTTTAAAGAAATTCTCTAACAGTAGGAACCTAATTATTTTCACACTTATCAGAAACACATATTAATTGTCTTAGTCTTTCTTGCTATTTGACTATATCAATATTTCCTTTTTTCTTATCTGAAATAGATGGAAAAATGACAAACATATATAGTATGAATCATTGGTCCAAATATAAACTATGCTTCTTTTCTTAAGCATAGTTTTCTTCAAAACTTTTAAGAGAACAAGACACAAAATCCAATTTGAGATGTCCTCCAACATTCTCTCACTCATACCTTAAACCAAAATTACCCTTAACCAGAATATAGGAAGGTTTTTTAATGATCTCTTGGTTTCTTCCAAATGACATGTTTTCCAGAAGTCATCTTTGCTTTTTTATTTTGAAATCTGCACCCTAACAAGTTCTGTTTTTTGTTGTTGCTATTCACTTGCTCAGTCATGTCCGACTCTTTGTGACCCCATGGACTGTAGTCTGCCAGGCTCCTTTGTCCATTGAATTCTCCAAACAAGAATACTGGAGTGGGTAGCCATTCCCTTCTTTGGAGGCTCTTCCCAACCCAGGGATCAAACCCAGATCTGCATTTCAGGTGGGTTCTTTATCATCTGAGCCACCAGGGACCAGACTTTAAAATAGTTTCCAGTTAAATTTGTCTTCAATCGACTGATTCACAGGTTTTATCTTAGCCTTATTCATTTCTGAGTCCTCAGGGCTGAGCTCTGTGTCTAGCACATAGTAAACACTCAATAAATGCTTGTTAAATAAATGAAAGCATGGACTATGGAAACAAAACTCTTTTAGAATAACTGCATTATTGGAATTTTAGGTGGTTCAATTAGAATGTTGTTTGAGATTCTCAGTTAAGAGGTTCTATAAAGACATCATCAATAATAGTAACAAGCCTTATTGTTTGGGAGTGAAACATATCTTGCTGTTTAATGACTCATATGCCACAGTACATAATGTTTCTGTTTGATAATGAAACATTGCATCTTCTAGACAGTATGCCAGACATGGTGATTTAAGTGGCTATATTTAAAAATAACTTCCAAGCAGCCTTACCAAAGGAACATGCCATACAATGAGGACTAAGTGAAACGTTTGGTTTTCAGGTTGAAATTATTGGTAGGAAGTCTAACATTTTTATTGTGTGCAAAACTTTTATATGCTTATAATTTCACTCACTGACTTAAAACAAAAGTTTCATTTCAGTAAAGTACAAGTTAAATGACTATTTCTTATTTGTTTTTCTTATGTCCTGTTTAAGGCCATAGACAGAATGATAAAAGTTGTCTCCTGTTTTGGAAAGCAAAAACAAAAACAAAAAACACTACACTCAAACAATGTTTATTCATGCAGGTAGCATGATTATATTTTCAGAATATCCAAGTGCATTTTAACTAGAGAGAGGATGAGAAGGAAACTTGAATTTCTTGACCACCCACTGGGTGCTGGTTTTATTGAAGTGTTTTAGTTGGTTCAGGGTGCTATTACAAAAGTAACATAAATTGGGTGGCTTATAAAGAACAAGCATTTATTTCTAAGAGCTTTGGAGGCTTTGAAGTCCAAGATCATGACACCAGCCAATTTGGTGTCTAGTGAGAGACTTCTTCCTGCTTCATAGACCTCAGAAAGTTCTCACTGTGTCCTCACCCAGTGGGAGAGGCAAGGGTCTCCCTGAAGCTTCTTTTATTAGGATGCTAATCCCACTTGTGAGGGCTCCTCCATCATGACCTAAGCACTTCCCAAAGGCTCCACCTCCTAAATGCCATCACTTTGGAGGTTAGGATTTTAACGTGAATTTGAGGGGGACACAAACTTTCACATGATACTAAAATCCTCATGTGTGCATGTATGCTAAGTTGCTTCAGTTGTGACCAACTCTTTGCAGTGCTATGGACTGTAGCCCACCAGGCTCCTCTATTTTTGGGATTCTCCAGACAAGAATACTGGAGTGGGTTGCCATGCCCTCCTCCAGGGGATCTTCCCCTTTCAGGGAAACCAATCCACTTCTCCTCTGTCTCCTGAATTGGCAGGCAGGTTCTTTACCACTAGCACCACCTGGGAAGCCCAGTGAAACCCTCATACCCCAGGTGAAATCCAGGTGGGTGAGTATAGTCCCTGGAGAAGGCAATGGCAGCCCACTCCAGTACTCTTGCCTGGAAAATCCCATGGATAGAGGAGCCTGGTGGGCTGCAGTCCATGGGGTCATGAAGAGTCGGACACGACTGAGTGACTTCACTTTCACTTTTCATTTTCACGCATTGGAGAAGGCAATGGCAACCCACTCCAGTGTTCTTGCCTGGAGAATCCCAGGAACGGGGGGCCTGGTGGGCTGCCGTCTGTGGGGTCGCACAGAGTTGGACACGACTGAAGCGACTTAGCAGCAGCAGCAGCAGCAGAGTATAGTCCCTGGCTTACAGGTTTGGAGCCGT
Organism: Oreotragus oreotragus; assembly: GCA_006410675.1. NCBI lineage: Eukaryota > Metazoa > Chordata > Mammalia > Artiodactyla > Bovidae > Oreotragus > Oreotragus oreotragus. The sequence goes on along the minus strand of SJYX01012049.1, from coordinate 191,757 downwards.
AGACATTGGAGGAGGTTTGGTGGAGAAGGTGAAGGACACAAGTACGCCCAGATCGCTGACGTGGGCTCTTGGCCACAGTGCCTCTGCCATTTTTCTGTACCAGCACAGTCCCTCTAGGATGTGAATGAAATTCACTCTCTTTTCTTGGATCTTCTCATTGCATGTATAGTGTCTGGCACCTCACTGGCCAAAGTGAGGGCTGATGGTTATCACCAAGCTGACTCCGACTTCTAGCAGAGATTACAGAGATCACATTAACAATGATTTAAAGTAAGTCTTTTAGGAAGCACCTGCTGAAGGAACACCTCCAGGTAAAGCCCAGTCTCATACTACCCTATGGCATGGATATTATCACTGTTTAGCAGATAAGGTAACTTAAGTTATGACACTCTGAGTAACTCGCTCATGTTCACACCGCTGGCAAACAGAGGAACCAAACTCAAGTCTGAAAACATCTCTGTTTCTCTATGACAACATCCTGCCCACACCTCCAGTCACTCATGGGCGGCCTTGAGCCATTCATGATACACCTGTTACCTGAAAAGAGCTGAGGGAATCCTCCTATGGCTAATACCAATCCATACTGATAAACTCCAGTGTCAATTCCACTTGTGTAAGTGTTCAATTCAGGTATTCACTTGAAGGGACTATTCGTTGCTCTGTGGAATATTACAAAAGAAGATGGTAACAAGAGCACATGTTTCGGCACGACAGCGTGGCCTCTGACCTGTGGGAAGAATGTAATGATGAATTCTGATGATGAGCCAGGGTGATCACATTCCAGGACTGTCTTGCCCTCACCACATCTCAAGCAACACAGGAGTGATTGTCCAGATATCTGCCCCCAAATCTTGTCGCCATGTACACAGCTCATTAAGTGTGCCTTCTCAGGTCATATCACAAGGAGGGACTGCTTGGCAAACAAACCTCAGTCCACCAAAATGTAAATTAGAAAGAATGGTCCAAGTCAAGTGGAAAAGGGGCTTTGATTGCAGACAAACTGAAGCAAATCTATTTGAGCTCTGTGCTTATGCTTCTGAGCTTAACTGGCTGCTGCTAATGAGATGGTTAAATAGCATCGCCCACTCAATGGACATGAATCTGAACAAACTCTGGGAGATGGTGAAGGACAGGGGAGCCTGGTGGGCTGCAGTCCATGGGGTTGCAAAGAATCATACATGACTGAGTGACTGAACAACAATGTATTTATATGCCATGGGTGTGCAAATACCCAGATTCCTCATGCAACAAAAAGCTACTTCATTATTTACAACGTATGATTGTATATCTGGTATACTTAGAAATGTAGCATAGCCTGGTCAGAAAGCTATGCTGTCAATGCACTCGAGTTTGTTCCTAATTAACCCATGCCTCTTATTCCACAGAATTTCAAATGTAGAATAATTCTCTTATTCTCATATTCCTACTAGCTCCTGATAACTGTGAAAGAATTGAGCCACCAAACTAGGGTATAAGTAAACAGAGATAACTAACTTCCTGTATCAGAGACATAGCCAAAACATGTTATTTCCTCAAGGAAAGAGCAAAGGAAAGTCATCTCCCCAAGATCCTAAGGCAAAACCAGCTATGAATGCAGCACGTGTTTTTTTCTCCTTCACTTCCTGAAGTTACTTCCTGTTACTTCCTGTGAATTCCATCACCTCCACTAGCTTTGTTGGTAGTGATGCTTTCTAAGGCCCACTTGACTTCACATTCCAGGATATCTGGCTCTAGATTAGTGATCACATCATCATGATTATCCAGGTCGTGAAGATCTTTTTTGTACAGTTCTTCCGTGTATTCTTGCCACCCCTTCTTAATATCTTCTGCTTCTGTTAGGTCTATACCATTTCTGTCCTTTATCGAGCCCATCTTTGCATTAAATGTTCCCTTGGTATCTCTAATTTTCTTGAAGAGATCTCTAGTCTTTCCCATTCTGTTGTTTTTCTCTATTTCTTTGCACTGATCACTGAAGAAGGTTTTCTTATCTCTCCTTGTTATTTTCTGAAACTCTGCGTTCAAATAGGTATATCTTTCCTTTTCTCCTTTTCCTTTAGCTTCTCTTCTTTTCTCAGCTATTTGTAAGGCCTCTTCAGACAACCATTTTGCCTTTTTACATTTCTTTTTCTTGGGGATGGCCTTGATTGCTTCCAATGTCACGAACCTCATTCCATAGTTCATCAGGCACTCTGTCTATAAGATCTAGTCCCTTAAATCTATTTCTCACTTCCACTGTATAATGGTATGGGATTTGATTTAGGTCACACCCAAATGGTCTAGTGGTTTTACCTACTTTCTTCAACTTAAGTCTGAATTTGGCAATAAGGAGTTCATGATCTGAGTCACAGTCAGCTCCCAGTCTTGCTTTTGCTGACTGTATAGAGCTTCTCCATCTTTGGCTGCAAAGAATATAATCAATCTGATTTCAGTACTGACCATCTGGTGATGCTCATGTGTAGAGTCTTCTCTTGTGTTATTGGAAGAGGGTGTTNGTCTGAATTTGGCAATAAGGAGTTCATGATCTGAGCCACAGTCAGCTCCCAGTCTTGTTTTTGCTGACTGTATAGAGCTTCTCCATCTTTGGCTGCAAAGAATATAATCAATCTGATTTCAGTACTGACCATCTGGTGATGCTCATGTGTAGAGTCTTCTCTTGTGTTATTGGAAGAGGGTGTTTACTATGACCAGTGCATTCTCTTGGCAAAACTCTGTTAGCCTTTGCCCTGCTTCATTCTGTATTCCAAGGGCAAAAATGCCTGTTACTCCAGATGTTTCTTGACTTCCTACTTTTGCATTCCAGTCCCCTATAATGAAAAGGACATCTTTTTGAGGGTGTTACTTCTAGAAGGTCTTGTCGGTCTTTATAGAACCATTCAACTTCAGCTTCTTCAGCATTCCTGGTTGGGGCATTGACTTAGATTACTGTGATATTGAATAGGTTGCCTTTGAAATGAACAGAGATCATTCTGTCATTTTTGACATTGCATCTGAGTACTGCATTTCAGACTCTTCTATTGACTATGATGGCTACTCCATTTCTTTTCTTTTCTTTTTACTCCATTTCTTCTAAGGGGTTCTTGCCCACAGTAGTGGATAATGGTCATCTGATTTAAATTCACCCATTCCAGTCCATTTTAGCTCACTGATTCCTAAAATATCAATGTTCACTCTAGCCATCTCCTGTTTGACCGCTTCCAATTTGCCTTAACTCATGGACCTAACATTCCAGGTTCCTACGCAATATTGTTCTTTACAGCATCAGACTTTACTTCCATCACCAGTCACATCCATAATTGGGTGTTGTTTTTGCTTTGACTCCATCTCTTCATTCTTTCTGGAGTTATTTCTCGACTGATCTCCAAAAGCATATTGTACCTGGGGAGTTCATCTTTCAGTGTCCTATCTTTTTGTTTTTCATACTGTTCATGGGATTCTCAAGGCAAGAATGCTGAATTGGTTTGCCACTCCCTTCTCCAGTGGACCACATTTTGTCAGAACTCTCCACCATGACCCATCCATCTTGGGTGACCTTACACAGCATGGCTCATAGTTTCATTGAGTTAGACAAGGCTGTGGTCCATGTGATAAGTTTGGTTAGTTTTCTGTGATTGTGGTTCTCATTCTGTTGGCCCTCTGATGGATAAGGATAAGAAGCCTATGGAAGCTTCCTGATGGGAGAGGATGACTGAGGGGGAAACTGGGTCTTGTTCTCATAGGAGGATTATGGGCTTATGGGCTTCCCTGGTGGCTGAGGTTAAAGCATCTGTCTGCAATGCAGGAGACCTGGGTTTGATCTCTGATTTGAGAAGATCCCCTGGAGAAGGAAATGACAATCCACTCCAGCATTCTTGCCTGGAAAATCCCATGGACAGAGGAACCTGGTGGGCTATATTCCACAGGTAGCAAAGAGTCAGAAGCTTCACTTATGGGAGGGGCCACGCTCAGTAAATCTTTAATCCAATTTTCTTTTGATGGCCAGGGCTGTGTTCCCTCCCTGTTGTTTGACCTGAGGCTAAACTATGGTGGAGGTAATGAAGATAATGGAGGCCTCCTTCAAAAGTTACCATGCATGCGCTGTGGCACCTAGTGCCCCTGACCCTGCAACAGGCCACTGACGACCCATGCTTCTGCCAGAGACTCCTGGACGCTCACAGGCAAGTCTGGGTCAGTCTCTTTAGGACTTAATGATAAAATATAATGACATTAGGCCTAAGGGTGTTTGGTTTTACTTTTGTTTGCAAGTTCAGGCTATGTTATGGCATTTTCAGAGTGCTGAAAGAAGCCTTTGTCTTCTTCAGCTTGGACCCCAGCTAGGTGATGAAATATGTCTGTTCATCACACAGCACAGTAGAAAATATGTAGAACAGAGTGGGTTAGATACACCAGTTTGGGCTTAACAAATCATGGCTACAGGCATCTTGGGGAGTCTACTGGAAAGTGTCATTGTACCTGTCAACTGATGAAGAATTGGTTAGAGTGAACTTTATGCCAACACTTTTGCAGAGACTGAAAATCATCTGCAAAAAAGAAGTAAAGACTAATATAAAGATACTACCAACCTCAACAGATTATGAGAAACATGGACATGAAGCTAAGGGAGTCTGAATAAAGAATTCTTAATAGATGAGATTCTTGACCTTACTGATTGAGGGCTGTCATTAGTTTCTTTGTGAGGACAATTGGTAGTTTATCTCAGAATTTAATGGACATAGAATTTATCATTTGTTATGTATGTATAGTGATGTCCTAGTTTTTTAATAATGTGTACTCATATTGTTTTGAATCATTTCTTTTGTCTTTCTGAAGTCTAGAGTTAAGCCCCCTCCTGATGGCATTTTATATTGATTCCTCTACAGTAGACTCTCAAAGGCTGGGATCCAGAGTGGGTGGGTATAAGCAATTAATTGGCCCCCTCCTCCCAAATGTTGCCTTAATGGACTTTAATTTTGTCAGTGTGCTACCTTCACATCAAGACACTTACACTTTTATGGATCCGCTGTTGTTTAGTATAACAAAAACATGTAATCATACAATTTTTCATCCTATTTTCTTCTGATATTTAAATAAGCTAGCATCTTTATCTATTTCCAGGAGGCACAGGGATTATCTCACATATTTTAGGAAAGGGTAAACAGGCAGATAGAAGTAAAATGACTTGCTTAGAGGCACAGTGGATTCCCTGGAAAATGAAAAACTGATATCAGAAGTCTTTCTCTTCAGGGCTAATTCTCCATTGTGCTTTTTTCCTGAGCAAATACACCGGAATCAAATCATCTCTCATTCTTGTCTTAACAACATCTACTTATGTAAGCTCTGCAAATTCAAAACCCCGACAAGAAAAAGGACAGAGCATTTATAGTTGTGACCCACACGATTTAAAGTTAGCTAGGAGGCTGGCAAAACACAGTGTCATGCTGAAGTTATTTCCAGAACAGCAGGCGTCTCTTCACGCAAACCAGCTAAAATGATGTCAAACTTGCCAACCTATTTTCTCCAACACAGTTCTTTTAAGATTGAGTGAATGGTAGAAAAATGTTTTCTTCCCATGTATTCAAATTAATTAACTGGGAATTATGAGTCAGACTATAAAACAGAGATCTCAGCAGCTGCATGGAATCTGGATTTGGACTGAATGGGCTTGAAACCTGGCTCCACCTCTTAAATGAGCAGCCTTAGACAAATTACCTAACTTCTCTGTGCCCGAGTTTCTTCATTGGTAAAATGTTGCTAACAGAACATGGTGCCTGTTTCATAACTGTAATGAAGATTTAAAAAGTTCATTCCCCTTTAAGTGCTTGATGAAGTATGAGACTTGTAGTAAGTGCTTATAAATACTAGCTGTTCTTATATCCACAGCACCTAGTCCAGAGACGGGCACATTGCCATCTTTTACTAACGTGAGCTTTACCCTTGAACTCTCAAGAAGTTTTTATTCTACTTGGGAGACAAGGTACATATATAAAGTAAGAGTAACCAAATAGCACAGACAATGTACATAAGTAAGTGCTTATAAATACTAGCTGTTCTTATATCCACAGCACCTAGTCCAGAGACGGGCACATTGCCATCTTTTACTAACGTGAGCTTTACCCTTGAACTCTCAAGAAGTTTTTATTCTACTTGGGAGACAAGGTACATATATAAAGTAAGAGTAACCAAATAGCACAGACAATGTACATATAAGGATATAATATAATGGTAGATCAAATGAAACTGTCATTGGTGTCAAAGTACATATAGAAGTTTCCATGGGAGCAACAGGTGATCTTGAATCAGCCAAGGTGTCTGAGTGGAACATTATTTATTCAACAGGTTTTTGTGGATCGTTTGTAGTATTCAAGACACTCCATACATCAAAATTCCCTTGACATCAAAATTTTCTTAAATTTTTCAGGGAAGGAAATGAAGATGGAACAGCCATGAGATATTAACTGCAAATACCAAGAGAGAGAATCCACCTCTCTTGAACCTGTATTTATGTATTTGGACTTGGGGAAAAATCTGTAAGAAGCTCCTGCTACTGCTGCTGCTGCTGCTAAGTCACTTCAGTCGTGTCCGACTCT
>SJYX01012049.1:143590-179530 GCA_006410675.1 Oreotragus oreotragus | reverse complement strand
GGAATTCCATCACCTCCACTAGCTTTGTTCTTAGTGATGCTTTCTAAGGCCCACTTGACTTCACATTCCAAGATGTCTGGCTCTAGATTAGTGATCACATCCTCATGATTATCTGGGTCGTGAAGATCTTTTCTGTACAGTTCTTCTGTGTATTCTTGCCACCTCTTCTTAATATCTTCTGCTTCTGTTAGGTCCATACCATTTCTATCCTTTATCAAGCCCATCTTTGCATGAAATGTTCCCTTGGTATCTCTAATTCTCTTGAAGAGATCTCTAGTCTTTCCCATTCTGTTGTTTTCCTCTATCTCTTTGCATTGATTGCTGAAGAAGGCTTTCTTATCTCTTCTTGCTATTCTTTGGAACTCTGCAATCAGATGCTTATATCTTTTATTTTCTCCTTTGCTTTTTGCCTCTCTTCTTTTCAGTGCTATTTGTAAGGCTTCTCCAGACAGCCATTTTGCTTTTTTGCGTTTCTTTTCCATGGGGATGGTCTTGATCCCTGTCTCCTGTACAATGTAGCATCTTCTAACATCATAATCTTCACAATCAAGGATCCTAGAAATGCTAGGGACTGCCTCATCCCTTCTACATCCAAATGGTACAAGACTCCTGCTTGTCCAGGAGAAATGAATCCAAAGTGATACTAACTCAGATTTCTGCCCTGTAGTCACCCAGAACACCAGCGTTTGACTTGCAAGTTTGCATTGAAAACACCAGACAGCAAGGCTTCCCTCACTTCTTTTTCTTGTGAGGTGTTACTCCCCAGGCCAAATTTAACATTTGCCATATGCCAAGATGCTAAGAATTCTTCACATGTATTCTATCTGTATATGTAAACATGCCTTTTGCTTTAGGATATAGGAGACATTCTCTCCCTCCTATAGACTTTAAAGGTAGGGTATACTCACAATAGCCCTGATTTTTAACTTTCAGAGAGTGAAGAAAATAAGTTTAGTATCTTTAAAAGGAACTCCACAACATCCCTTCAATATAAAAATCATGTCTGATGATTATCAATGATGAGATTTCTCTGCACTAAAAGCCCTCTGAATTGGGTCCGTTTCTGAATAAAGATGGCCCTTACGCTCCTGAGTACCTCTGCTCTGCTGGAGATCCAGTGCTTAAGTACACTTTCTGATCTTTTTAGACTCTTACTACATTTGCTTCTCAAATTTCTTTTCTTTCATGAAAGCCCAGGTGATAAAGGAGAGGTAGCAAATATAACTGTGGATTTCAGCCATGAAAATGCATGCAGGGGAACAGGTTTCCAACAGGACACCATCAGCAAGCTTTTCCTGTGAAGTATCTTTCCTACTGGGATACTAATGAGAAGGTGGCACCCAGGATGAAAGGGGAAAATGGCAGAGAATAGGAAAAAATGGAAAATTGGAAAGGCACTGGTAGCATTACAGTTTCTGAATAATAGGGTATTTTCTGGCAGCAGAGTTTGCCCTATGCCAATGCTATTCAATCAGGTTTCTTGGCTTTATTTGCAAGTGGATAAACAGAGTATAGTTGACTGTCCTGGGGCCTGAAAGGATAGGCCCTAAAACAAGAAACCAGGCATTCATAACAGAGTGAGCTTGCTGATGAGGGGAGCAGTTTTCAGACAGGAAGCAAAAGTACCAGGATATCATGATGATTAAATCAACAGTTCAGTGCGTGTATTTATGAGCCCATTCTGGAACTGTCACAGTGAAATTTAGGTCCTTTTATAGACTCTGGGCCTCCCTGGTGGCTCAGTCAGTAAAGAATCTGCATCCATTGCGGTAGGCTGGATTCAATCCCTGGTTTGGGAGGATCCCCTGGAGAAGGGAATGACAACCTACTCCAGTATCCTTGCCTGGAGAATTCCATGGACAGAGCAGCCTGGCTGGCTACAGTCCACAGGGTCACAAAGAGTTGGACATGACTAACTGACTAACACTTTCACGTTCACTTTTCAGAAGCTCAGGAGGATGGGATTGGTTATCAACAAACAATTACTAAGAGAAATTGCACATTGGCCAATTTCTGACAAGGAAAATGCTAGTGTTAGTTGAGTAAAGATAATGTTGTCCATTATTAAAATTGTAATGTATACAGGTGAAGACGGAACCACCTACGGTGTTAAAGCTGTGCTGTCAGTTGTGATGAGACTAGTGTCAAGAAATGAATTCAAGCAGCAGCCAGTGTCATTATTGCAAAGGCCTGGTCCCTGGAACCCTGCAGGTGGATGTTCCTGAAAGCACTTTTAAAGTGTTGCAACTTAATGAACCACAACAAGGTCTAATATTTATTGATAAAGCCAGGCAAGTAGGTGGCATCCCAGAAGAATTCCAGGTAATATCAGATAGGCAGTCATTGAGCACCAATGAAAAGACCAGGTGACCACTGCCTCCGGGTACTGAGGCTCCAGAGAAGAGGCAAAGATAAAGGCACAATGGTAGAAAATCAGTCATTGGTGTGGGGCTCAAAGGCCAAACTAAGGGAGTACTGAGGAAGACACAATGCAAGGCCAGGGAGGGGTAAAAGACTTATTCAAATCCCCCCTGCCCTAGTAGTTATGAGTTGATCCCAATGGCAAGGGTGTCTGCATTTGTAACAACAGAGAGAAAAGGGTAAGAAACCAAAAAATGCATCCTGGGCAATCCCTGAATGCTGTTTTACCAAAGAGTAAGATGCCAAGTATTTCAAGAAAGTCTTTCTGGACTTGAAAAGGGAAAATGTAAGCCAGTCTTGTCATTTGACTTTTAAATGATCTCCTGGAGTAAGCTTATCTTGAGAATATTCAGCATAAGGAAATCTTTTTAAGGGCGAATTAAAGCAAGTATTTTCCCTTGACAATAACCTTTAGAAAAACTATATAAGCTAGAATATCTTAAGTCCAAAAGGATTGTGTGCCTGAAGATGCCAAAATCATCATGCGATACTACAGACAATATGAGAAACCTGGTTCTCCAGTAATTTTGGGAAGTGAGTACAGATAAATGCAGAGTGCAATAGATAACTTCCTTCTCGGTGATTTAGGTTAAAGGACACCTGCAAAGCAAAAACTGAGGACTCAGTTCTAAAAAACCACTGCTCCAAAGACTGGTAGACTCTTTTCCTAATGGTCATGTGACAAAAACTACAAATAATTTCAATGCCATACTTCCTGATTTTTTTCATCCATGCAAAGGAATAGAAGAAGAGAGATTTGATCTGAAAGAAAACTTTGAACTGAACAAAGCTCCTCCATTTTTATTTTTTAATCATTATTTTTTAGTTGAAATATAGCTGATTTACAATATTGTATTAATTTCTGCTATATAGCAAAGTGATTTCAGTTACATATATATGTATATCTCTGGTGGCTCAGATGGTAAAGAATCTGCCTGCAATACAGGAGATCATGGTTTGATCCCTAGTTTGGAAAGCTCCCCTGGAGAAGGGATTGGCAATCTACTCCAGTATGCTTGTATGGAGAATCCCATGGACAGAAAAGGCTGGTGAGCTACAGCCCATGGGGTCACAAAGAGTCAGATATGACTAAGTAACTATGTAGACATATGTATATATATAGCTTTTTAAAATAGTCTTTTCCATTATGGTTTATCATAGGATACTGAATATAGTGGCTTGTACTACACAGGAGGACCTTGTGTTCCTCCATTTTTAGAGGAGGGAAATGAAGTGACTTGCCCAAAGCTGAACAGTTAATCAGTTTCAGTACCACCATTAGATCCAGGATCTTATAATATCTAAGATTTTGATTGTTTCAGACTAGAGTCTTGAAGTCTGAACCATATCCTAAGTCTCCTTTCTTCCCNAGCCTGGTGGGCTACTGTCTATGGGGTCGCACAGAGTCGGACACGACTGAAGTGACTTAGCAGCTTAGCAACCATATACTTGCAATTAAAAATAAAAAGTGGGTTTCACAAACGAGTGCCTTTGGTAAAACAATAAGCATGTTTGTATACTCTGAGTCACAAAATGGAAGATTCTTTTAGAACACTTCTGTTGCATACAAAAGTATCAATACTGTGGCTGTCTTGAGATAAAGTAGTGGCCAGACTGAGTCGTGAATTGAACTAGCCACTTTACCATGAAGTAACATTTTATTGAAAGAACTGACAAGCAAACTATGGTTATTCAGACTTGGGTATTTGGCAGGTATTTTCTTGAAAATAAACAAAATGAACCTGTCACTTCAAATATAACAACAGATAGTATTTGTTGCCAAGAATAAAATTTGAGCTTTCAAGTGAAAATTGGAAGTTTGGGACATTTGTATTTACCATCATGAGCTAGTCATTTCCCAATAACGACTTTTCTAGGAAGAGTGGTGACAGTTATTGTGATGTTTTGATATGGTATAATGAAATACATCAACATTTACAGGACCTACATAATTCATTGAATCATTATTTTCTAAATGACCAAAACATGGTGCTATAGAATCATATGTAAGTGAAAGTCCATTCAAATATCACCTAGATTGATCAGTTTTAATGTAATAGAGTACAAAAATGTTCATTGACAAAGTTTCAGATTGCACATTGCAGCTAATTTTTAAGAAACTACCCCTTCTTGATTTCTGGTGTAGTATCAAAAATATTCACAATTATCTGAAAAGGCTATTAAAATACTAATTCCTTTCCAACTGAATGTCCATATGAAGTTGGATTTTCTTTGTATGCTTTGATCAGACAACATAGTGCAACAGATTAAATGCCGAATCTGACATGAAAATGCAGCTATTTCTTAATAAGCTACATATTTGATTTATAAAAGTATAAAACAGTGCCAATAGTCTCACTGATTTTTTTGTTTTGAGAAATGCAGATATTTTTATAAAATATATTACTTATATTGAAAGTCATTTTAAAGTAAGTTACTAATAAATATGCTTTCAAATTCTCAATTTTATTTATTATGGTAAATATCAATAGATATAACTCATATACCCTTTGATGTCCTCAATAATAGTTAAGAGAGTAAAGAATTTTTGAGACTAGATAGTTTAAGAACCACATAAAGTAAGGTAGTCCATGAGAAAAAAATATATAGTGTGATGAAATGTTTACTTCCTATCTGAGAGTCACAATGCTCAGTGACATAGAAGCTGGAAGAAGCCCTTCAGTTGAAAAACATGTTGGATTTTGTTTAACTTGGCAGTTCTCAAACTCCTTGAATACAGTCCTGTTTGTTTTCTGAAGAAGTGTTTGTGAGGAACAATATTTGCAAATATTGCTTCATTCACATCTCACTTCAAAGATCTAGTGCCTAGCTTAAGTTTAGAGGTTATTATTGTAGGATTTCATTTTTTTTAAAAGTCTGAATAACATTCCTCTGTATGTATATAGTAAATTTTCTTTCTTACCCATCAGTTTGGGTTATTTCCACAACTTGGCTATTGTGAATAGTGTTGCAGTGAACACGGGAGAGCAATTATCTCTTTGAGATCCTGATTTCAGTTTTTTGAGTAAAGATCCAAAAGTCAGACTGCTGGATCATATGGCAGTTTTATCTTTAATTTTCTGGAGGTCCTCCATTCTGTTTTCCATAGCAGCAGCACTGTTTTGCATTCCTGCCAACAAGTTCGGTTATGTAAGATGAATCAGTTGTAGAGATATGCTATACAGCATTGTGCCCATAGTTACTAATACTACATTGTGCATTTAAAAATCTGTTAAGTGGGTACTTCCTTGGCAGTCCACTAGTTAAGACTCTGTGCATCCAATGCATGGGGCTCTAGTTCAATCCCTGGTCGAGGAACTTAAGATCCTGCTTGCTGTGTGGCGTGGCCAATAAATAGATAAAATGAAATAAAAATCTGTTAAGAGGATAGACCACATATTAAATGTTTTTACCACAGTAAAATAAAAAATTTTTAAATTATTATAAACCCCACGGTTCTCTAGACAGAATTAAAGGGTGACAAGTTTAATCATGAGATAAGTAAGAGCAGTATGTAATGACCTTAAGTGACTAAGGATCTAGTTTTTTAAAATTTCAAATGTTTTCAAGATTATGTAATCAATTCAGAAGTCTTTAACCATCAGAATTCTTGTTACTCGTCCTTCAGAAAATTTGCATTGGTGTGGGATAAAAATAAGACTGTTGATATTAGAATAATCACTTGAAAATTCTGACATTGCCAGTGAAAGATTTTGAGGCTAGATTTTAAAATAATGGCCTATAGTTCTGATGTTGACTTAAAACATGCCAGCATGCCACATTGTAACAACTAGGGATTTGAAGAGTCCTATAAGCTTGGTTTCAAGTACTGAATCCACTATGTATTGAATCTTTAAATGGGCTTGTTTATAAATATCAGCACCTATGAAATGGGCTTATTTTACCTTGCTGACTAGATTATCGTAAGAAAAAAATGAAATTTCAGTAGAGCCTATAGGACAGTTAATGCACAGCAGTTGAATGCTCCTTAGAGGCCAGGCCCCATGCTTGATACCAGGGTAACAAAGATGAGTAGGATACAGGTTCTTTGCTGAACAGACTTTTTGAAATCAGCCCCCGCAAAGACCAAACAAGTTCTCAATTACAGCAGAGAATAATAATGATATACTAAAGTGAGGGTTGATGATCACATATCCTCCAATACCAATTTATCCATTCCTTGGTGAACTCGCATTACCCCTGTTCTTGAGCTAAGAACAGGGGTACCTAGCTGGAGAAACCACCTTTCTGTTATACGAGTTCAATAAGCCATGGCCATACACTGATGGCAGCAGGCAGAAGTAGTATGTGCAATTTACTGGTTCTGCTCTTCAAAGGAAACTTTACCATTTTTCTCCCCCTTTGGGCTGAGACTTGGCCAAGGCAATGGTTAGCCAAACTCTTGGCCATAAAGAGAGTACGCCAAGCTATAGCATTTCAGATAGAAAGAACCCAGGTCTCTGGGTGACTTTATATAGCAATGCTACCTGCCACCTACAATCTCCTAACCCCCAGCCACCATCCACCAGCTCAGACCCTAATATGAAAAAACAAAACAAAGCCCTCCGTTGTGTTTAAGCACATTTACCAACTTGTTAGGGTCCCAACTAGTTGAGGAAAAGGTCTTTAGGACACTATAACTCCCAGACCTAGATCCCTTGGAAGAGATGGGGATAGGTGAGCCTAGGACCGGCCATCCTGGAGGAAGGGGTCACTGACCTGGGTTTTGATGGGTCTTTGGGAGTTGGAAAAAACTCCTTTCCAGGTGATTATAAGTTCCCTTTCTTATGAAACCCACACTCATGAGAATTAGTGATATGCATGGTGTTCAGTAGCTCAGTCCTCTCTGATTCTTTGTGATCCTTTGGACTACAGCCCACCAGGCTCCTCTGTCCATGGGATTTTCTAGGCAAGAATAATGGAGTGGGTTGCCATCTCCTCCTCCAGGGGATCTTCTCAACTCAGGGATCAAACCCGTGTCTCCTGTGTCTCCCGCATTGCAGGTGGATTCTTTACCCGCTGAGCTATTGGGGAATCACTGATATGATACCTTATAATGAAATTTGACTTTTCTTTAGTATGATACAGTGGATTCATGGAGTTCAAATTAAATAGTAATTGCTTCATTCTTTAAACAATTGTATGTAGAGCACTTACTGTATACATATAAATAAAGAATATAAATAACCAGTGTAGGGCCTTCTTACCAATTTTCTTCATTTACTTTTTATACAAACTTGTCACCCCTCTCTTCCCCATGTACACTTCATTGTTTCGTTAGATGTGTGCATTGCCTATTTTTATTTTTTATGATATTAGTAGTATTCAACACCACTGTCACACCATTAACATTCAGTAAATTCTTTGTTGAAGGAACCAATGAATAAAGATGGCTCAGATGGTAAAGAATCCACCTGCAATGTGGGAGACTCAGGTTTGATCTCTGGGCCAGGAGGATCCTCTGGAGAATAGAATGGCAACCCACTCCAGTATTCTTGCCTGGAGAATACACAGAGAATACCGTGGATGAGGATCCTCAAGGGATCCCCATCCTACAGTCCAAGGGGTCGCAAAGAGTCAGACACGACTGGGTGACTAACACTTTCACTTTCAAGGAGAATAGCACGTGCTTAGACATTCAGCCAACAGCAATAAAAAGGACAGCTCTGCCCTTGAACTCACAGTTAAGTAAGCAGATGATTACAAGTTTGTATAAAGGGCATATGGTAGCATCGATGAAGATATTCTGTCATTTAAACTTTGACAGTCATTGCTGCTGCTGCTGCTGCTAAGTCACTTCAGTCGTGTCCGACTCTGTGTGACCCCATAGACGGCAGCCCACCAGGTTCCCCCATCCCTGGGATTCTCCAGGCAAGAACACNCTGCTGCTGCTGCTAAGTCACTTCAGTCGTGTCCGACTCTGTGTGACCCCATAGACGGCAGCCCACCAGGCTCCCCCATCCCTGGGATTCTCCAGGCAAGAACACTGGAGTGGGTTGCCATTTCCTTCTCCAATGCATGAAAGAGAAAAGTGAAAGTGAAGTCGCTCAGTCTGTCCGACTGTTGGCGACCCCATGGACTGCAGCCCACCAGGCTACTCCGTCCATCGGATTTTCCAGGCAAGAGTACTGGGGTGGGGTGCCATTGCCTTCCCCCTGACAGTCGTTACTATACAAATTAATTGAATTTTATTTCCTTGGTGGCTCAGATGGTAAAGACTCTGCCTCCAGTGTGGGAGACCCAGGTTCGGTCCCTAGGTTGGGAAGATCCCCTGGAGAAGGGAATGGCAAATTCCAGTATTCTTGCCTGGAGAATCCCCATGAACAGAGAAGCCTGGCGGGCTACAGTCCATGGGGTTACAAACAGTCGCTACGACTGAGTGACTAACACTTTTCGCTTCTTTTCGTTTCTTTAATAATGCATCACCAAAAGAGCACTCACATGTGTTCGTCTGCAGGCGGGCTTTGAACAGTTCCATTGTAGTTTTATCACTAAAGTCGCTGTATCAATTCTTGAGAGTTTGAATAGGATATTACTCAGTGAGGTACCAGTGATAGGAAGGAAAAGTCAAGATGGGTATGAATAACTGACTTGTAGTGTCCACAAGGATCAGATGCAAATCATGACTCAAACTAACCACTTGGACCCTACAGGGTAAAGCTTCCATACTGGGGAACAGTGTGTATTGCAACTGAAAAGAAAATTTCCTTAGTTCGTATCTGTCAAATTCAATCTTTGATTAGTCAAAGGAGGACTTTTTCCAGGATGTAAAATCTGCATGAATAATTGCCTTTTGAAAATTTGTCATTGAAAATTGCTACACGGTAACAATTTTAAAATTTAATAAATAAAAATTCAACACAAGGTTTTCACATACTAAGTGGGATTTTGGCATTGAAATTAGAAAGTATGAGTTGGTTTTTTATGTGTTTTCATGTTGTATCTTTGTTACATTTACTGAGTAGCTGATAAATGCAGATGACAAATGAAATGACAGTATTATGAAACCAAATATGTTTAAGTAAAGCTTCCTTTTTATATATAATCTAAAAATGAAGGAAAGCACTAATAAATTCAGTAGTTACCCAGCACTCTGTAGCACTCAGCCCTCATTTGGTATCTCTGACTCCTGTATAATCTGATGATCTCTTCAATGAAGGTATTTTCTTGCTTTCACTGAAATCAATGCAAACTGTGTAAAGAAATTTGCCATTAATAGTAGAAAGCAGAATCAAGTTTCTAAAATCTTGGAACACACACACACACAAATATTCTTTATCTTTAGAAGGCTTTTCTCGAATAACTCCTAATTAGGTCTCTAATTTGATTCTGTCTAATCACTATTTGTGTTGTTTATTAAATAAAGTGTAGAGCCACCTGCCTGAAGAGAAATACACGAAGCCTCAGTTTGCTAGACTGCAAATTGATGAATAAACTAAGCCAATTCATCCATCTGTGAAATATTTCAAGGTCGACCATCCATTGGCTACAAGATTTTGAGTTAAAAAGACAGTGGAGGACAGTGCTTACAGTTTGTTAATGTTTGCTTACTGAGCGTGAAATGAAATTTAACTGTGGCATGTCTGCATTTGTAAATTTATCGTGGTTGTTTAGGCTTCTTGCAAAATGAAATGTCAGGCAGTCATTCTGAGGTTCCAAGTATATTAGGATTCAAAAGGCTTGGAAAATTGAGTTTATTCTTTAAGGTTTTAAATATTTTTTTTCTGTTTTTTTCCACCATACAAAGTTAATATATTCAGTCAATAACTATGTGTGGAATAAGTGTTAGAGAGTTAAAAATTTAAAATATTTAACAAATTCAAAATCCTTCATGTGCCATCTGAATTTTATAGGGGTTTCAAAAATTTGCATAGTATCAGAATTTATATTTTCCCTGAAGATGTATTGTTGTTGGATTTAGAGCAGGAATCTCTTCTAGCTGGAAAATGTTATAATCTTTATATAATTAGGTACTTTCAAATGATCAAGAAAAAATAGTGCTGATTATGAAATCCTCTTAGGTAATGTGAAAATTCGTGTCATCTGTTTATGTTTTATATGGATGGTTCTGAACAATATATTACCAATGGCTTCTATTGCCTGGGAATTCATTCATACTTCCTTCTGCCTTCTCATCTCCTCCTATTTCTTCTCCTCTTCCTGTCTTCCTTCTCCTCTTCCTGTCTTCCTTCTCCTTTCTCTCTTTCTCTCTCTCTCTTCCTTCCAGGCTACAGGCCACTAAAAGCAAGGAAAGTCTATTTTTAAATGGCACACATTTATTTGTTTAGTTATGTTTCATGGTTGATTGATTCATTCTACCAGAGGACTGCATTTCAAAAAGCTTAGGGCTGTTGCTTTTTTTTTTTTCCTTCATCAATTCATTTGGCTACAGAAACATTTTCTGGTATTTAAAATAGTTTCCTATAGTCTCACTTCTCTTTTGAGTGGTGATGACTAATGTGATTTAAATTTCTCTTCTTTTCCTTCCTGCAAGTGCTTTGCCATATGATTCATCTTAGCTTCTTGACCTTCTCCTCTTAAAGCCATTTCCTAGACCCCTAATTCAAGCTGTCATTTACAAGCATGCTTGCCTGGTTTGCTATCAAAATACTTCAATTCAGTTCAGTTCAGTTGCTCAGTTGTGTCCGCTTATTTGCGATCCCATGGACGGCAGCATGCCAGGCCTCCCTGTGCATCAGCAACTCAGAGTTTACTCAAACTCATGTCAATTGAGTCAGTGATGCCATCCAACCATCTCATCCTCTGTCATCCCCTNAGGAAATGGCAACCCACTCCAGTGTTCTTGCCTGGAGAATCCCAGGGACTGGGGAGCCTGGTGGGCTGCGATCTATGGGGTCGCACAGAGTTGGACACGACTGAAGCTACTTAGCAGCAGCAGCAGCAGCATTTGCTTCATATTTAAACAATTCCAATCCTTTGGGGACTCTGATGACCTCCTCCTGTTTGGTTCAGCTTGGACTGTTTAAGATTTAATATAATTAAGGATGAAAAGTAACTGTCTGAGATTACAATATCAGGTTTGTGATACGTATTTCTCAATAAAGAAGGCAGTCTGCTTGTGATAGAAACACCTCCTCCTCTGAGTCCTACTCTTATCATGAGCTGCAGTCATCGTCTTTGACCTATATTAGATTCCCTTTTGCAATGTGTGCTTTTGATCATGAAACGGCTGGGAAAAGGTTCCTTCTAAACCACAAAACAAGGTAAGCTGCTTCTTATTTGTTTGAATATACAGGAAGCTGGTGACAACCAATTTTCTTCTTATACATCTAAGAAATCGAAAGGTCAGGTGTTAGGAGGGATTATAGAGAGTTTATGAGGCAAACAGCCCGCCCCACAGCAAGCCTTATCAGGAACAAGCCTAGCTTTCTTTCATAAGCCTCTGGTGGGCATCTTGTGCTCAGAGCCACCATAGCTGGCGGTCTGGGGTGCACACTGCACAGTTTATCATCAAGCAGTATCTTTGAAATGCCAAACTTTATTTATTGATCTTACAATTCTATGTTATCTCCAACAAGCCACAGGAAAAGTAATACGTTTTATATGGATTAATCCTTGTAATTCTACACAACGTATACTCAGAGATAACTCAAACTCACTTTGTCTTCTCATTATCTAAACAGACAAGTCTTTTTTTAAGTCATCAACAGAGGTCATCTCCCAAATACCCTTGTGGAATATTCATTAATCAAATAACTAATTTGAAATGGACTTTCAAAGCATTATTCATTTCCCCATCATTCTCCCAACATCAGTTTAAATGCTTTGTGGATATAATGATTAGGCTGATGTTTAATTAAATGTGAAATTGTAAATTAAGGCTAAGTTAAAAGATAAATCATTCTTTGGTGCATGAGAGAGAAAGAGAGAAAGCTAGAAAGGGCAAGAGAGTTTTACTGGTAGCTTTAGTTGGGCATTCTTAGCAAATGTCTCCTTATTTGTAGCAACATGACAGTTTTAGATTTTAAGGTTAACTTTTGAGAATCAAAGCTTCTTCATCTGTTGTTTCTTGATGGATTTCGCATTAGTCTCCACATCAATGAGAAGATGCCAGAGGCCATCACACAAACATGCAGATGTAGTTATAACCTACTACTCTTGACAAGTTTTCTTGTGGAAAAAGTAAAAGGAAACAATCATAGCCTTGGTTTTGTTTTCTGCATGTGATGATCAGAGTCCTATATTCTTAACTCTAGAAAGTCAAGTTTTGATTCCAAATGGAGGTCTTCCCTGATCATCCCTGTCCTGTCTTCTTACAGTGACCTAACCCTCACTGCCACGGGCATCATGAGGTCAATCAACCTAACTTTATGTTTTTGAACTTGCCTATCTCCCTGTATTTGACTATTAACTCCTTGAGTTCAGGATCCAAATTGGACTCCTCTTTTTACGCCCAACATATCACATAGAGCCTATGTTCTTGACATGAGCAGACCCAGGTTTGTGTTTGCTCCTCCCCGTCCTGGATCTCTGCTCCTCCACTTGTCCACATGGCTCAGTGCTTCACTTCATTCAGCGGCTCAGATACCACTTCCTCGATGAGAACTTTCTTGATCACTGTCTTAGTGTTTAAGCTGCTATAACAAAGTACCATAGTCTGGATGACTTATAAACCACACATTTGTTTCTCATAGTTTTGGAAGCTGAATTTCAAGGTCAGGGTGCCAGCACAGTCAAGCTCTGGTGAGGACCCTTTTCTGGGTTGCAGACTGCCAACTTTATATGCAGAGCACTTAGAATAGCACCTGGCACGTAGTATGTATGCATTATATGTGGCTATTATTGGACTGCAAGGACATCAAACAGTCAATCCTCAAGGAAATCAACCCTGAATATTCACTGAAAGGACTGATGCTAAAGTGAAAGTTCCAGTACTTTGGCCACCTGATGCAAAGGGCTAACTCACTGGAAAAGACCCTTATGCTGGGAAAGATTGAAAAGAAAAGAAGGGGGTGGCAGAGGATGAGTTGACTGGATGGCGTCCCCAACTCAATGGACATGAATTTGAGCAAACTCTGGGAGACAGTGAAGGACAGGGAAGCTTGGCATGTTGCAGTTCATGGGGTCACAAAGAGTTGGACACAACATAGCGACTGAACAACAACAAATTATTGTTTTCAATAAAAGATAGAACCATCCCTCCAATGAGATGAAAAGGATGGATGGAAAGATTTTTATCTTCTCTCTTGTGTTTTGTAAAGCTCAACTGAAACTGAGACTGTCTCCTTGCTTTCTTAACCAGTATTCCCCATGACTGTTTAAGAAGCTCCTAAAGATTAAGAGCTATGTTTTCTTTGTCTGTATAGACTTCAGTTTAGTGACGGTCATGAGTAGGTTCCGAACCTGTGCTTAGATTTGTTTTTTAATATCCAATAGTCAATAATCATTCTTAACACCAGTAAGTACAAATGTTATTAATGGCAAATCAGGGTAGTTAGTAGCTAGTTTCTTTTCCCTTCTTCCTCAGTGAGATTGCCCCTGAGTTTGAGTTCCAGAAGACTCGCAGACATTCTTTCTAAACAGGCATATGCCCTTAGTCCTTGTCTGTTTTCCTCTCTTGAGGAACTGACTGTCCCTGGGAAGGACTCACCAATGTTTCTCTCCTTTAAGATATTAGGCCTGGAGCAAGCCCTAATCAGCCAGTTGAACTGTTTAAATTCTTCTGAAACAAGCCTGAAACCTGCTCAACATTTTTGAGGCCAGCATACCCAGGGCACTCAGGACACCACAATCTCCTTAGCACTAGGCCAAAGTGAGTTTCCTAAAAGCTCCTTTCCTTTTGCTGCTTTTGTTCAGTCACTCAGTTGTTTGCAGCTCTTTGAGACCCCGTGGACTGCAGCACAGCAAGCTTCTCCTGGAGCTGTCCAAACTCATGTCCATTGAGTCAATGATGCCGTCCAACCATCTCATCCTCTGTTGCTCTCTTCTCCTACTTCCTTCAATCTTTCCCAGCATCAGGATCTTTTTCACTGAGTCAGCTGTTCACATCAGGTGGCCAAAGTATTAGAGCTTCAGTTTCAGCATCAGTCCTTCCAATGAATATTCAGGTTTGATTTCCTTCAGGAAAAGGAATTTCCAGTCAGGTTTGACTAGTTTGATCCCCTTACCGTCCAAGGGGCTCTCAAGAGTCTTCTCCAGCACCCAGTTCGGAAGCATCAATTCTTAGGCACTCAGCCTTCTTTAACTCCGTTTTAATTACTTCTCTATCCTATGGCTCTAAGACAGAAATATCTTGCATAAAATAGTCATTAATAAAATTCTGATTTTTCATGGATTGCTGAATGAATGGATTGACCAATCAGTGAATAAACCAAGTGAATGTAAGTGAACTGGGAATGTTTACTATCTNCACTCAGCCCTCTTTAACTCCGTTTTAATTACTTCTCTATCCTATGGCTCTAAGACAGAAATATCTTGCATAAAATAGTCATTAATAAAATTCTGATTTTTCATGGATTGCTGAATGAATGGATTGACCAATCAGTGAATAAACTAAGTGAATGTAAGTGAACTGGTAATGTTTACTATCTTCTTTGTTTCAAGGTCTGCAGGATAAGGCATTGATCACATACTAGATTACGCTCATTTCTTTTCTCTGCTGGCTTTTTAGCATTGTTTATCTCCTTCATTCTTCAGGAATTAAAGACACCTAAAGGAAACAGGAAAGTGGAGAGAGTGAATCCAACAGGACTACCTAACAAAAATTCAGATCTCTATAGGGACCCCAATGGAAGGCCAATATGCCACTTTTGAGTCTCTCTTTGTTTCTGGTTAGGCAAAGACAACTCATCCTTCTAAGTCCCAGGAAAGAATTACTTTATGTCTAACTGGTTTCTTAAATAAACATTCACAATGATCCTCCTACTTCTTAACAGTTATTCTAATCGGAGTGCTTGTAGCATGATGGATGATATGCAACTCAGATGTCACCAGCCTTGAGGTTTGACTGAAGCTTGCTTATTGCTAACTTTGTGCGATGGCTGGCAGTTGTGGATAAACAAACCAAATTCAAATTCACAGGTCAATTAGTCTGAAGAATGCCCTGCTAGTTTTCCTGTTGAAAAAGTACAGGTAAATGTTTTCAAATGAATCAGAGGCTTCAACCAGCTCAGCTTCTTTGACTAACTAGTGGGTCTTGTAGGTTTTGAACACTTGTGATAAAGGTGGCAAGGTCTCTAAGCCTCAGGAGCTTAGGGGATACCACCTGCATACTTCACTTAAGCAACTAATAATGCAATTAACAAATTTCATCTCATCCTAAGCCAAACTGGGCTTTCTTAAAACATTCCAAACACAAAAAATCAGTTCAAAATTAGGGACACCTTCCTCTCTAGAAAATGAATGTTCAGGGAAGTCCTCTGGGTATACCCTAATGAGATGCAGCAGTTGGTCAAGATTAGGTATCTAAGACCTTTGGATTTCATGAGTCAGTAAAATCCCCTCCCTGTTCAAAAATATGGAAAATCACCGTGGGGTTGCCAACATTTTCGTTTGCTGAATACAGGCCACAAAACAAAATGATGCAAGATAAAAATTACTTTCTACTAATAATAGCAAACGAAGCAATGACAAAGAGTCAATCTCAAAAATATACAAGCAGGTCCTGCAGCTGAATACCAGAAAAATAAACGACCCAATCAAAAAATGGTCCAAAGAACTAAACAGACATTTCTCCAAAGAGGATGTACAGATGGCCAACAAACATGAAAAGATGCTCAACATCACTAATTATCAGAGAAATGCAAATCAAAACCACAGTGAGGTACTATCTCACGTCAGTCAGCATGGCTGCTATCAAAAAGTCTACAAACAATAAATGCTGGAAAGGGTGTGGAGAAAAGGGAACCCTCTTACACTGTTGGTGGGAATGCAAACTAGTACAGCCACTATGGAGAACAGTGTAGAGATTCCTTAAAACACTGTAAATAGAACTGCCATACGACCCAGCAATCCCACTGCTGGGCATACACACAGAGGAAACCAGAACTGAAAGAGACACGTGTACCCCAATGTTAATCACAGCACTGTTTATAATAGCCAGGACATGGAAGCAACCTAGATGTCCATCAGCAGATGAATGGATAAGAAAGCATGGTACATATACACAATGGAATATTACTCAGCTATTAAAAAGAATTCATTTGAATCATTTCTAATGAGGTGGAGGAAACTGGAGTCTCTTATACAGAGTGAAGTAAGTCAGAAAGAAAAACACCAATACAGTTTATTAATGCATATATATGGAATTTAGAAAGATGGTAACAGTGACCCTATATTGCAAGACAGCAAAAGAGACACTGATGTAAAGAACAGACTTTTGAACTCTGTGGGAAAAGGCAGCAGTGGGATGATTTGAGAGAATAGCATCGAAACATGTATATTACCATATGTGAAATAGATTGCAAGTCCAGGTTCAATGCATGAAGCAGGGTGCTCAGGGCAGGTGCACTGGGGTGACCCTGAGGGACTGGATGGGGTAGGAGTTGAGAGGGGGGTTGAGAATGGGGAACACATGTACACCCATGGCTGATTCATGTGAATGTATGGCAAAAACCACTCAGTTCAGTTCAGTTGCTCAGTCGTGTCCGACTCTTTGCGACCCCATGAATCGCAGCACGCCAGGCCTCCCTGTCCATCACCAACACAGAGTTCACTCAGACTCACATCCATCGAGTCAGTGATGCCATCCAGCCATCTCATCCTCGGTCGTCCCCTTCTCCTCCTGCCCCCAATCCCTCCCAGCATCAGAGTCTTTTCCAATGAGTCAACTCTTCGTATGAGGTGGCCAAAGTACTGGAGTTTCAGCTTTAGCATCATTCCTTCCAAAGAAATCCCAGGGCTGATCTCCTTTAGAATGGACTGGTTGGATCTCCTTGCAGTCCAAGGGACTCTCAAGAGTCTTCTCCAACACCACAGTTCAAAAGCATCAATTCTTCAGCGCTCAGCCTTCTTCACAGTCCAAGTCTCACATCCATACATGACCACAGGAAAAACCATAGCCTTGACTAGATGGACCTTTGTTGGCAAAAACCACTACAATATTGTAAAATAATTAACCTCCAATTAAAATAAATACATTAATTTTAAAAAATCTTCAATTCTCCTTTAACAAACAGCCTTGCATTCAGGCCATATTCAGCAGGTATCAGTCAGGGGCAACAAGCTGGGGATGAAAGACATCTTGCCCACGGGGAAGATGCTGGGGATGATCCTCTGTTGCTATCCAAGGGCAAATCTGCATCAGTGTCCGGAAGACCCAAATAACGAGGGTGGTGATCACAGCAGCTACCATTTCTGTGGACCTCCTATGAGTCAGCATCTCCTAAGCTCTTGAGAGAGTAATTCATTTAGCCTTCACAGCTATGTTAGACTCGGGCACAAGCCTCTTCATTTTACAGACAACAAGGTTAAGGCACCCAAGGTTACAAAGCTAATAAGTGGTAGAGCCAAGATTTGGTTCCATGTACTTTTGAGACTCTTGTTTTTCGGGAACCCAAGAGCNTTTTAAAAATTCCAATATTATTATTAATGATGAAATGACTGATAAAACAGTAGAAAGGACTGAACTGGGGAAAATATATAGGTTTTTAAGTGTAATTAATTTAGTTTAAAAATTCCATGTTATTCTTAAGTTTCCAATTTCACTGAAGATGGATATAAACAAGACATCAACACAGGTATTTAGAGTAGCCCCTGAAAGCCAGTGGTCTAATTTTTCGCTCCACAGGTAAAGTGCTTAAGTAGACTAAGGCAGGGTAGTTGTAGGAATTATTGTAAAATGTGTTTTGAAGCTCTCTCTGTGTCTTTCATGCTGGCCTGTCCCCATCTGACTTGCCCTACCCTCTGGGGGCCTCTTGCTCCCCAAATTCAGGTCAGGGAGCACCTGTCCTCAAACCGAATGTCCCTCACTGACTGTTAGGTCCAGAGGTCGTCAATCATTTGGTCCTTCCGGTTCCTCATCTGCAACAGAGAGTGGAAGCCAGTGGACTAGACAACCTCTACAGTCCATTCAGTTCTGAAACATAGTATTTCCAAAGACCGTGCCGTATCTTCCCTCAGAAAGCTCGTCAGCTTGTTCCAGGATTCTCCCATTGATGTGTCTTCTTCTATTCTTCTGAGAGTAGAACATTTATGCCCTTGAGAACTTATTCCGTGTGGTTCTGGTGAGACTGAACTCCACAGCCCACTCCTCCATCACAGATCTGATGCACGACCCCAGCTAGATCCATTGGAGGAGAACTTTGTGCCATAGACGGTGGGAAAGATGGCTTTTCTGGGTGTAGCGATTGAATTGCTCAGACAGGTAAGAATCTGCCTGCACTGCAGGAGACCCAGGTTTGATCCCTGGTTTGGGAAGATCCCCTGGAGAAGGGAATGGCAACCCACTCCAGTACTCTTGCCTGGAGAATCCCATGAACAGAGGAGGCTGGCGGGCTACAGTCCATGGAGTTGCAAAGAGTTGGACACGACTGAGAGACTAACACTTTCACTTTTCACGTCAGTGGATTTAATAGTGTCCCTTTAAAATTCATGTCCACTTGGAAACTCAAACTCTGACTTGTTTGGAATGAGCTCTTTGTAGATGAAATTGAGTTCAAGATCTCAAAAAAGATCACTCTAGATTTAGGGTGGGTTCTAAATACAGCGACTAACATCCTTACAAAAGAAAGAAGAAGCAAACTTTAAATAAAGAGGCACAGAGAAGACAATGACTTGAAGGTGGAAGAGAAGATTTGTGAAATGCATCTAAAAGCAAAAAAAAAAGGCAAAAAAAAAAAAAAAAAACCAAAGGTTTGATCCCTGGTTTGGGAAGATCCCCTGGAGAAGGGAATGGCAACCCACTCCAGTACTCTTGCCTGGAGAATCCCATGAACAGAGGAGGCTGGCGGGCTACAGTCCATGGAGTTGCAAAGAGTTGGACACGACTGAGAGACTAACACTTTCACTTTTCACGTCAGTGGATTTAATAGTGTCCCTTTAAAATTCATGTCCACTTGGAAACTCAAACTCTGACTTGTTTGGAATGAGCTCTTTGTAGATGAAATTGAGTTCAAGATCTCAAAAAAGATCACTCTAGATTTAGGGTGGGTTCTAAATACAGCGACTAACATCCTTACAAAAGAAAGAAGAAGCAAACTTTAAATAAAGAGGCACAGAGAAGACAATGACTTGAAGGTGGAAGAGAAGATTTGTGAAATGCATCTAAAAGCAAAAAAAAAGGCAAAAAAAAAAAAAAAAAAAAGCCAAGCATTTCTGCCAAACACAAGAAGCTAGGAGAGATGCATGGAATGGATTTTTCCTCAGAGCCTCTAGAAGGAATCAACCCTTTACACCTTGATTTCAGACTTCAGACCACCTGAACTGTGACAGAATAAAATTCTGTTGTTTTAAGATACCCAGTTTGTGACGATTTGTTAGAGCCGCTGAATGGGATGAATACACTGAACTCTCTCGTCCATCCATCTCTCTCCACAAGAGAGCCATCTTGTCTGCTGGAGAGAATCTGCCCTATGAAGGGAGAGAGAAAGACTGAGCTCCGATTATAACCTGAGTCCCTGGATGCAGCTAAGCTTGAAGTCAGCACCACCTCCGGACTTCCCAGCATGGGAACCAATAATGCTCTGTTTTTGTTTAAACTCTTCAGAATTAATTTTTCTCATGAATTGCTGAAAGACTTCTGATGAAAATGTAACTCAACATTGAGAAAATCATGTTCATCTTTTATTTATTTTTAATAAAATTTTGAAAGGTTACTTTCCATGTACAGTTATTACAAAATATTCACTATATTCCCCATATTGTACAACACATCCTTGAGCCTATATTACAGGCAATAGTTTGTGCTCCCACCTCCTTCACCTCATTTTACCGCTATCTCCTCCCTACTGGTAATCGCTTATTCACTCTCTGTATCTGTGATTCTGCCTCTTTTTTGTTATATTTACTAGTTTATTTTAGTTTTTAGATTCTGCATATAAGCGATATCATACAATATAAAGCCCTCCAGTTCTATCCATGTTGCTGAAAATGGCAATTGTTTTTTCTTATGACTGAGTAATATTCCATTTGTGTGTGTGTGTCTTCTTTATCCGTTCATCTATTGATGACACTTAGGTTGCTTCCATATCTTAGCAAAAATGTGAACATTGAAATGCATGTATCTTTTTGAATTAGTCTTCTTGTTTTTATTCAGATATATACCCAGGAGTGGAATTGCTGGGTTATAGAGTAGTTTTATTTTTAGTTTTTTGAGAAATCTCCATACTGTTCTCCTCAGTGATGCACCAGTTTACATTTCCACCAATATTGTATGAGGCTTTCCTGTTCTCTGCATTCTTGCTAACATTTGCTATTTGTGTTCTTTTTGATGATAGCCATTCTGACGGGTGTGAGGTGATCTCTCACTGTGGTTTTGACTAGCATTTCCCTGATGATTAGTGATGTTGAGTATCTTTTCATGTACCTGTTGGCCATCTGTGTTTTCTCTTTGGGAAAATGTCTGTTCAGTTCTTCTGTCCATTTTTTAATTGGGTGGTTAGGGCTTTCTTGATGCTGAGTTGTATGAGCTGTTTATACATGTTGGATATTAATCCCTTATCTGTTGTGTCATTTGCAAATATTTTCTCCCATTTGGTAGATTGTCTTTTTGTTCTGTGGATGGTTTTCTTTTCTGTAGCAAAGCTTTTCATGTTCATCTTTGAAGGCCCAGCCACTGTGGTACTTTTTGTCACAAAGCCTTCCCTGGGATCCCCAACTTGAAAGTCTCATTTCTTCCTCTGGGTTCTTATAACTCTGTTCTCTCTCACATGATACTCTTACTTAAAGTGGGGGTCCAGCTGTTTACTGCTCAAAAACCAATAAAGAGGCAAGTTGGTAGAAAGGCAAGTTTGCTTTATTTTAGATACAGGTAGCCATGGGGTTGGTAGTGGGGAGAACAGACTCCCGTTCAAAGGCTGACTCCCTTCCCTGACAACCAGTGGCAAGAGTTTTTATGGACAGAGGGGGCTACATGTAGAAACAGCACAATCAGCTCTAACAGTCATCTTGAAATTGGTCATGTGGTGGTCTGACCAGTGCCATTTTGATTGTTTTAAGTAGAGTTAATCTTCGGTTCCAGGGTCAGTTTGTTCCCATTTCCTTCAGGCCAGTTATCAAAATTATATCAGTCTGCTCATCATGTTGTTAACTTTTTCCACCTGGTGAGGGCTTTAGTATCTATATAACAGCTCACAGGATATGGCACTAAATATTATCTATAGCCCCTAAAGAGGAACTAAATGTCCTTGATTTTGCTTAATGATTAAACTATTGTTGTTTGGTTTCATTTGATTGTTTTCCTTTGTTTCTGCAGTTTCTTACTTCTCTGATTTATTGTTTGGCTAAAGTTTTTTCACAGACAAAAGGTAGGCTGAGGACATGAGGGGGCAAGGACTATAGGGTCCTGCTCCATTTCAATACTATTCAGCTCATCTTATCTTCCTTGCTAGACTTTTAGCCTTTTGAAAGCAAGAGCCTTGTCCTTGCATTCTTTTCCTTATTGTTTAACCTCTATTCCATCTACAGAGCTGGTGCTTGGTGCATATTTGATGAACAGATAAGTAAAAAGAAGGAATAGAGTGGGATTTCAGTGTTTATGGTAGAGGGTGGAAAGAACAGTTTCATGTTAGGGCCTCTCCTGTTGTTCCCAAACATACCAAACACACAAATCCCCTCATAAATTGCCCTACTAGGAAAACCAGCCAAAGACCAGGACTGCTGTGAGCAAGCATTGGGTTGGGTCTTTTGCCAGCATAAAAACTGCTAGGCTTTTGTAAAAGGCAGTTATTACTTCAAATACAAAGAATATAATATCACTTTCTCCTATTTGAAATGTTTCAGTGGTTTCCCACTGCTCTTAGGAAAAAACCCAAACTCTTGTTCATGACTTACAAGGTCCTTTGAAACCTGATTCATCTTCATGGCGCTTGTCTGGTCTCTCAAAACTCCCCCACCTTGAGTCTATCCTCTGGGTAGTTCCCTGACTATATCAAAAGCTTCATTTTCTGTCTCCTCTCTTTATGTGTCTTCCTCTCCTTCTGCCTCTCTCTCTCTTCCAGGCTTTGTTCTTCTGGAATATTCACTCATTCCCATGAGTGATGAATATTCACTCATCTTTTCACCCAACCTACTCCACTGTACATCCCAGACCTTTGATTGGGCCCCCTGGAGGGGTCTCCCCTCATTGGGTCCCCCCAGTGTGTCGCCAGATATCTCTGCACATATCTAGAAAAGCTTTTTCTACACTGCACTGTAATTGCTCATTGCTTGACAATCTCCCTCAATACATTGTTTGAGTTGTGTCTATTTTGATCAATATCTCATTTATAGCACACAGCAGATAGTTCAGTTCAGTTCAGTCGCTCAGTCATGTCTGACCCTTTGTGACCCCATGAATCGCAGCCTCCAGGCCTCCCTATTCATCACCATCTCCCGGAGTTCACTCAGACTCACGTCCATTGAGTCCATGATGCCATCCAGCCAATCCCAGACCTTTGATTGGGCCCCCTGGAGGGGTCTCCCCTCATTGGGTCCCCCCAGTGTGTCGCCAGATATCTCTGCACATATCTAGAAAAGCTTTTTCTACACTGCACTGTAATTGCTCATTGCTTGACAATCTCCCTCAATACATTGTTTGAGTTGTGTCTATTTTGATCAATATCTCATTTATAGCACACAGCAGATAGTTCAGTTCAGTTCAGTCGCTCAGTCATGTCTGACCCTTTGTGACCCCATGAATCGCAGCCTCCAGGCCTCCCTATTCATCACCATCTCCCGGAGTTCACTCAGACTCACGTCCATTGAGTCCATGATGCCATCCAGCCATCTCATCCTTGGTCGTCCCCTTCTCCTCCTGCCCTCAAGCTTTCCCAGCATCAGGGTCTTTTCGAATGAGTCAGCTCTTTGCATCAGGTGGCCAAAGTATTGGAGTTTCAGCTTCAGCATCAGTCCTTTCAATGAACACCCAGGACTGATCTTCTTTAGAATGGACTGGTTGGATCTCCTTGCGGTCCAAGGGACTCTCAAGAGTCTTCTCCAACAGTGCAAAAGCATCAGTTCTTCAGTGCTCAGCTTTCTTCACAGCCCAACTCTCACATCCATACATGACCACTGGAAAAACAATAGCCTTGACTAGACAGACCTTAGTTGGCAAAGTAATGTCTCTGCTTTTAAATGTACTATCTAGGTTGGTCATAACTTTTCTTCCAAGGAGTAAGCGTCTTCTAATTTCATGGCTACTCCATCTGCAGTGATTTGGAGCCCAAAAAGACAAAGTCTGATAGTAGAGATGCTTATTGCATAGTTGTCAAATGGTCAGATGACCACATAGATAAGTAAATGATGGAGAAATTAATATAATTCTCAAAGTCTAACTTGGTCTGAGCTATGGCCTCCTTTGTTCATTTCTGCACTTTCAAGTAATGACCAGGCTTTCTTTCCTGGGCCAGAGGAGAAGAGAGAGAAAGGGATCTTCAGGGAAAGGGATAAGAGTCATTTCTCACATGAAGTCCATGTTCTCTTGATTGTCCATGAGAACAATAATGGAGGTTGCCAAGATATGTTTAATATTTTAAAGACTTGACAAAAATTCATACAAATTCTTGTGACATGTCTGCACAAAATTCATCTGGGTACGAAGTGTGAGGGGACAAAATCTGTGTGTGGAAGACAACAGTGTGTTCTATTTCTACTTCTCCTCTTGAAACTCTTCTGGGGGTTGCACTTCTGCTTGGGGTAGACCTGGCCCCAAGTCTTCTGCCAGACCTGGTCTTCTGGCAAAACAGAAGAACCTGTGTCTCTTTCTGATGGAAGTGTTACATCATTGCTACCAGGCTTTCCAGTCTGGTTGTCCCTCATCTTAGAACAAAGAGAAGCCCATACTACTATGGAGGTATCACATGGACCTTGAAGGCTTGGGGAAAGCAAGAAATAAACTTGTTAGGATAAGCCATTGAGACCATTTTGAATTTGCTTGTTATAATAGCAAACTTTAGTCTATTTTGACTGAAGGATGGTGTTATTCATTTTTAATCTCTAAGACCTAGCATGGTGCTTAGCACAGAAGATAGGCAGTAAGTATTTGTTGTATGAATAAACAAATGACTGACTGGATGAGTAGAAAACAGTTAACTGTGAAGCCATCTCACTGCAGACCCTTAAAAATCAGAAATCCGACTTTGTGAGCTAGATACAACCAGGCATTGCATCACAGAGACTTCTTACTTCCTGCAGTAGGAGTTAGTAACTTTGCAAATAGAAGTCAATTAAAAACACAAATATTTTCCAAGAACCATTGCTCATAAATCCAAGCCTGATTATCTTGGTCATGAGTGACTTTGTCCAAAATATCAAAGATGTAGGATTCATTGATCTTGGTCTTAGCAACTCAGTGGAATTTAAGACTCATTAATGAATCCGGGAAGTGTTTTGCAGTTCACTTGATCAAACGAAACCCTCCAATAAGTAGTATTATTATCAGGCGGGGATCAATTTTCAAAATCTCTTTTGGTAGAACTCCACGACTGGCTAGAAATAGCAGCATGGAATATGCTGTTACATGTCTTTGCCCCTGAGTTTGTAGATGCCTGCAGTTCTACGTCAATACTAGAATCAGCAGCTCTCTTCTCTAGTACATTGATTTTAAATTAAATTAACTCTGATCTTTAGGTCATCTCCTAGATTATAAAAGCTGAATGCCTCATTAATGACGAAAACAGTAGGAGTAAATGTATTGGAGCAGGTTGAGCAATTTAAGTGCTTTGAAATACAACTGGTGCAAAGCAAGGGTATTTGCAAGCTATCCAACTGAGGTTTGAGTCTAGCAATGCTGATGGAGAAAAACTACTTGAGCAGAGTGAGGGTTAGAAAATAGTTGGGATCTTCCAAAGACAGTCCCTTTCTAGCCCTCTTTAGATCCTTCTGCTGTGTCTGTGTAAATCTTGTATTCCAGTTGAATCATCATGGCTCCATTTTCTTCCACAACATTCTCCATGAGTGTATTAGTTATCTATTGCTATTAATTATCCCAAAATTCAATGGCTTGAATCAATAGTATTTATTTTCCTTATCATTTCTCTAAGTCAGAAATCTAGGCACAGCTTAGCTGGGTCTTCTGCCATAAGATCTCTCACAAACTGCTATCCAGGTACCAACTAGGCTTCAATCATCCAAGGCTTGAAAGGAAAGAATTTGCATAGGAAGGAATTCAATCCCAACCTCAACCATACAGTTGTTGGCAGAATTCAATTTTTTGTAGGATGTTAAACTGAAGGGCCTCAATTCTTTGAAGACTGTTGGCCAGAAGCCGTGCTAAGCTATTTGCCACGTGGACCTATGCATGGAGCAACTCCAAATACTGAGTTACCCCATCAAAGAAAGCAGGCAAAAACAAAACAAAACAAACAGAAGAGAGAAAAAGCGAGAAGCTTGCTCACGGATTTCTGTAACCTACCTTTGGAAGGGCCATTACAACATTTTTGCTGTATTTTGTGGGACTTTCCAGGTGGTGCTAGTGGTAAAGAATCTGCCTGCCAATGCAGGAGACATAAGAGACATGGGTTCGAACCCTGGGTTGGGAAGATCCCTTGGAGGAGGGTATGACAACCCACTCCAGTATTCTTGCCTGGAGAATCCCACGGACAGAGGAGCCTAACGGGCTACCGTACATGGGTTCGCCAAGAGTCAAACATAACTGAGGTGACTTAGCACATATATATTTTATTTATTACAAGTGATTAACCAGGTCCAGCCTACACTTACAGGGAGGGGCTTTCATCAGCATGAATACCACTGGTGGAGATCATTGGGAGGCATCTTAGAATGGGAGGCATTGGGAGGCATCCTCTGCCTAGCATGAAGAGGAAATCCACAGTAGCAGAAATTGCCTTTCAGACTTTTTCTCCACTTGACCCCATTAGAAGAAGACAATGAATGGATATTTGTGATTGAATCAGCCTTCTTTAAGTGAAAAAATTCTACAATATATTTTAACTTTAAAGAACTTTGTCATTTTTATTCTGCAATGTAATGAGTTAATAAACATAGAAGACAATGCAAATACACACACACACACACACACACACACACACACACACACACAGGGGAGCCTGGCATGCTGCAGTCCATGGGGTTGCAAAGAGTCAGACATGACTGAGCAACTGAACAACAACAACAAAATACATATGTGTGTATATAAATACATATACATATATGATCTATTTCGTATATATTCATTTAATCCTCATAAAAAATCCTTTGAGTTTACTGTTACATATCCATATTAAAGAACTGGGAGACTGAGATACAGACAGGTAAATAACCTGCCCGAGATCACTCAGCTGGTTAGTGAAAGAATCAGGATTCAACCGAAGCAGTTAAACCTTTGAGCCCAGGCTATTGTGCATTTTATTTCACTTTCTTTTTAAGATGTTGTTGATTACTTGCTGTTATAAGATGAATTAAGTTCCCTTGAAATTCATGTTGAAGTTCTAACCTCTCCCTAGTACCTCAGAATGTGACAATATTTGAAGAAATAGTCTTTAAAGAGGTAATTAAGCTTAAATGAGGTCAGTGGGATGAGTCCTAATCCAATATGACTGATGTCTTTATAAGAAGAGAAGATTAAGACCCAAATACAAACAGAAGGAAGACTGTATCAAAACACTTGAAGAAGTTGGCTATCTACAAGCCAAGGAGAGAAGCTTCAGAAGAAACCAACTCTTCCCAAATCTTGATCTTGGATTTCTAGTTTCCAGACTCTGAGGAAATAAATAACTGTAGTTTATGCCACCCAGGCTGTGGTATTGGTTCTGGTAACCCTAATAAACGATTACACCTGCCTGTAGGAATATTAATGTCCTAGGATGATGTGCCAATTATTAGCTGTGGTTTCCAGTATCCCCAGTTTAACTAGCTCAGGTGTGGTGGAAAGTACATGAGATTTGGCAGCCAATGCAAGGACCATCTTTAGCATGTAAAATTAGGCAAGCTCCATAATCTTTCTGCTTTTGTGCTCAGTTGCTTAGTTGTGTCCAACTATTTGAGACCTCATGGACTGTAGCCCACCAGGTTCCTCTGTCGATGGAACATTTCAGGTAAAAATGCTGGAGTGGGTTGCCATTTCCTCATCCAGGGAACTTCTCAGACCAGAGATCAAATGCACATCTCCTGCATCTTCTGCATTTTGAAGGTGGGTTCTTGACCACTGAGCCACCTGGGAAGCCCAACTTTTCTGTAAAGTGAGGCTAGTAAGAGCAACAACTTCACAGGGCTATTGAGGGGATTAATAAGATAATATGAAATGTCTGGCACAGTAGCTGACATATATTAAACCCTTAGAAAATGTCATTTATTACTTAAATGACAAGTCACATGTTAAAGCAATTACTGAAGGCACATAACAGAAGCACAGTCCCTTGTTCACTCTCTATACCCATGATGTTCTGGAAAGAGATGAAAACAATATTATCAGTTTTTTTTCAGTGTAGGCAATCTCTATATTGATTCATTGCAATTTCCTTTATACTGGACCAGATCTCTCCTACTGTTCTTAATTAAAAAGCAAAAATATCAAAAGACCTGTGAAATGGCCTAGCTTCTAGTTTTGTATGAATCTTTTAGACAGGATATGATTCAGAAAAAAACATAAACTTACTGTAACAAAAAACTCCATTAGAGTGGACTTCAGTTCAATTCTACCAATGCTTACTGGGTACATAAAATCCCAGAGAGTAAATTAATTGCCTATAAACTTTCACCCAGTGACTAACATAAGGAATTCAATGTCAGCCTGCATCAAAGCAAAAATGGTTAAATGATAGAGAAGATACTAATGGCTTCACATTTTATATTGATCAGACCACATTTGGAACATTGTTTTCAATTGTAGATACCATTTTTTAATTTTAGAAATTAACAAATGATATAGTGTTCTGGGATGATGAAAAGTCTTGGTGAAAAATTATTGGAAGAACTAGGGACATTTTACCTGAAGACAAGACAAACTAGAGAGGACGCTTTAAGTGTTTTGATTCTTATAAGTCTGTCACATGGAGGACGTCTCAACTCCTTTGTTGTTCTTGGAAACCAAATTATGACTTGTAGTGAGGGTAAATTCAGTTTAATAAAAGTAAAAATGTTTTCTATAGACTAATTTGCATCCTCCAAATCTATGTATTGAAGTCCTAAACTGCAATGTGACTGTATTTGGAGATAGGGCTTTTAGGAGGTAATTCAAGTTAAATGAGATTACTAGGGTCATCTTATAGAGTTAGAGATCTTTTAAAGAAGAGAAAGAAATCTCTCTCTCTTCATGTGCATGCACCAAGGAAAAACCACATGAGGTCACAGCAAGAAGGCAGTTGTCTTCAAGCCAAGAAGAGAGCCCTCACCCGGAACTAAATGAGCCAGAACCTTGATCTTGGACTTCCCAGCCTTCAGAACTATGAGAAATAAATTTTTGTTAAGTCACACAGTCATGTAACATATTTTGTTACAGCAGCAATATCTAAAGTGAATCAAACAGTTTGATGAGCACTGAGTAACAAGCATAGGCCCAGATGCATGTGTGTTAGGACATTCTACAGAAGACATGTCCAGAGCAGGATAGAAGTTAAAGTGGCTATTATGGTCCCTTTCTTCTCCAAGACTCTGTGATTTCACGTCTTCAAAGCCATATGGACACAGAAACACAGGTTGCTACTTGTACCACAGTTTTCTCACTATATAGAGGATGGAGACTCTTGTGTCAATCCTTATTCCCTAACAGCAGCTTCCTAGAACTGTTTTCAGAAGGATTTCTGAAGCTTTTTGAAAAAAAAAAAAAACATGATCAAAAGAGCTAATGCTTATTAGGTACTTGTCATGCACCTGGTCCTATTCTAAGTACAGTCTTTGTATTAATTTATTTTATACTTGCAACAACTCTAAGAGTTAAATCCTAGTAACATCAACATTTTAATGACAAGAATGTCAAGGCACAGACAGGGGAAAAAAAAAAAAAACATGATCAAAAGAGCTAATGCTTATTAGGTACTTGTCATGCACCTGGTCCTATTCTAAGTACAGTCTTTGTATTAATTTATTTTATACTTGCAACAACTCTAAGAGTTAAATCCTAGTAACATCAACATTTTAATGACAAGAATGTCAAGGCACAGACAGGGGAAGTTACTCAAGGGCCATGTGGTTAGTAAATAGCAGCTCCAGACTATAAACCCAGGAGTTTGGGTTGCGAGCTTTTGTCTGTAACTTTTGCATTATAACACCTCCCCAGAAATCCATTTGCAATAATTATCATAAATGGAGAAGGTTGAAGAGGTACATGATTTGAAGTCCTTATGTTAGGATCTGCTTTGGGGAACTCTCAAACCACAAGAAGTGGGCGTAATATAATTTTATTTGAGTGCCATAACTGTGACACAAACTAGAAAATTTTAAAGACTCGACATTGAGAAAACAAAAATCATGGCATACGGTCCCATCACTTCACTGGAAAGAGATGGGGAAACAGTGGAAACAGTGTCAGACTTTATTTTTGGGGGTTCCAAAATCACTGCAGATGGTGATTGCAGCCATGAAATTAAAAGACGCTTACTCCTTGGAAGAAAAGTTATGACCAACCTGGATAGTATATTCAAAAGCAGAGACATTACTTTGCCGACTAAGGTCTGCCTAGTCAAGGCTATGGTTTTTCCTGTGGTCATGTATGGATGTGAGAGCTGGACTGTGAAGAAGGCTGAGCGTCGAAGAATTGATGCTTTGGAACTGTGGTGTTGGAGAAGACTCTTGAGAGTCCCTTGGACTGCAAGGAGATCCAACCAGTCCATTCTGAAGGAGATCAACCCTGGGATTTCTTTGGAAGGAATGATGCTGAAGCTGAAACTCCAGTACTTTGGCCACCTCATGCGAAGAGTTGACTCATTGGAAAAGACTCTGATGCTGGGAGGGATTGGGGGCAGGAGGAGAAGGGGACGACCGAGGATGAGATGGCTGGATGGCATCATGGACTCGATGGACGTGAGTCTGAGTGAACTCCGGGAGATGGTGATGGACAGGGAGGCCTGACGTGCTGTGATTCATAGGGTCACAAAGAGTCGGACATGACTGAGCGACTGAACTGAACTGAAATAGCTGAGTAACAGATTAGTGCCCCGTATTCCAGACATTCAAGTTAAAGTAAAATAGTGTTTGGAATGCCATCATTTCTTAGAAAATTCTGTTTGGGGCCATGTTATCCCAGTTCCTGTTCTAATAGCTAGTAGACATAGACAGTATTAGCGATTAAACCATATTTCTCTGGCCCTTCAGATATCCATGCTTGTCACAAACAACCAACTCCCTTTGTAATCAACTCCCACCCCCAGAGATCTATTAATGTAAGCATCCTGGGGATTGTGTAGGCTCAGCGCCTGCCCCAGATACCTCTTTCCTTCTTTAGCTCTCCCCCTCTCTTATCTGCTGCTGAATTTTCTCAGATAATTTCTTTCCCAAGTTACTGAGAGTTGTAAACCTTTCGAGCTTTGTCTTGTCATACAGCTGTGTTTGTGGAAGGTCTTATCACTCCCTTTCTCTCCTCTGGTCTAGATTTGGTTGATTCGCACAGATGTCTGTGGAGTGCTCTTTCGGAAGCCCCCAGAGTTGACTCGTAATGGTGGGCTTTTCTCTCCAGACAAACACAGCACTCTCTACCATTAACCCCAGAGAACGATTCCCAATATCTCCTGGTCCTCAGTATCTGACAAATTTAGGAGAGACGAGCAAGTGTGAGGCACAAGCTTATAAAATCTTTCCAAGCCAAGCATTCATTATGAATATACCTGATTTTTTTATACTACTTGAAGAAAATTCCATGCCTCCTTGTACAAGTCTCAACATGCTTCATTTTAAATTTATTTAAAATAATTCTTTCTATTAAATTGGCCTCAAGAGTCCTGCATCTTTTCTCCTTCTAATATTTCCCTGTGCTGCCTTTATTTTAGAGAAGGCCAAGGAAAAGTGATAAAAATCTACAGTCCTTGATCCTAGATTTTAGAATGCAAGATGTTAAAGTCAAATAAAGTAGGTCAAGCCTTCTCCATAGTTAGCAGAGACTAGCGCTTTTCCATATCAGCAAATATTAAAGTTGATAGGCAATCAAAAGTGCTATATCTTCCTTTAGTATAAGAAAATGTTATTGAGAAGCTAACATTCTATTTTTATCTCAGCCAAAGAAATAGAACAAATCCAACTCTGTGACTTTATTGCTTATGATTTTATAGATGGCTATTTTGTACGTTTAAGTAGAGGCACTTTATTTTGCATTTATTTGGACAATGAGTAATAGTTAAATACATTCAACTAATTAATTGTAAGTGAAGTCTGTTTAAATGCAGCCTGTGGTTGTAAAACTCAGAGGGGTTTGAAGCAATATTTAAAGTTGGAAGTTTTGATAGAACAAAATGGAAGAATGAGTAAGGAGAAATAATACTTGAATTCAAGGCTAGAGAGACATGGGGAAAACATTAAGTCCTTGGTTTATTTTAGGATAGGAGACAGTTATGAATATCTTTCATTATCCTGGGACATAATAGCACTCGTTTGGACAAATATAATAAATTGTGTAAGTAAAAATAGATGCTACTATTCTTCCTAATAATAGCAACTCTAACATCTAGGATGTATGCTTTGTTTGTTTAATGAAAAAGAAGAATGCAAAAACTTCTAAAGCAGGCTAGCAGTGTTAATAGAATGAATTATTTTGTAAAAATTCACCTCTCTAATAGCAATAAATGACTTTAGCAATTTACTTGTAATATAAAGAAAAGAGGTTGCTATTCATTAATGGAGAGACTCACTGGGGTGAAGGGCTTTGCTATGGGAAAGACTGTACCCTGAACCCTCCAATCTTCTATCACCTTCCAGATATGACACCTGCCATTAAAATATGAAGAGAGCCATACCTATACCTATTTGAAAATGGAATCATTGCTTGAGGAAGAGGTCATGAACTCATAGCTTACAAACTCTTGGAGTCCATGCTATACTTAGGGGAGGAGACTCTTACTGCTATTGTGTTTGAACAACAGTGGGGTCCAGTCCTTCAAAGGAAGGAGCACAGGGTTTGGAGCAGCTGGGGTGCTGGCTGCCAGCCTGACCCTGGATATCATTCATGGCCCACATACCACTGATTATAGTTCTACATCCTTAACATCACATCTATTTGATTCAGATCTAGGACTTAGACTGGACCCACATCTCCAAGTGTCTTCAATGGACTCATTCTCCATCCTGGTCATTTGACTCTTTCCTTCTCTAATTTAGACTTTAGATGTGTCTCTGAACTGCCCTGTTCTTAGACTATCTGGATTCTCCCTTGGTGTTAGAACTTCCTCCCACCCCAACCAATGGCTTGTAATTTTTGGCCTCAGCATCCTCCTAATCCTATTAAGAGGTTCAATCTGCTGTTTACCCTGTGCCACCCTCTGGTATCACAGGAAGTGCAGCCTTACCTGGAATGCCAGTTGACCTCCTGTGGTCTGGAAGTACTCTTCCTGATGCATTTATTTCCTCATCATTTAGGAAAAAATTAAAAGCTAAATTATAGGATTTATTAAAGAAGGAGGAGGAGGAAGAAGAAGATGACCATGGTGGTACACAGGAAGCAATTGTTGGGAAGGTCACGAACTTGATCATGCAGGTGACGTGGTTAAACACACTAACCTCTTGCTAGAAAAGGAAGCTCATGAAGAAGCCCCATGGGAAAGCCTCTTATCAGCTCAGACCTCCTCCAATCCTGGATGAATGGCTGTTCATTATCCAGGAAGAGAAAGCTTTAAATTGTCCTTCTCTGTCACAACAAGAAGTCTGACTTAAAAAATAAGAAGCAATGTTGTAAAGAACACAAACTCAAGTGCACTAAACCCTGTGTGTGGCAGGGGCAGAGCCGGGGGGGGCTTGAGGGGGGACTTTGGTCCAAGATGGTTTTAAGTTTCTGGGAGCCTGAAGCTTTTACAAATTACAGAGCTCACTTTAAGGAAAAGAAAATAAGGTTATAAACGATAATCTAGTTATTAGAATAAATATTTGTTTACAGTGAGAGTAGAAATCACAACAAGTGATGCATCTTTAAAAGCTGCCAAATACCACAGCCTCTTGAGAGTCCCTTGGACAGCAAGGAGATCCAACCAGTCCATCCTAAAGAAAATCAGTCCTGAATATTCATTGGAAGGACTGATGCTGAAACTCCAATACTTTGGCCACCTGATGTGAAGAACTGACTCACTGGAAAAGATCCTGATGCTGGGAAAGATTGAAGGCAGGAGGAGAAGGGGATAACAGAGGATGAGAAGGTTGGATGGCATCACCAACTCAATGCACAGGAGTTTGTGTAGGCTCCAGGAGTTGGTGACGGACAGGGAGGCATGGCGTACTGCAGTCCGTGGGGTCACAGAATCGGACATACTGAGCCACTGAACTGAACTGAACTGAAATACCACAAATATTACCCAAAATAGCAATGTTTTTGATGAACTCCCTAATGTATCTCAAAACTTCCTTTTGGCTGCATATTCTCTGATTGTTTCTT
Organism: Oreotragus oreotragus; assembly: GCA_006410675.1. Lineage (NCBI taxonomy): Eukaryota > Metazoa > Chordata > Mammalia > Artiodactyla > Bovidae > Oreotragus > Oreotragus oreotragus. Next base: position 145,488 of record SJYX01012049.1, on the reverse strand, counting down.
CACATGACACTAATTTTGAAATATAATTTTTCTAGACAAAATATAAAATTATGAGTCTTCTAGTATTATTAACTAATATGTATTTTTATTGTCAACAATTTAGAAAAAATTTATCTTCAACACTAGTTATTGGGAACATTTCACAAATTGGGGAAATCCTGTGAAGTTTCATTTATATATAAGCTATTATACAAGTAATACTAATAGTTTTGAGTTAAAACAAACACAGGAATTCTGATAAAACTTGTTTTTACTACTACTTTTAAAAAAATAAATAGATGGTACATTTGTAATTACATATATCCTATATTCTGGGTATATTCCTGAAAGGAGAGAAATTCCTGACCAGACATCAGTGAGAACTGAATCATCCATTTTCAATTATATGTGACTTCTGATTGGAGGATTTTCCACAGTCCCACTTCCTTTTCTACATCTTTAAAACTATTTTTTTCCCTCCAGTACCTGCATATGTCCTGTGCCAGCTGCTATTGGACACATTTGTGTGATGCTGTGACCTCCATGCAAGCACGGTGGTGTCATGAACCTGAGAGAGGCAGCTAGTGGACAGCAGGAGGGTGCCTGGGAGACACTGCATCACCAGGAAGGCCAGCAGTATCTTAACTATATCTGGAAGGGCCTGGAAGCCTCATAAATACATGTCACACAAATTAAGGTATGAACAATTCCACCTCCCCTTAACGAAATCCCCAAATATATGCAGTCATATCATTACCTGACTTAAAGGGAGGTAGGACAGAGCAGAGATTGGCATGGAAAGAAGCAGTGTGTGTACACATGGTCAGACACTCAGTTCTGTCCAACTCTGTGACCCTATGGACTGTAGACCACCAGGCTCCTCTTTCTGTGGGATTTTCCAGGCAAGAACACTGGAGTGCATTACCATTTCCTCTTCCAGGGGATATTCCAGACCCAGGGGTCAAACTTGCACCTCTTGCATCTTATGCACTGACAGGTGGATTCTTTACCACTGCGCCACCTGGGAAGCCTAGAAGGAAACAGTAGCCTTAAGTATTTGTGGCTAAATTATCTTATTCATACAAATTTTACTCATGTATAGGCTCTTCTTGCAGAGGCTTAGAAGTGAACTGTGAAACTGAAGGGTACCAAAGCTTGACCTCATTAGCTTCACAGCAAATCTACTTCTGGCACCAGCTAACTTTTTTTTCCTGAGAACTTAGGAAATACGGGTTGCTAAGCCCTTCAAAAAATTAATTGACATGACAGTATTTGGAGACTATTCTTTGAGAAAAGGCATTATCAAAGATGAGATTAGTCATGTTTAATAATTAGGGTCCTAAAACAAGGTATAGACATTTCTCTGAAGATATCAACTGGGGGGATGGCATGGAACAGATGGCAAGAAAAATCCAAAGGATGTTAATATATCCCCATGGATCTTAAAGTTACTAATTGAGGAAAATTTTGATTTTTCTCTCAGAATTCAAAGTATTTTACTCAAAAAATTTTTAGTCTTTTTAAAAAATATTTATTTATTTGTCATGCAGACTGTTAGTTGCAGCATGTGATATCTAGATCCCTAACCAGGGATTGAACTCAGGCTCCCTGCATTGGGAGCATGGAGTCTTAGCCAACGGACCACTGGGGATGTCCTTTATAGTTTTTTAACATGAATAATGTGTTTTAAGACATGTATTTTTTATCCTATAATCTAGATTCCAGTCATTCTCAAATTCTGCTTTGTTTTTGTAAACCTTCTAGGCAGGTAAGTGATCTGTATGGACACTATATAACTGCTATAGTCCTGATTTTGCTGTCAAAGTCAGGATAAACCAGGATAAATAGTCCCTACATAGAATTCTATCTTAATAAGTCTTTTTTTTTTTTTTTTTTTTTTTGCTTTCCTCTTTCTTTTC
>SJYX01012049.1:75986-143509 GCA_006410675.1 Oreotragus oreotragus | reverse complement strand
TTTTTTTTTTTTTTTTTGGCATGCTGCCACATTACTGTCAAGGAAAGAAAATGTCCCAAGGACTGAAACAGTTGCATGTATTATGAATATAGTATTTACAATAACTGGGCCTGGGTGTCCTGTGCTGAAAGCTTAAATTCTAAAGGATGGTGAGTCCTCAGGTGATACACAGAAATTGGAGCAAGTGAAGAAAACGATGGCAACAGATCCAAGCAACTGACGCTGCATGATCAAGTTTGGACAAGATTTAAATTGACAGTTATAAGATCCATGACTATTTGTTGTAAAAGAAATCACTTTTCTATCATGAAGGAGATGTATTGAGACACCATGAATCTCTATAGGAAAATGAGATTCTCTTATTGAATAAAACCGTAAGGTGTGGCGTCAAGAAGTTAAGATTCTGACTCTGAATGTAGTATAATAGAAGCATAAGTCACTAGGGCAGTGTTCTAAGGCATATCCTTTGGCTTCTCAAAAGCCTACCTCCAGTTATTGAAGGTAGTAGATTTGCCTCATATATTTATCTATTCCTTTTATGTATAACTAAGACCTTGTTGAAGAAACATTGGGCTGAAAAATACTGAATAAGGGTTACTTAATTTATTTTTCTTTAGTATAAAAAATATCTAATTTTATATAGAAAAGGTATGTTATATTCTTAAAGATTTATAGAAATGGAGATTCAGAATCACGTTCAAACAGAATCCCAGTGTTTACGCTGTTCACCTCAAAGATGAATTTATCCATTGAACTATCTTACAGTGTGATCTTGAGTCTTGTTTCTTTCTTTCTATAAGATACAAAGCTTACTCATAATCCTTTGCACACTAACCATTCACACAATTTTGCTAAACTCACTCTCCAAGTTCTGTATTTTCTTTTTTGACCAGAAAAAGTCAAGTTGCTTTAATGTTTTCTCATATCACTCTTAATCCATTTTTTATGACTCGTCTTAATTTGATCCCTCCTTACTCATGCAGCTCAGTTTAGTGTCATCTTATATAAAAATGTACTATTTTATCAGTCAGGAATGTTTTTGCCCACAAGTAACAAAGACCTCAACGAACAGTAGCTTAAACAGGAAAGGGATTACATTGTCTCATGAAATAAGAGGGTAGGAGTAGGTAGAACAGGACTGGTTAGTTAATCAGTGATGCCATTAAGTATGAAGGAGCTTTTTTTCCCCTCTCCATTCTTCCCTCTCTGATATTCTTAGAATCAGACCTTTCTCAACATGTTTGTTATCTCATGGTCAGGAGTAGACTGCTGCACTTCTGGGCTTACGTTCACACAAAGAAAGAGGCAGGAAGGAACCAAAGTGCTCTCAGCAAGCGGTGAAATCTGATTCTCTACCCACTGAGTCTAGATTGGCCTTGTCACTTCCCATGAGCAACAGAACATGAAGGAACTGAAGATCTTTCAGTTACAAGCCTTGACCTCAAGAAGTCCTGCATTCCTTCACTCTCTTTTGGAAATCAGCATTGATGGCATTGAAACAGCCTATTGAAAGGCCATGTAGAACAGAGACTAGCTATCTCAGTCGGGGCTACACTAAATGGTTAAGACCTCAACTGATCCATGACTAACCACAGACGCACGAGCGTGCTAGCCTAAATTACAAAGCATGCATTGCTGATTTGTCACCACACTGGTGACCTCAGGAATCACAAGCTAAACAAATAGTTAAGAGACACTAAGCTTGGGGATATTTTCTTATGCAGCAAAAGCTAACTGATACACATGGACTCTTGCAAGGTGCACTATTCTTACTCCATATCAAGTAATAATTATTGACCTAGACTAATTAATTCCTATTCTGGATGAAAACTTACATTTCATTAGTCATCAAAAGAAACTGAGTGGTAATGTTAGCTTCTTTCCTTTTTACTAGTTTTGGACAAGATAATAGTGAGCCCAGGTGAATTCCTCTTGTGCATATTCATACATGGTCCCATAGTTTTTGCTCAGGTTAATTCCAGGCTAATTCTAGGAGAGCAAGTCGCTAAGGACAATCACTCTTTTCTTACCTTTAGTTGTTGCCGTGTTGGTGACAACTATCAACTTTCAGAACATAGCTATCAAACTCTCTGAGCCATCTTAAACCCTCTCTCTGTTGGCTTGAAGTAAAGAGCGAAACACCTCTCCAACACCTTAGTAAACGGTGGGGACTCACAATACACCCAATGACTCCAAAAGTCTCTCTGTAATCTCCAGTACTCTCACCTGTTGGGGTATTGGGCTTAAAATCTTTTTGCTGATTTTTAATTACTTCTCTTGCAAATCCAGTCCCATGGTTTCTCACTTCATATCAAAATGTGGCACCTATTTCCATTTCATTACCCTATACACTGAGATAAAGTACTCTCCACATGCAGATGTTTAAGTCAAACACTGAGTCGTTCAAGGCTGGAAGTCAGGAGGAGCAGAAGTTAGGCAACTGCTTTCTAGAACCCAGAACTCAACAGAAAGTATGCCACTTCTTACCTCACAGTCACAAAACTCTGAATTAATTGGATCATCATCCTTATCACTTGAGAGTCAAAGCTACCTGAAGAACTATAAACAAAATATACCGAACACCAGTGAGAAGGTTGCTAAAAGCTGAGATGCAGGGTGCAGCAGGAAGCAGCTGCCCTACAATGTCTGTTCTTATTTAACATCTTCATTCATAAGCCAGAATAGGGAGCAGGCAGCATGCTGATGACATTCACAGATGGTACTCATTTGGGAGATATTATGAATACCAGGGATATCAGGAAAATGATACAAAAGGACCTAGAGAAGGAATAACAATGAGACTTGACTTTGAAAATGCAAAGCGATGTGTCTGAATATGAAAAAGAAACCTTCAACATTTAAATAAAGGAGAGAAAACTAGAAGTCAATGTTGAAAGTGACATGAAGTTGGATAATGGAGTTAAATTTTAAAATGGGCTCTTTGAAATATAGCAGGAAAATTACTAGTATATTTCTTAATCTTCTCTGGTTTTTGAAAGATGAATTAGATACTGTTACTATGTGGTCCCATATTCCTAACTTATCACATCATTTTTATAAATTACTTTTTGATTTGTCTATCCTTTTCTATCGGATCAGACTCTAAGTTTCTTGAACACAGGGACTGGCATACATTCATTGTAAATCTTGTCCTGCCATAGTGACTGGCACATAGTAGGCATTGGATAAAGATTTCTTGGGGCTTTCCCAGTGGCTCAGTGGCAAAGAATCTGCCTGCCAATGCAGGAGACATGGATTCGATCCCTGGCTCGGGAAGATCCCCTGGAGAGGAAATGGCAACACACTCCAATATTCTTGCCTGGGAAACCCCATGAACAGAGGAGCCTGGCGGGCTCCAGTCCAGGGGTGACAAAAAGTCAGACGTGACTTAGTGACTAAACAACAACAAAGATTTCTGGAAGGTAAATGAACTGCTTCCAGCGTCATCTCTTCTTATGGAGTGAGGTGATAAAATCTTATAACACTTTGATTTCAGGACCCCATGAGAAAAGCATGAGCAAGAGAGTTATGAATCATAAATAATAACATAATGCTGCCTTTCATTTGTAATAACCATTAGAAGAGAAAAAAGAAGACTAATTCTCATATTCAAAAGGATGAAGTTTATCAATTCCTAACTATGGAAATAAAGCATTTGAGAATTGTAAACCTCTGTCTGATTTATAGAAAATATTTATGTCATTTTACCTTTATGTTAGACGTATAAGTCATGGTAGCACAGAATGTAGAATGTGAAAGCTTACTAAGCTTTTGGAGGATAATTTTGGGAACTTTACTGATCCTCAAAACTTTTTCAGGGAGTCCACAAGGTTAAAATTATTCTCACATTGTACTGTAATGTTATTTGTCTCTTTTGTTCTCTTTTGAGTGTATAATGGAGTTTTCCAGAGGCTAAATAAAGTGATCACATCATAACCCAAATGACTAATGAAATGTTTGCTTGTATATTTTAATGATTTAAATTTTTCACAGCTTGAATTTTCAATGCAGTAAATATCAATAGATATGAGAAACAAAACCTTTTGGGAGCCCTTAATAATTTTTCAGAATGTAAAGTAGTCCTGATACCGAAAAAAAAAAAAAAAGAGAGAGAGAGAGAGAGAATTTCTAGCTTTGGAGTCAAACAGGTATAGGTTATAACTGACTTCCAAGTTATTTACCTTTTCTAAGCCTCCACATTCTGGGCAAAAAGAGTGATAATTACCTTATGGAGTTGTTGTGAGGATTAAATAAGAAAATATGGGCACACAACAGTCTCAGGGTTGAGTATACAGTCAAGTCTTAATAAGTGGTTTATCATCATTGTAAAGGAATGATAACAGGAAGTAACGTCCAAGAGCGTTTTTATGACCCTTTGGAAACCAAATTTTCTTTGTAGTACTCCATCGATCCTCCAAGGAGAGGAGAAGAGAGTAGGTGAGAGGGCAGAGTTTCATTCCTCCTCCTTGAAATCAATGAGAAATTGATGATTCTGCAGCTTCTGACTTCTAGAGGGTATAGGTTCATTAATCTCAGACCTGCCGCTAGAAGCTCCTGGGTGTAAATCAGAACAGGAAACGGATGATGTCTCCCTTCTGGTGGTTGAGCAGGAGGTCATCAATTTCAAGCAGGAGGAGCAAAGGGCTCGATGCTTCTGACCAATGGCCTCACAGAGACAAATCTCTGCCACTGACAGTAGTCCCATGTGGAAGTTATCAGAACCATGCGTTTTCCTTTCTTACAGATATCTCTTTCCCAAGAACTACTGCATTCAAAACTATAATATGAATACAAATGTTATAAATCATAAGGGTAATGAAATTTACACTTTTCTAATACTTCCCAATTAACAATTTCATATGCAGAGATCTAGGACACCAGAGCTAGAAGGATCTTGCTGATTATTTGAGCAAGGCCTCAAATAGACAATTGATATGGAGAAAGTGGGACTCAGACAATTTAAGTTACTTGTCCATGATTATACAAATAATGGAAGAACCATGATTTTTAAAAAATTTATAATAACAATGACATGTTACTATATTATATGATGACATAATATAATGATATTATATATGATATTATTTATTACAACCAATTGTGCAGATGAAGGAATTTAGGGTTAGTTATTTCCCCAGAGTTAATTTACTGACTAAGCAGTGTGGCCAAGATTTAAGTCTAGGTCATCTGAGGGGACTTCGCCACTTCATCTACAGAATTACTGTCATATTGTGTAAGGCTTACTTCCCAGAAAATCAACTGTGAGGAATAATGGTTCTAGAAATGCTTGTAGTGGTATACCTTTCCTTCCTCTACCAGACATTTTAGTCCTGAGGTACACTCCTGTGCCTCAAGAGTTCTTAGTGTGTCCCTAACTAGGACCCTACTGGGAAGAATGAGTCTGTTCTTGGGAGGCACTAATACCACTGAAGAGTTGATCTTCCTTGGGCAACACTGATGACCTAATGCAAGAAACCTGCTCAGAAAGTTTTCCTCTGCTATTTTCTGCTGTAGTGGAAAACCCCCTACCACTTGTTCATATACAATGGACTTCTGAAGACCTTTACTAAGACAGAAATGTTATTTTGTCAGTGCGATGCATTAATTTATTCATGCATACCATTATTCATACCCATAAACTGGTGCTTCCTATGAATGTAGATTGATTCTGTACTGAGGTCAAGAATGGATAGGTGATTATGAGAGCTATAGTGGTGGGCAACAGAAGGCGTTGGATATCAAGGGAAGTCTTATCATAGTTCCTTCTACTCTGCACTTTTTCAGGGATAATGTACTTCAATCTCCAAAGCTATCAAAGCTGGCTCATTTGAATCCATTTGCATGGGTCCTTTTATATAGCTCTATCCCAGACCTTTTCATCAATCCTTCAGTCTTGTTTTTTCCAGTTCGCTAGCCAATCAGGCAAGCTTCCCAGGTGGTACTAGTGGTAAAGAATCTGTCTGCCAAAGCAGGAGACAAGAGATGCAGGTTCGACCCCTGGGTCAGGAAGAACCCCTGGAGGAGGGCAGGACAACCAACCCCAGGGTTCTTGACTAGAGAATCCCACGGACAGAGAAGCCTAGTGGGCTGCAGTCCATGGGGTCGCAAAGAGTAGACATGACTGAAGCAACTGAAAACGCATGCACAGCCAAACAAGCAGCCTATTTGTACTGCCCAGAAGTCACTGAATATTCAAACCCCAGGGACCTCTCCTCCATACCAAGCATATGGCCCATTGTAATACACTACCTGCAGCTCTACACACTGCGTAGCCATTATGCAGCCGCAATTTACTTCAGCAAGCACCAATATGTCCTGCTAACACATCTGTGAACTGTGTCTAAACTACACAGCAGAGGACTGACGGAGGCTTTGCTGGAGCCCAGTACTTGGTAAGACAGCTGGTCATACTGGTAGTGGCTGAGCCACGTAGTGGAAGCTGGGGGACAGGAGAAGTTAAATCAGTCTGAATGGGTGCATAAATTGAGCTATATACAATTGTGTAGAGTGTTTCACAAAATCATTTGACCATAGAACCAGTCTTATTAACATCTTGAGGATCCAAAATTTTGTTGAACACATTTCAGGATGAATTGCTCTAAGCATAGTTTTCTTTTATGTTTGAACTACATAGAGGAATCAGTAAATATCTTCCTGATATTGTGAAAGATCTTTATGTTTGTGGGTAGCTCCTAATTATGATAGGAGACATATTCATGAACAAGAGGCTTTGATTCAGAACCTTTCTCTGTTTCTTATAAACTATATGATTTTGAGTACATTATTTGACTTTCTGAGTTTCAATTTCTCAAGTATGAACAATAATGTCTACCTTGAAGAATTTTTGCCATGAACTCATTAAATGGCACCCCTTATCATCATGATTACTAGGTAATCAGTGAGCCACTGTATTAGTCAGGATTCAACCAGGTTGTGCTACAATAACAAGTCAATCCCCAAACCCCAGAGCTTAACTCAACAACTATGGGGCTCCTGTCTATAGGGTCACAAAGAATCAGACACAACTGAGCTTCTGAGCAAGGTGGATATAGTGGAAGCCCAGTGAATGTTTGTTGAAAGAATAAAGCAATAAACAAAAATAACAATGATGTATGTAGAGCATTGTTTCTATGTGCCAAGAACTGATTTACACACATTTTCCTTGTTAAATGACTAAATAGACACACGAGACATAAGGTTCACTCTAAGTACTGAGATCACTGTACTTTTACATAATTTTAGAAAAATATTAAATCTTTCCTCCCTCTTCCTTTGCAGCATCAGTTTAGAGAGGATAATTCTAAAGCCCCCAAGTCCTACATTTGGTTGCCTCATTTAAAAACTATTCAAAGGAATTTGACAACGGCATTAGGTGTCTCCATTACGGCTTCATACTTCAGCTAATGTGAGCTCTCTTTCAAGTCCGAATCTAAAAGTCCAGGTGCATCTTAACTCTGAATCCTTTGAAGTTTACCCATCCTTATTTAATGTGATAATGCAATCTATACATTTAGAATCCATTTGAGGGGCAGTAAAGGGAAAATGGCACGCCAAAGGAAAGATGAACTGCTCTCCGGGGTGAAATCTATCTTACACACACATTTATCTTAGGCAGACACTGTTGTTTAAACTAAAAATAATCATTGCCAGTTCTGTGACATTAACCTGCTTAGTTACTCCTGCATAAAACCCGGAATGAAAATGAGGGCAAAGGTTGGCAGTGAGTCTGATGATTATTTTATGTCTATGCTCACGCTGTTTCAACCTGCCTGGAGGAAAATGTGCCTATGTGTTAGATACGTGGATTTCTCAAGTTATAATTAATATACTTGGGCTGTTGTTACCCATAAGAGATTAGAATTCTCAATCAATAATCTCCTGCTTACTCCAACCACGCAGCCAGATTACCACATAATGCTTGGAAAGAACTTTGCCGTGACCATCAGCTCCTAGGCTTTATCCAGAGGACTCCTTAATCATTTTTTTTTTCCTTGTCCTTCACTACCTTCTAAATGGGTAAACTGGTAAACATATCCATAGTTCTAATAGATATTCATCTACCCACAAAGAACTCAAATCCTGAAAAATGACAAAAGAGAAGCATGCTCATTCAGAAAAATTAAGGGGAGGGGAATTAGCGTTGAGACTGGGGGAGGATAAAAAGAAGATAAAAAGTAGAATTCACATAATGAAAAAAGGAAAAAGGTTAAAGCCTTTTTAAATTCATCTGGGGGTTCTTAAGAATGCCTCAAGGATAAGAATAGATATTAGTCACATTCACACCAAATATGAGGAAGTCAGCCTGAGGATATTCCTTCTTTTTATTCTTCCGGAAACAAGCAATTATTTCTTATCTATTGGGGGAGATCATTGAGAAGGGGCACCCAGGAAAAAACAACAGCAACAACAACAAAAATGCTGAAACCCTGAGGAAGTAAGCGTTCACACTTCAGACATTTCTCATGGCTGTTTGTTATCATGAAGCAACCCTGTAAGGTAGTCTTAAAGTCTTCTGAATTCTTCCTACTGAGTTTCCCACTTCAAACAGGAAGCAGTTGAAGTTTTTTATAACAAAATTAAAATGATCAAAAACTCAGCAAAATGGATGTTGCTTAACAGTCGATCTGTCCAGGCTGCTACAGACAAAATGAAGCTAAGAAATCTTAAGCAGTTCCTTTTTGTGTGGTAAATAGCTCGTGTCTCCCTACACCGTGTTTCACCACTGAGGTTTCAATGTGGAGTCACATTCCTTGGGACACATTCCTCGGACATTCCAGGGGCACGTTGCTTGGCTTCTTTGATGGATTCGGATGCTCCCTTTTGTGCTCTCGTGGTTCTGTGTACTTGTCTTTTGTAACACTACCTGCCACTGGAATTTAACATTCACTCGTGAGATTGTTTCAGCAATGCTTGTGTTCCCTACTCATTTGGATCACTTAGGACAGCAGATATGGCCCTTCTTGGCTCACCATTGTGTCCCCATCTCCTGGCACAGGTCCTGGTAAATGCAGCTGTGCAGTGGCGCTGTGCTGGATGCATATCTTAATGAAGGTAGATTATTAAACTGTTAATCAGCCCAGGTTAAAGTCTGGGACACCGAGGACCTCTATCCTCCTCTTCACCTCTTTCATCTGATTTCCATATGCTTATTCCATGAGCTTTTACTTAGGACTCTGTCTTCAGTAATTTTTTTCTAATTTATATAAACTTCATTAAAAAAACCACTTTTATATTTATAGAAAACTTGAAAATATAATACAGAGACTTCCCTGTTAAATCCTAAACCTAGTTTCCCCCATTAATAATATAGTATAATAATATTTATTACAATTAATGAACCAATAGTGATATTGTTAACTAAAGTCCATTCCTTATTCTGCTAATACAAGAGATGCCAGAGACTCGGATTTGGTCTCTGGGTCAAAAGATCCCCTGGAGGAGGAAATGGCAACCTACCTAAATATTCTTGCCTGGGAAATACTATGGACATAGGAGCCTAGTGGGCTACAGTCCGTGGGGTCAAAAGTAGTCTGACACAATTGAGCGACTGAGAGCACTCATTCCTTATTCCGATTTCCTTTGTTTCTACATAACGTGCTCTTTTTCATTTCCAGTTTCAGGGCCCCATCAAGGACACCATGGTACACTGAATTACCACATTTCCTTGGGCTCTTCTTGGCTCTGCCAGTTTCTCAGACTGTACTTTTTTTTAGTGACCTTGACAGTTTGAGGAATACTGGTCAGGTATTTTGTAGACTAATCTTCTGTTAAATTGGGGCTGATATTTTTCTTGTAATTAGACTGGGGTTATGTATTTGAGGGAGGAGGACCACAGAGAAGTATTATGTTCATCGCATCCTGTTGTGTATGTTTATCACCATGACAGTCACTGAGGTTGCTGACTCCATCACCTGGCTGAGGCTGTGTATGTTTGCTTTCTCCACTGTGTGAAGCTATACTTCAGTGATCTGAGAGCTATGCTCCATATTCTGGGCTTCCCTTGTAGCTCAGCTGGTAAAGAATCTGCCTGCAGTGCAGACTAGGGTTCGATTCCTAGGTCGAGAAGATCTCTGAAAAGGAAACAGCAAAGCACTCCAGTATTCTTGCCAGGAGAATCCCATGGACAGAGAAGCCTGGCAGGCTACAGTCCATGTGGTCACAAGAGTCAGACACGACTTTGCTCCATATTCTAGAAAGTGAAATACCTGATATTATTTGGAATTCTTTGGCATGGGAAACTTGCCTATTCTTCATTCATTTATTTTTTCATTACTTTATATCAATGTGGCTCATGGATATTTATTTCAAATCTTAGGTAATAACCCAATACTGCTTTATTTATTTTGTTGCTTAAATTGTTCCAGCCCTGCCCACTGGGAGCTCATTCAGTTTGTTCCTGTGTCTCTTTGACACACCCTCATCATTGTGAGGCTCTTGTTTGTTTTTATTTTTTTAGCATTTACTTTCTGGCACTCCTGACTCATCTTGTATAATTCCTATCTTATTCCTGGACTCAGCCATTTCAGCTATTTCTTCAAGGAATTTTTGTTCCTTTTGCTGGGGAGTGGTCTGAAAAACCAAGGGCTGCCTACTAGGTGTGCTCATTTTGCTTCTACGCTGTCTCAGCTGAGACCGCAAGGACATATATGTGTGTCTTGATTTACAGATGCATGTATATCTATACATATTTTTATATGGAACCATTTCTATCTATGTTAAGCTAAACACGATTTCACACTGATGTCTCAAATTCTGATACATTGCAACACGGATCACTCTAGCCTCTGCCCTGTGTATATCTGTAAACTTCCACTCCAGCAGTGATAAGCTTGGCTTCCACCATCCACCATCCATTAACTTAATTGTTCAGTTCCAGTCCACACATATAGCAATATCAGAATTATTAACTGATACCCTTGTGGCATGGGGCCTTATCAGCTAGAATACGGTGCTCATCTACAACTTCTTTTGCCTTTAGTTTGATATTCTATTCATTCCCAAAGTGCTTTTCTCCTATCCTTACCAGTGAGGTTGTTTTAAACGTTTGCAACACAGATTACTTTGTGACAGTCTGCTTTGTATCCCATGACTACTAGACCTTCTAAAATGATTTTTTAAATAATTTACAAAAATTAAGTCTCACTCTTTGTGCTGTAAAATTCACTTGATAAATATATAAGGTCTTGTATCCATAATTGCAGTATCATAAATACAGAATAGCTTCATCACCCTACAAAATTCCCCATGCTTCACTTATTTAACCCTTCCTCCTCTTTTCCCTAGGAAATGGTAACTCACTCCAGTATTCTTGCATGGGAAACCCCAAGGATAGAGGAGCCTGGTGGGGGGTTGCAAAGAGTCAAACATAACTTAGCCACTGAACATGCATATACACACCTCTTTCTCCTGAATCCCTGCAATCACTGATGTTTTTGTTATCATTACTAGATTTTTTCCTTTTCCAGATGCCATGTAATTAGAATCATATAGTGTATAGTTTTCTTAAACTGGCTTCTTTCACTTGGTTATATGAGTTTTACATCCATCTGTGTCTTTTTGTGGATTGACAGCTCATTTCTTTTTATTGCTGGGCAATATTTCATTGTCTAAATGTGCCACAATTTGCTTATCCATTCACTTATTTAATGAAAGACAGTCTGATTGCTTCCAAATTTTGGCCATTATGAATACAGTTATTATAAATATTCACTTGCAGATTTTCATACAAACATAATTTTCAAATCACTTGAGTAAATACATAGGAGTGCAACTGCTGGATAGTATCTCCAATAACTCAATAACTACCAACTAAATCTCACTGTAGTGTTAGTCATTCGGTCGGGTCTGACTCTGAGCGACCTCAAAAACTGTAGCCCCAGGCTCCTCTGTCCATGGGATTTTCCAGGTAAGAATTGGAGTGGGTTGCCTTTTCCTTATCCAGGGAGCTTCCTGACCCAGGGATCAAGCCCAGGTCTTCTCCATGCAGGCAGATTCTTTAATCTGAGCCACCAGGGAAGCTGAAAATCTCACTGAGGGGTTAACTAAAAAAATATTTTTAAACCAAGACTTAATGAATATTGATTATGTTCTAAGCTTTTCACCAAGGTATTTTTATATCTTGTATTTATTCATTCATTCCACCAATATGTATTAATATTGAATCTCTAGTAAGTATGGCCAGACTCTTCTAGGCTCTGGAGATATAGCCATGAACAACAGCCATGATGATCCTTCCTGTAAGGAGTTTTATTCTAGTTAGGGGAAACATCATAAATGAATAAATAAACGTGTAAAATGGCAAGTAAACCTGAGTGTTTATAAAAAGTATGGCAGGGTAAGGTAGACTAAGGGCTATATTCTGTGATGGGAGGATTATAAAAGATTTCACAGACAAGGCTGATGTTTGTCCAGATACTTAACTAAAGTGAGAAGATAGGTAAGGAATAATTATAAGTATGTGCCAAGGCCCTGAGACTGCACCAAACCTACTATGTTCACATTTTAGAAAGATCAAGGAGGCCAGTGTGGATAAAGCCAATGAAATAGAGGGGAATGTGAAATGCTGAGGTGATAGAGAAAGAAGTTAGGAGGACAGATTCTGTAGGGTCCTTAGACCATGGTGAGCACCTTGCGTTTAACTCTGAGTAAGATTTGAAGCCATTGGAAGGTTTGAGTAGAGGAAAGAGCTGATCAGCCAAACACTAGCAATGACTCCCCCCCCCCTTTTTTTTTCACTCAGATAAAAGCCAAGGACTCATCCACAAAGTTGTGCTGGAGCAGCTCACCAGAAATGTCAAGTGCCGTAGGATTCCAGCAACATCACTGCACAGGACTGGCAACACAAATTTCATTTGAGGGAGGGAAGGGCATCTGATCCCTGTGAGTGCAGTCACAATGCCATTACAGGCACTTAAAATATTTATTTATTTATTTATTTAGGCTGCATTGGAGCCTTATTTGCAGCACGCAGGATCTTTCTTTGAGGCTTTCAGACTCTCTAGTTGTGGCGCACAGGCTCAGAAGTGGTGGTTCCGGGGCTTAATTGCTCTGTATCATGTGGGATCTTAGTTCCCTCACCAGGGATCAAAACTGCATCCCTGCTCGGTGTGCTCTTAACCCCTGGACCACCAGGGTCGTCCCCTACAAAACCATTTTAGAATGTCTTTTGTTCTTCAGTGTGCCATCATGTGTGTGTTCTCACTTATATTCTGTGTGTTAAGCAAGGAAGGCAAAATCCTAGGTTAAATTCAAGGCAATAGAGGCAGCATAATTTTTAAAATGTTAGCTAGCAGCTATGAATGAACACTTACTATATGCCAAGCATTTTCTAGCCATATGTATGTGTATATTTTAAACTGTTTAGTCTTCCTTCAAAACTCTATGAGTTGTGACATTTTGTAGATGAGGAAACTGAGGAACAGAGAGATGGTGAATCCTGCTCAGTGTCACAGAGCTGAAAAGTGATAGGGCCAGAATTCATCTGGTCTGTCTGGCACCTTAATTGGCTCAAGGTCACATAGAGTGTACATGAGAGACTTGGTTCTGTTTTCTGTCCAGAGCAGCGATTGTAACTCGGTTCACTCACACCCATTTCTGACACTTCTCTTGGGACACCCGTCTTGCATCTCTGTTTATGTTTTTCAGGTGATGGAACTTTACTCCTGATTCCAGAAATGAGTATATATGACTCAGTTTTGGCCAGCTCTCCTGGTCAGAATGACTGATAAAGGAATGGGCATGTGTCTCCAAGTTGCCAAAAACAAACAAACAAACAAAAAAATCACTTTGAAGACTTTTCTTTTGGAGAAGAGAGGATTTTTATTTTCACTCTGCAACTATTTGCAAGGAAATGCTGGCAATCATATCAGAGGAGGGGGAGATTCCACTGTGATGTACCTGAGTCAGGAGGAATGAAGAGTCATTGAACTTGGTTGGGTCCCTGGATCCACCTATGTCTGCTCCTGAACTTTTCCATCATTTGAGTCGATAAATTCTCCTTTTTCATAATCCAGTAAAATTTAGATTTTACTTATTTCTGACAGTGGATTCTGATGAATAGAAACAAATTGCTGAGTCAGTGGTAATAACGTAGGCATAGATAAAGGCTTTAGTTTTCAAACATTGAGTTCTGACCCCCTAACTCTACTGGCACATGTGGTTTAGGGAACACTGGAGAGAGAGAGGCTTTAACCTGGAATTTGACTATTCAGATCCAAATTCCAATCTTAGCTTCTAGTACTTGAGTAGTCTGTGAGCAGGCCACCCACTCCCTGAGCTTTGTTCTGTCCCATAGCAAAATGGGAATTATGCAAAATACCTTGAGTGTCCTAAATAAATGAGATGACATACATGAGAGTATCTATTAGACTTCCTGGCTTATCTTAGGAGTTTGATAAACATTAGCTGTCTGTCAGTGGCACTGTTCTAAGAACAATTTAGACTTGCAAGTTTTCTGAATTGTAAGACTAAGTTTCAGCCTCCACCAGTTGTGCAAACACTGGACCAAACATTGTACCAGGAGGTTAATATAATGTGAGCATAAGATGTCCATTTTATATATGAGGGGAAAAAAAGCTCAGACAGGCAAAGAAACTCAACAAAAACAAATAGTTTGTCAGAAACTGAACTGAAGGACAAACATTTTGTAAGTGACAGAATCAGGATTTGAAGCAGTCTCTGGTGATGCTTTGCTGACAAGGTCCACGGAGTCCAAGCTATGATTTTCCCAGTAGTCATGTATGGATGTGAGAGTTGAACCATAAAGAAAGCTGAGTGCCGAAGAATTGATGCTTTCCAATTGTGGTGCTTGAGAAAACTCTTGAGAGTTCCTTGGACAGAAAGGAGATCAAACTAGTTACTCTTAAAGGAAATCAACCCTGAATATTCACTAAAAGGACTGATGCTGAAGCTCCAATACTCTGGCTACCTGATGTGAAGAGCTGACTCACTGGAAAATATCCTGATGCTGGGAAAGATTGAAGGCAGGCAGAGAAGGGGAGGGCAGAGAATTCGATGGTTGGATGGCATCACTGACTCGATGGATATGACTTTGAGCAAATTCCGGGAAATGGTGAAGGACAGGGAAGGCTGGCGTGCTGCAGTTCATGGGGTCACAAAGAGTTTGGGCATGACTGAACAACTGTGATGACTGAACGTATACTTTTTCTTCTGCACTGAGATTTTCTCCAGAAAAACTGGCTCATAGTCATCACAAATCAAGATATTAAGCTAAAGATATCTCCTGACTAAAGCATGTATCCAAGGGGACTTCCCTGATTGTTTCAGTGGTTAAAATTCTGAGCTTCCATGCAGGGAGCTTGGGTTCAATCCCTGGTCAAGAAACTAAGGTCCACCATGCCACGTGGCACAACCAAAAGCAGAAAAAAAAAGAAAACAAACAGAAAAACCCCAATCAAATAAAGCATGTGTTCAAAGTGGCCAACTGTACCTCTATTCAACTGAAAATCAGAAAAAGTTGAGAGGGCACCTTTTTTTTTTTTTTTTTACTTTGGAGAAGATGCTAGAAAATCTGTACCCTTAAAGTCTAACCATTAACTCAGTAAAAGTGAAGAAAATGTTTCCCTGAACACAGTTCTCATTTTTCTTCCAGAAGAAATGGGAAAAAAATCCACATTTCTTCATCAAACTCTCTCTTCTCATTCCCAATCAATCTTAATGTTTAAAAGCATCCTCTGAATAATCAAAATGGGCATTGTGGAAGAGGCATTATGATACAAGGGGACAATTGGTTTTATATTTGCCATGGTTCTCAGGCCTCAAAGGCTTGATGCTTAAATGAGGGAAATGGTAATATGCAGCTAAAGAATTCATTCATTGCTATTTGTTCATCAATAATAGATAATTTCACTTAGGAAGACTAAGTGACCCATGCCTTATTTGCCCAGTGTGGTTTTGTAGTCTAAAACACACCCAGAAGACAACTGCATTCTTCCCTCCCTGCAGACATCCTCTCGAACCAGAGTCTTGTTTTTGCTGCTATGCTGTGTAACTGGAACTGCAATTTAATGCAATTTCTCGTCCATTTCACCGATTGCAACTATTTAGTACATTCTCAAAGAAAGATGATTACAACTGGCTGGTTCTTAATGCTTAATTTATTTACATGCATGCCTGCTACAGAGTTATTTCATTCATCTCCCAAATGATGGCATAAAATCATTGAAAAATGATGGGCAATAAACATGGCTATTCCACCACAGTCCTCAGTGGCAAATAACACCCACCGTCACTCCTAACATTGGTTGACCTGAGTTCCATTGCTCTTAAAACCCAGCCATAATGAATGCAGCACAGACATAAAATTCCTTTATTGCTACTTTGTTCTGACAACACTTGCACAATAACAGATTTTCTTAGTTAAAATAAAACTCGTACCAAATTGGCGTTTTTTTCGTGTTGGTAACTGAAGCAAAACCACATTCCTCTTTCTTTTTCCCCCTTTTTCTTTCTTTTCTTTTTGAAAGACTGTCATATTAGCTGGAAGAAAGAGTGAATTTGGGGAACCATGACTGCATTCTAATTGTCTCTTCTGTTGTTGCCTGGGCTGGGCTATTCACATTAAGCTGAACAAATGCCACATTTGCATTTCTGATAAGTGCTAGCATTTTTCGCATTTCTTTGGCAATTCTCACTTCAGTTGAGAACACCTGAAAAGTCACCTAAATTAGTCTACCAGGATAGCTCATCATCTCATCAAAATTGAGAGGAGGAAAAAAAAATAGGATTTTCCTCCAAACTGCAAAAAGTCTTGAATCAGCAGAAAGGACTTTGCCCTCTTTATTAGAGGATTAGAATAAGAATGAGACAATAAAGTGAAAACAGGCAGAATGGTTATTTTCTTCTTCTTTTTTTTTTTTTCTTTTCTAACAAAATGGCAGAGACAAGTTGATGCCAGCAGTTGGAATTAGCTCACATGCCCGGTAATAGAATGCATCACTGAGTACACTCCTCCTGCTATTTCTTATCTAAACAGCATCCAACAGCCTCCCATTCCTCCATTTTAAAAAATGCTGCCTCTCTTCTTTCGCCAAAAAAAAAAAAAAAAAATCCATACTCATGCTGCTTCTTTCAAATCATGTTATTATGTTATTACAAATAAAGACTAGACACTTCCTATCAAGGAGGTTGCTGAAGGACTGTCATGAAAGTACTGTTTGTACCGCAATTGGAACTTCTGATGATATTTGGTTCCCTAAAGATGGCAGAGAGGAAAAATCTAAAAGCAGCTGAGCATTCCATCTCCAATCCCATGACCTCCTTCCAGAATATAATCACGGTTAGGTATTCAAACTTGGTTCTGATAAAAACTAAAATGACTTTCGAAAGTTAAACAGCAAACAGAGAAGCAAGAAGGAGTCCTAATTTCATGAGAATTACCCATTTCATTTACCCCTCCCCCCCCTTTTTTTTTTCAGTTTTCAAAGGATTCAGATTCAGTGTGAGACAGCAGCTCTGGGTTCACTGAAATGTAGGGGCATATCTGACTTTCCATCTCAATTAGTCTGAAAGAAGAGCAGGATTTCCTTTATCATAACTATGAATGTCTCAGTTACTCAAAGAAACATACATAAAACCTGCCCACAATTTTGTCTACAAGTCTGATCACAGTAAGGGCATGGTTGTCTTTGAAACAAGATGAGATGATAAGATTGTAGCTATTCAGTCTAAGACGGAATTCTTCAAATGAGAAAGCGAAAAGAAAATAAAAGAGAGAAAAGTCTGGATAGTTCAGATTCCTTTATAGAGGGAAAGATAATTCTGATGGAAAGCATCAGTCAGCTCAGTTCAGTCGCTCAGTCACGTCTGACTCGATGGAAAGCACAGGGAAGAACAAAGAACTGGGAAGTTGATTATTAAATCCATGCTTTGAATCCCCTCTGTCTCACTTGCTTGGCATATCCTCACCATCTGTCCTTAACTTTCTATTCCTCTTTTGTCAGGGTAAGGAATGCTCCAAAATGACCCTTCTCACATGGCAGGAGAAGTGACCAGTCCCTACACAAGCCTGGGCACCAGTGTGACAGCCCACTGACAAACATGTGCACATTACTTAGAGGGAGGCTATAGATCAGAATTCCCTGGTGTTTGGGGTTGAACATAGGCTCCCCAAAAGATAGGTGCTTGTTCTCATTCCCAGAATCTGTGAACGTGACCTTATTTGGGAAAAAAGATCCTTGCGGATATAATTAAGTTGAAGTCTTGCAAGGAGATCATGTTGGATTATCCAAGGGGGCCCTAAATCCAATGACGAGTATCCTTTTAAGAGGTACACAGAGGGGAACTGACACACAAAGGAGAAGGGAGAAGGTGGTAGGAAGAGGGAGGCAGAGCTTGGAGGCATGTGGCCCAGTCAAGATGCCAAGGAATGAGGACAGGCACCCCCTAGAGCTTCCAATAGCTTAATTTCAGACTTCAGGGCTCAGAATTCTGAGAGAATAAATTTCTGTTGCTCTAAACCACCTGATTTACAATAATTTGTTATGGCAGCCCAAGGGGACTAATAAACCTGAGGAGACTGTAAAGATTCTCATGCCAGAGTGCACCCCGGAACAATTAAAGAAGAATCTCCACAGGTAGGATCTAAGTATCAGTAACTTTTAAAGCTCTCTCAGGTGATGCCAGTGTTCATGAAGGCTGAGAGCCACTGACTTTGGGTACAGGCTATTATACCTGCGTGCATGTGTGCTAATCGCTTCAGTCATGTCTGACTCTTCGAGACTCTGTGGGCTATATCGCACCAGGCTCCTCTGCCCATGGGATTTTACCTGTAGGAATACTGGAGTGGGTTGCCATGCCCTCCTTCAGGGGCTCTATGTTGGCACCACCATGGCAGGGGTGAGTCATTCTGACACAGACCATTTGGCCAGCAGATCCTGAAAGAAATATTGACCATCTTTCACTTTACAGGAAAAGTGTCTTGTGTCCTATTCTAGAGTCAAGCAAAAGAGATCACGGTACTGAAGAAGATGCCAGAGGGTTGAAGTTTTCAGTGAGTGGAAGAGTGGTGTGGGGAGAAACTCAAGGCAGGTGTTAGGGCTCAGAATCTGCAGAGCCTATAAGACAGAAAGCAAGGTTTGACTTTTGTGCAAAAAAGCCATGCTGACCCACTGAGGTGCTCTAAGGAGGGCAGGCACCTGGTCAGAACTGCATCTTGGGAAAAAAAAGAAAAAAAAAAAAAAGAACTGGCAGTGGTCTGGGCCATTCAGCCGTTGAAGTCAAGAGCTAGGCTTTGATGGAGAAGGCAATGGCACCCCACTCCAGGACTCATGCCTGGAAAATCCCATGGACGGAGGAGCCTGGTGGGCTGCAGTCCATGGGGTCGCGAAGAGTCGGACATGACTGAGCGACTTCACTTTCACTTTTCACTCTCATGCATTGGAGAAGGAAATGGCAACCCACTCCAGTGTTCTTGCCTGGAGAATCCCAGGGACGGCGGAGCCTGGTGGGCTGCCGTCTATGGGGTTGCACTAGGTCGGACACGACTGAAGCGACTTAGCAGCAGCAGCAGCAGGCTTTGAGCTCAGACCTCACAGCAGGCAAACCCCTGCAGATGAAGTGTACCGCGAGCAGAGTGCTTCCTGGTCAAGCGACATAAGCCTGAAGTCTCATTGGAAACTGAGTCCTATCTCTGCAGTCTGACCTCCAGACCTTGCTTGAAGGAACTGTGGAGTGTGTTAGGGCCTCACTGTGAGAAAAACAGAGGCCAGAGAGCCGCGGAGACGTCGGTAGAGACTGAAAGGCGTGCTTTGTATTTGTTCTCAGCCCCGAGGCTCATTTCCGTCCAGCGTGAAGCAGGACGGAAGCTCGGGTTCAGAACGGAATGAGGAGAGGTGGAGAGAAAGCACGGAGGTGGTTAGCGGTGGTGTCCTGAGTGAGCCCTTATCGAGAAGTTTCTTCTAGGCGTACATCAGGGACTCCACTCAGTGCCCTTCCTGTTCTAATTGCTTGTTTTGGATGCAGTTCAGAAAGTCAGTGAAGCTCTTCAGCAATCTTTTTTAAAAAAACATTTCAATGTTATTGGAGTATAGTTGATTTATAATATTGTGTTATTCTTAGGTGTACAGCAAAGTGATTCAGGTATACAGACACATTTAATCATTCTTTTTTAGATTCTTTTCTCATGTAGGTTATCACAGAATATTGGAGAGAGTTCCCTGTGTTGTCAACTAGGTCCCCATTGGTCATCTCTCGTATCTACAGTGGTGTGTTTGCAACCCAGCCTCCTGTAACAGTCTTTTTTTTTTCCCTTTCCCTCTCACTTCTCTCAGTCTCTCATCCCTCCCTTCTTCTTTTCCTCTCTTTCCTTTCTTCCCTTCCTTCCTTTCTTAGTTTCTCCCCGCTCCCTCCCCACCCCCCCCACACACACCTTGGTTTGGGAAATACAGAAACTTCTGATATTTAAATCAGATTTCACCAATTGGAACTTTGTCTGCAAATGAGGTCATAATAAATAAAATACTCCAGATTCTCTTGAAGATGAAGCAGCAGTTTCATCATCTTTTATCAGAGGCAGTCTTCTGTAAGCCTTCTTGATGAGTTTTGTGAAAACAAAATCCATGTGGACTGGAATTTCTCAAACTTAGTTTCAAGTTAAAATTAAAGGTAAACATTTACTGAGAGTTAATACCGTGCAAAAAAAATTAAAAAAAAAAAAAAAACCTTTCAGAGTCTTTCACGATTCAAGAAAAATTGGCATGCTTTCTGAAATTCACACTTTCATGCATTCTCCTCCCCAAGCCAGAGTGATGCAGCTTGCCTGAAAAGAACTGACTTAGGAATAATATTTAAGCAATCAAATTGGTAACCTTTTCAATGTTGGCAAATCAGCTTAGCAAATCCTGTGGCAGGTGTCATGTGTGACACTTGAGGTGTCTAGGTGGGACATCAGCTAATGGTCATATCTGTCACTGACCCATCATTCCAATGGGAGAGGAACTAGACTCAGTGTTCCACAGCTCTACAGACACACTCAACTGAAGTTAAGCCCGCCATGTCAGTTACATTTTTTAAAAAGTTATAGCTTATTTTATCTACTCACCAATAAAAGTATTGTAAAAAGATGTAAAAAACAGAACAAACTTACCCTTTGTAAAAGGGGCTTTGCAGGGTTGAGAAGGTAGAATAAAGTTATGATTAATGAAGGACTGATACATACATATATATGTGTATATATATATATATAAAATCTAGTAGAGCCAGTTGTTCCAAAGTCACAATCTATGAACTTAAACACTGTTGACAGAAATGTTCCCACAAGAGCTTAATTTTAGCACGCTGCATTTACCATGTACAAGAGACAAAGCATTTGTCTCCATATTGGCTTCATTCTCACAGAAGGTCCCTGGAGAGCTTCCTACCTACTAGCAATGTTTCAAAATTTGAATGGTGGCAGCTCCAGACACTGTGAACTCTATTTAGTATTTTGGTCTCCACCAAATCTTGGGAGTGTTTTGATTATATGCTGCTGTATCCGCTGACACTGATTCTCGTCTTGGAATTGCTCAGACCTGAGAGAACTTCTTCCCAAGAAGCCTTCTACTTTTAAATGTAATGATTAAATCTAAAGTCAGTTTGAATTCCTGTGGGGTGTCTTTTGCAATATGAAGCTGCCTTGCAAATTTAAGGTGAATTCCCTCTCTTAGCCATGAAGGCAGTTCAAGGCAATGTAAAAGAGGAACAGCATTTTATCCAGCCATTCTCCCCATATTTACCAGTGAGATCAATTATTTTATCCCCACAGGGGCAAAGTGCAGAAAGGAGCTGAAAGAGTCCTCCCCCCTCCACCATGGAAACCAGAAGGAGAGATGCAATGTTCAGAACACATCTCACATTACTTCTTGGTAAAATCCAATTTCCTTCTTCAAAGGCAACAAATAGAAGCAAGTTGCTACAGGTAAAACCTTTAGCAAAATGTCTTCTTGCATTTTAGCAGCAGCTGGGGACAGTGTCTGCACAAATACAGTGCCTGCACATACAACGCTGTGTGTAAATAATTGATATACTTTTGGACAACTTCCCACTTTATACATTCCTCTTTAAAAAGTAAAAATAAAACCAAAACCAAAAAGCAACCCATGGAGATCACCTAAATGTGAGAAATGCACTTTTCCTAAAACAAACAAACAAAAATACAATTCACCTCCCAGCTTGGGCTGGGTGGTATGTGTGCTGGCATGTGGACTAGGAAGCATGTTTCCCAGAGGGTGAAAAGTGAATGTCTAGTACCTATTATTTCAGTAGTTACTGCACTACAAAAAGTACGAGAAAGAAAGAAACGGAAAGGTTGAATTGCCTCGTGTGTCTATGTCTGGCTGGCCTCCAGATAGCTTTTCATCAGACAGCTGATGAGCAGAGATCCCGAGTGGGAACACGAGTCTAGGGTCACACAGGAAGTTGGCCTCTTATGAAGACAGGTGGTAGTTCAGGGCTGCAGCCCTGCTTTTAGTCAGCTTAAGTCAGATCTCAGACCTTCTACTTATTACTGCTTGGGGGAGTTACTTCACATCTTTGTGCCACAGTTTCTGCCTATGTAAAATGGTGATAATATAGAGCCTACCTCACTGAGTTTTAAAAATGAAATGAATTACTATATCTAAATGGGCTTCCCAGGTGGCTCAGTGGTAAGGAATCAGCCTGTCAATGCAGAAGACATGGGTTTGATCCCTGGGTCAGGAAGATCCCCTGGAGAAGGAAATTACAACCCACTCCAGAAGTTTTGCCTGGGAAATCCCATGGACAGAGGAGCCTGCTGGGCTATAGTCCTTGGGGTCGCAAAGAATCAGACAGGACTCAGTGAGTAAACAATAACAACAGCAGCAACTGTACCTAAGACGCTTGGATCAGTGCCTCCCCCCTAAGAAATACCATACCCTGCGTTACTGCCAGAACTACCTGAGCCACAGCTGAGTGGGACTTGGCAGAACGTGGCTGAGGTCAAGTGCTGGAAACACGCTGGACCTGCTTTGGAGTTCTGGCTGTGCCCTGAAGTACCAAGAGCTATGAACTACATATCACTTAGCTTCTCTGAGCCTCAGGCTTCTCTTTTGTATAATGTGAAAAATTACAGCCTATCTCCATCGCATTGTCATAAGGATTAAATGAGCAAAAAGTTTCTGAAAGTCTTTGCCGTTGTTCAGTCATCCAGTTGTGTCAGACTTTTTGTGACTCCATAGACGGCAGCACACCAGGCCTCCATCCCTCACTATCTCCCAAAGTTTGCCCAAGTTCATATCCATTGAGTCGGTGATGCCATCCAGCCATCTCATCCTCTTACGCCCTCTTCTCCTTCTGCCCTCAATCTTTCCCAGCATCAGGGACTTTTTCAGTGAGTCAGCAGTTTGCATCAGGCAATCAAAATACTGGGACCGACAGTCCTATCTGGCAGTAAATCCTCAATAAATATTTATATTCCTTTTTTACCTTGCTCCTTGGCCCAACTCTCAATAGTCTTCAAGCTTTCTCTCCATGAACATCTACTTTAAAAGCCTAAAATATCATTTCACTGGTCAAGATATTGTACTCCATCTACAATCAATTGCCAATGCCATAAAAAAAAAAAAAGGAAGCAACCTTTCTTCATCCCCAAAGTCCTGTCCTGAAGGCTGACCTATCTTGGAGTACCATATTCAATCACAAATATTTGTTTGTGCCAGAACAATGTCAAAATAATGAAAATAACGCCTTCTCTGGCTACACAGAATTTACATTATAGAAGAGAGAAGAAAATTTTACTAGTAGCTCTAATGCATAGTAACTATGATTCATATACTGACAGATGTACAGACCAAATGTTCCCAGGGCTCAGAATAGTAAGTGGGCCTGTCTGGTTTGCCCATATGGAAAAATGTCAAGATGAAGGTAATATCTGATCTGATGTTTGAGGCTGGATAGAGATTGGATGGGCTGTAACCAAGAACGAGGGCACACTAAACCAATGGTCATTGTTTGGGGCTAAATTGTGTCTCCCCCCAAATTTGTTAAGTTAAAGTCTAGCCCCAGATACCTCAAAATATGGCCTTATTGGGAAATAGGGTCTTTAAAGAGGTAATTAATTAATATAAGGTCACATAGATGGGCCTTATTCCAATATGACTAATGTCCTTATAAAAGAAAATTAGAACTGAGACACATGCAGAGGGAAGACCGTACAAAGACAGAGGGAGAAGATGGCCGAATATAAGCTAAAGAGAAAGTTCTTAAAATAAACCAATCCTGCTGATACTCCGATTTCAGGCTTCTAGCCTCCGGAGTGGTGAGGAAATAAATTTCTGTTTTTTAAGACACTTAATCTGTGGTGCTTGGCTATGGCCATCTTAGCAAACCAATACGATCACCAGCATCAAAGGGTAGACATGTAGTAGGTGGTATATTCAGGGAAAGTGCAATTCTCCTCGAAGATGATTTGAGTAGAGGAGTAATGAGAGATAAGTGTGAAGGAGGGGTGTTTAAGTAAAAGATAGAGAACCTTGAACATAAACTAGGGATCTGTTATTCAGTATGTGAAGGAGAGTCAGTACAGGGCATATACCCTGATAAAATCATAATTCAAAAAGACAACGCACTCCAGTGTTTATTACAGCACTATTTCCAATAGTCAGGAAGTGGGGAAAACCTGAGTGTTCACTGACAGATGAATGGATAAAGATGTAGTGCATGTGTGCAATGGAATATTACTCAACCATAAAAAGGAATGAAACTGGGTCATTTTTAGAGATGTCGAGGGACCTAGAGGCTGTTATACAGGGTGAACTTCAGTACATATGAAGTGATATTTGTTTTTCTCTCTCTGACTTGTTTCACCCTGTATGACAAATTCTAGGTCCTTCACACTCATCTCTCATTACTCCTCTACTCAAATCTTCGAGGAGAATTGCACTTTCCCTGAATACACCACCTACTGCATGTCTAACCTTTGTTGCTGGTGATCATATTGGTTTGCTAGGACTGCCATAGCAAAGCACCACAGATCGAGAGTCTTAAAAAACAGAAATTTATTTCCTCACGACTCCAGAGGCTAGAAGCCTGGAATCGGAGGATCAGCAGGATTCTTTGTTTCAGGCTTCTATATATCGGCTTCCATGCTAGCTCAGTTGGTTAAGAGTCTGCCTGCAATGCAGCAGACCCTGGTTTCATTCCTGGGTCGGGAAGATCCCCTGGAATAGGGATAGGCTACCCACTCCAGTATTCTTGGGCTTTCCTTGTGGCTCAGTTGGTAAAGAGGCCACCTGCAATGAGGGAGACTCTGATTCAACCCCTGGGTTGGGAAGATCCCCTGGAGAAGGGAAATGTTACCCACTCCAGTATTCTGGCCTGGAGAATTCCATGGACAGTACAGTCTATGGGGTCACAAAGAATCAGACACAACTGAGCAAATTCCAATTTCAATAAATATATATAACCTAGAAAAATAGTACAGATGAACCTAGTTCCAGGGTAGGAATAGAGATACAGACATAGCAAATAGATGTGTGGACACAGGAGGGAGGAGGAGAGGGTGGGATGATTTTGGAGATTGAATCTGACATGACTACACTACCATGCATGAAATAGATAGCTAGGGGAAACCCCTTGTATAGCAGAGGGAGCTCAGCTCGGAGCTCTGTGATGACCTAGAGGAGTGAGATGGGGTGGAAGGGAGGGGATATTTGTATGCATATAGCTGACTCACTTTGTTGTACGTCAGAGACTAGCACAACATTGTAAATCAATCATACTCCAATTAGAAAAAAAGAATTTTGAAAAACAAGAGTAAATTGTTAGATGTACAGGAATTGGGTCGGGTGGATTAGAATAGGAGAGACTGAGAGGCATACAGCAGCTAGTCTTCAGGCAGCACTTGTAAAAGGTACTGAGTTGTAAGTTTGAGGGGAGGTAGGTGGTAGAAGCAATAAGGAAAGTGATAACGTTTATAAGAGATGGAGCTGACAGGATGTGGCAATGGAAAGGAGCAGTGTGATGGGAGAACTTCTGAAGAAGGAAGTCAGAAGGTAATTTGGAGTCAAGTTGATGATTTTATATTTAACTGTTGAATTGTAAAATAAATATGAGATTTCCTGTGTTACTGTACAGTGACTGGAGAAAATTCAAATCTGGAGCTCAGGATAGACAGCAAAGCTCAAAGGATGATATAGAGGCCCTTTGAAGAGCAGAATAATTGCCACCACAGCACTGGATGGACAGGCTAATGAGGAGTATATGGAAAGCCAGAGCAAACCTATAATTGGGAGCTAATAAGGATAAAAGATTTCCAGATGATTAGGATTGGAAACTTGCTCAAAGTTGTATGGACAGCAAGTGGAAGCACAGAAAATCTGTTGTTTTGGTGAACTTTAAAAGAATGGCGAGACGGGAAACCTGGCTGCAGAGCAAGTCAGGTTACGCAAAAGAGCAGGGCTGTGCATGACACTGAGAGAGAGAGCACTGTTAAATCGTGCCTTCTACTTTCTTTACTTGCCTCGCTTTGCTCTTGTCCCTCTCATAGGATGTAGTGGGCTTGGCGCGAGGCAGTAGGGAGTCCAAGGACTGGTCCTAATGGAGAAAGAATGACAGACTCAGCTTATTTTTTGACCTACTTTATTGTGACATTATTTACATAACATAAAATACAATGGGCTTCCCAAGTGGCACTAGTGGTAAAGAACCTGCCTGCAAATGCGGGAGACATAAGACTCTTGGGGTGGGTCCCTGGGTCAGGGAGATCTCCCGGAGGAGGGCATGGCAACCCACTCCAGTATGCTTGCCTGGAAGTCCCATGAACAGATCAACCTGCCGGGCCACAGTCCATAATGTTGTAAAAAGTTGGTCTTGTCTGAAACAACAGCATGCATGCAGGCACAAAATACAATAATTTAAAGTATACAGATAACCAGCAAGGACCTACTGTAGAGAACATGGAACTCTGCTCGATGTGATGTGGCAGCTTGGATGGGAGGGGAGTTTGGGGGAGAATGGACATATGTACATGTATGACTGAGGCCCTTCACTGCTCAGCTGAAACTATTACAACATTGTCAGTTGGCTATATCTCAGTACAAAATAAATTTTTTTAATATAAAATACATGATAAAAATAAAAAATATTTGCCAATTGTCTACTTAAAGGAATAAAGAATACAGTTCAAGTTTTGATAAATAGCTATCAGTTCAGTTCAGTTCAGTCGCTCAGTCGTGTCTGACTCTTTGCGACCCCATGAATCACAGCACGCCAGGCCTCCCTGTTCATCACCATCGCCCGGAGTTCACTCAGACTCACGTCCATTGAGTCCGTGATGCCATCCAGCCATCTCATCCTCTGTTGTCCCCTTCTCCTCCTGCCCCCAATCCCTCCCAGCATCAGAGTCTTTTCCAATGAGTCAACTCTTTGCATGAGGTGGCCAGAGTACTGGAGTTTCAGCTTTAGCATCATTCCTTCCAAAGAAATCCCAGGGCTGATCTCCTTCAGAATGGACTGGTTGGATCTCCTTGCAGTCCAAGGGACAGTTCAAAAGCATCAATTCTTCGGCGCTCAGCCTTCTTCACAGTCCAACTCTCACAACCATACATGACCACAGGAAAAACCATAGCCTTGACTAGACGGACCTTAGTCGGCAAAGTAATGTCTCTGCTTTTGAATATACTATCTAGGTTGATAATAACTTTTCTTCCAAGGAGTAAGCGTCTTTTAATTTCATGGCTGCAGTCACCATCTGCAGTGATTTTGGAGCCCCCCAAAATAAAGTCTGACACTGTTTCCACTGTTTCCCCATCTATTTCCCATGAAGTGATGGGACCGGATGCCATGATCTTCGTTTTCTGAATGCTGAGCTTTAAGTCAACTTTTTCGCTCTCCTCTTTCAATTACTAATAAAATCATGATGAATATTTTACCAGCACAAAAGATTTAATCATTCCACTTTTCATCCAATATCCTCCTCATCCTCAAACCCCAGGTAGCACCTGATCAACTTTTCTTCACTATATATTGATTTGTCTTATCTAAAGTTTCATAAACATTGAAATGAGCACTAGGGACTGTTTTGTCTCTAGCTCCTTTATTTAGCATATATGTTTTTGAGATTCATATATGTTTTTTACTTTTTTGCTCCTGAGTAGTTTTCCATTATATAAATATGCCACATTTTAAAAAGTCTATTCATCTCTCCGTGTACCTATGTATTATTTCCCATTTTAACTACTATAAATACAACTGATATGAAATTTCATAGTGAGATTCCAAATTGTATGGTGTTTTGAAATTTAATATTCCAATTGCTTATTTCTAGTATGGAGCAACACATGCTTTAGTATTTTGACCTGTGTATTTTAGCAATTTTGCTAAAATGACTTACTAGTTCTACTATGCTTTAATACATTCCTTTGGATTTTCTATGTGTCTGAGGAAAAAAAATACTATTCTCTTTGACTTAAGTTGATATTTCTTATAGCCCAGGTCTACTAGCAATAAATTCTGTCAGCTTTGGTGTGTCTAAAAAAGTTTTTGTTTTCACTTTAATTTTGGAAGGTATTTTAAGATGAATGTTAAGATTCTAAAGTGATAATGCTATTTTTCTTTCCACACTTTAAATCCATCATTTTGTTGCCTCTGGTTTACATAATTCCCAAGAAGTCTGAGGTGATTCTTCTTCTTCTATACCTATTCGACTGGTTTCCTTTGCCATGTTTAAGATTTTCTCTTTATCTCTGTTTTTTAATAATTCAATTATAACGAATATTGATTTTTTCCTGCATTCTGTTTCTTTCTTGGGTCTATAGATTTATTATTTTTATAAAAATTTGAAATTTTTTGGCCTTTTTTTCTTTTAAGTATATTTTCTGTTCTGTCCACCAACTCTTTTTCTTGGACTCTGATGATATGTACTTGTTAGACCACTTGATATTTTCTTTGAGATTCTTCTTGGTTAATTTTTTAAGTGTTTCTTATTCTATGTGCTTAAGTTTTGAGTGGCTTCTTTTATTGCTTTTTCAACTTTGCTGAATTTTTTTGTAGTGTCTAATTACTATAAATATTGTCTGGCAAAATTTTTATTTCATATGTTTTATTTTTCATTTCAATTTCATTTGGTTCTTGTTTATATCTCCTATTCTTATCCTTGTTACATTATACTTTCCTTCAAATTTTTGAGCACACTGAGCATGTGTAACATCCTTGTCTGGCAATTTTATTTTCCCTGTCGTGACTGGATCTGTTTATATCGATTGATTGGTTGATTGATTTCTTTTTTTGTTTATAGGACTCATCTTCCTACTTCCTTGCATATCTAGCAGTGATTAGTTTAGATGGAAAAATTTTTTTATCCTAATGACTATTTAGAAAAAATGTTTGTTGATACTTTAAAGAATTGTGATTTCTACACATCTTCCACAACTATTTGAGATAGCTTAAACTTACACACATATTTTAAGGAGTTAATTGAATGAATTTTGTGAATTTTATAGTGTTGAGTGCCTCTTTTTTTTTTTTGCACTTTTCCTTTTTCTTTAGAAAGTGTTGGTGGCCATGAAGTTACTTGTGGATCACTTTGATCCTTTTGAGACTTGATTTTAAGCTTTATTTATAGTAAGTGTAGGTCCACTTTAGTCCCACTAGGAAGCTGTGAGTGTTCTGAAGTCTCTACTGAATGCCCATGTATTCAGTTTGGTCTTTCCACTCTGGCTTTTGGAAACATAAAGAGTTCTAGCTCTGCATGAGCTCTGGGAACTTTAGCTTATAAGTTCTCAGAATTGTTCTTTCCTTGGAAGTTATTCTTCACTTGATTTCAGGAAGTTTTACCTTACTTATGGCATTCAGCCATACTGCATACTTATTAGTGTTCACCAAAGACTAGAAGTGATCCCTACATAGGTTTCAGAAACTCTTGCTTACGGCTCCATTGTTTCTCACACTCTCCCTGAAATTTTTAGATCCCTCACCTTCCCAATGTACAATCTCAATTTCCTCAACTCTGAAATACTGCAGGGCTTCGTTTTGAGTTCTTTCTGCATATTGATCCATAAATTGCTTTTAAGAAAAAAAGTCAGGGCTATCACGGGGCTTACCTCTGTCATTTTCCCTTATTTCTCAAAGACCATTGTCCTCTACTACTGATGGTTCAGTATCTGAAAACAGCTTTTTGCATATTTTTGTCAAGTTTTCTAGTTATGTGTGGTGGGAGGATGATTCTGGATCCTATGAGTCTCTCATGGCCAGAAACAGAATTATCCAATTTATTTTTTTAATGCTGTGCAAAGCAATCAAATAAAATACTTAGGGTACCAAACTATAGAAGAACCATAGAGTGGAATTCTTCTGCTTTTAAATAATTATAGCCAGTCATTATTGACAGTCTATTAACATGAGGAGCAGTGCTAGATGTTTTATATGTCTTTTCTTATTTCATTCCTTGTAACAGTCTTGAAAAGATGTATTATTAATATTATTCTCATCTAACAAGTGAGGGAAATAGTGGTTGTAAGCACTGAGTGCTTTCCCGGTAGCTCAGCTGGTAAAGAATTCCCCTTCAGTGCGGGAGACCCCAGTGTGATTCCCAGGTCAGAAAGATCCCCTGGAGAAAGGATAGGCTACCCACTCCAGTATTCTTGGGCTTCCCTGGTGGCTCAGACAGTAAAGAATCCCCCTGCAATGCAGGAGTCCTGGGTTCAGCCCCTCGGTTGGGAAGATCCCTGGAGAAGGGAAAAGCTACCTACACTAGTATGCTTGTGGGGATAATTCCATGGACAGGAGGAGCATCACAGGCAGGCTACAGTCCATGCGGTCGCAAAGAATCTGACATGACTGAGTGACTTCCACAGAGTTAGGATTCAGACCCTAGGCTATTTACTGCTGCACTAGTCCATTCCACTGTGTTCCTCTCCCCTACTTGAGTCACATGGGAAGACAGCATGGCAGGGCATGCGGGACTGTCAGAGAGGAAAGACGATTTGGGGGCTAAAGGAAGAACTNTTTATCCTAATGACTATTTAGAAAAAATGTTTGTTGATACTTTACAGAATTGTGATTTCTACACATCTTCCACAACTATTTGAGATAGCTTAAACTTACACACATATTTTAAGGAGTTAATTGAATGAATTTTGTGAATTTTATAGTGTTGAGTGCTGCTTTTTTTTTTGCACTTTTCCTTTTTCTTTAGAAAGTGTTGGTGGCCATGAAGTTACTTGTGGATCACTTTGATCCTTTTGAGACTTGATTTTAAGCTTTATTTATAGTAAGTGTAGGTCCACTTTAGTCCCACTAGGAAGCTGTGAGTGTTCTGAAGTCTCTACTGAATGCCCATGTATTCAGTTTGGTCTTTCCACTCTGGCTTTTGGAAACATAAAGAGTTCTAGCTCTGCATGAGCTCTGGGAACTTTAGCTTATAAGTTCTCAGAATTGTTCTTTCCTTGGAAGTTATTCTTCACTTGATTTCAGGAAGTTTTACCTTACTTATGGCATTCAGCCATACTGCATACTTATTAGTGTTCACCAAAGACTAGAAGTGATCCCTACATAGGTTTCAGAAACTGTTGCTTACGGCTCCATTGTTTCTCACACTCTCCCTGAAATTTTTAGATCCCTCACCTTCCCAATGTACAATCTCAATTTCCTCAACTCTGAAATACTGCAGGGCTTCGTTTTGAGTTCTTTCTGCATATTGATCCATAAATTGCTTTTAAGAAAAAAAGCCAGGGCTATCACGGGGCTTACCTCTGTCATTTTCCCTTATTTCTCAAAGACCATTGTCCTCTACTACTGATGGTTCAGTATCTGAAAACAGCTTTTTGCATATTTTTGTCAAGTTTTCTAGTTATGTGTGGTGGGAGGATGATTCTGGATCCTATGAGTCTCTCATGGCCAGAAACAGAATTATCCAATTTATTTTTTTAATGCTGTGCAAAGCAATCAAATAAAATACTTAGGGTACCAAACTATAGAAGAACCATAGAGTGGAAGTCTTCTGCTTTCAAATAATTATAGCCAGTCATTATTGACAGTCTATTAACATGAGGAGCAGTGCTAGATGTTTTATATGTCTTTTCTTATTTCATTCCTTGTAACAGTCTTGAAAAGATGTATTATTAATATTATTCTCATCTAACAAGTGAGGGAAATAGTGGTTGTAAGCACTGAGTGCTTTCCCGGTAGCTCAGCTGGTAAAGAATTCCCCTTCAGTGCGGGAGACCCCAGTGTGATTCCCAGGTCAGAAAGATCCCCTGGAGAAAGGATAGGCTACCCACTCCAGTATTCTTGGGCTTCCCTGGTGGCTCAGACAGTAAAGAATCCCCCTGCAATGCAGGAGTCCTGGGTTCAGCCCCTCGGTTGGGAAGATCCCTGGAGAAGGGAAAAGCTACCTACACTAGTATGCTTGTGGGGATAATTCCATGGACAGGAGGAGCATCACAGGCAGGCTACAGTCCATGCGGTCGCAAAGAATCTGACATGACTGAGTGACTTCCACAGAGTTAGGATTCAGACCCTAGGCTATTTACTGCTGCACTAGTCCATTCCACTGTGTTCCTCTCCCCTACTTGAGTCACATGGGAAGACAGGATGGCAGGGCATGAGGGACTGTCAGAGAGGAAAGACGATTTGGGGGCTAAAGGAAGAACTGGAGATGAAAGCATAGCCTGGCAAAGCCACTATATGTGGGCAGTTCCACCCCATGACTCACAGACTCCTCAGCTGCAGCCCTGTCCTAATCTAAAATGGAATTTATGTTCCTACTTTGAAATGTTCAGTTTAGATCCATTTGCCCTGGTTTTCCCAGGTTCTCTGTACCATTCCTAACTTGCGCAAAGTTTGCCATTTTTCCTCCTGCCACTTGGAGTCCTTGGTTTGTGAGGGCTGTGTCTGGCCTCTTACTAATTTCCTCTGGCTTCTTGTCACTCGGCTGTGCTCCTGCAGAATTTCTCTTTGGGGTTTTTCCATTTTTTTCTTCTTCTGTGATTATGAAAGAGAACTTTGGTCTCTGGGGTTCTTTCCATACAGTTTTAAGCATAGTTTTGTGATTCCTATTATTAAAAAATCCTTCCTCGAACATCAACTCCTGCCTAAGCATGAACCAATTTCTTCCCTTGTATTTCTGGCTATGTTGCTTGAGAAGGGAGCTCAACCTGTTTTATCTGCAGACACAGACAATTACAGCTGTAGTCCTCCACCTGTAGTCCTATGCTCCTCACAGCACACAAATAGCATCCAGAGGCCCACTGAAAACCTCTTATTGTGCTCAAATCAAATAGGTTTTCATCAGCCCAGATTTTATTTAATTTAGCTTCTGATTTGGGGATTCAGTTGGTCATTAAAATTCTTTATCAGCTTCAGTTATCCTTATTCTCTTTTCCAGCTCATGTGCTTCCCAGCTAGACTTCGTATACCTGGATGTTACTTTATATTCTTCTCTCTGAGTCATACTACATTCAACTTTGAAATCGAGACCTTTCATGCAACCAAACCTGTTACCTGTATGGTGCAGCTGGTCCCAGAGCATTTGAGCTCACTTTTTATTAGTATAAAATTTAAATTCATGATGGCAGATAGGTTGCATCACTCATGCCAACTCTGATGCTGAGTTTATAAGGACTCTGAGGACATGTTAAACTTAAAGGGGGAAAAGGTGGCTATCAATTAGGAATGACTGAGTGATTGAACACACACATGTACACACACACACACAAATACACACACACAAAATATTTATGAAGGAGGAGAGCAGTGACACAGATCTCAAATGTTTGCCAACCCTGGAAACGTTTCCTTCTCTGATGACAATGGCTATGAGCTGACTAGTCATTAAGCAATATAAAAAAAATAAAATCTCAAACTTTAGACCTGATATGAATCTTGCAGTAAATTAACCTTTCATAAATGCTTATTTATGCCAGAAACTATGCTAACTTCTTTATATAATCCATATTGCTTAAACCTCACAGATTCTCTATGATAAATATACTATTATTATCCACTGGTGGCTCAGATGGTAAAGAATCTGCCTGCAACATAGGAGACCCACGTTTCCCTGGGTTGGCAAGATCCCCTAGAGAAGGAAGTGGCTATCCATGCCAATGTTCTTACCTAGAGAATTCCATGGATAGAGGAGCTCGTCAGGCTACAGTCCATGGAATTGCAGAGAATCAGACATGACTGAATGACGAATACTTTCACTTTCTACCCAATTTAAGAACGAAAAAGAATTATATATATATATATATATATCATATATATAATTGATAAATGGGGCAACCTGACGCTGAACCCAGTTCTGTCTGATGTGAGGACTGACGACTGATAAGAAAAGTGAAACAAAAAATTTTCACTTGTAGGTTCATATGGCAGAGATAAATCCCTTTCATTTTCCTCCTTGACTCTAGGGAGACTACATTTCTCAGAAAATAGGTGGGACCACATGGTGGAGTTGCGGCCAGAGGACTTTGGGTGGGGGTGATACCTGCACCTTTCAGGTTCCAAGCATACCAAGCTTTTCACCCAGCCCTCTTACTCTCTTTCTTCTTCTCCTGATCAGACATGGTCTGAAAGACTGTGAAGCCCTAGGAATCGTGGAGCCAATAGAGGCACCCCGGGTCCCGGAATGCCTTGGTGATGCAGAACCCACTGCTGGAGAACATGGCTCTGTGGAATGTGTGAGAAATAAACATGTATTATTTGGGAGATGTTTGTTACAGGAGTTAGCCTTCCTGGGGGAGTTCCACCTAATGTCTGAGCACATGTTCTCCTAATGTTCAGTACATGTTTTTCCCACTTTCCAGCACAATGAGTCAAAGGGTATTCTCAAAAACAAGCATCTCAAATTCTGATTGTTTGATTTCCCACCAATTCTGTATTTTTCACAGATGCTCGTGTCTCTGTATTCTGTATGTAGCTGTCATAATGAGATTACACTCTCCATGCCTTTTCATTTGGCTTAACCCTCAGGGAGGTCCACCATCATGACAACCATTGTAGTGTGACCCATGTCCTTTAATACACTAGTCACCAAACATTTTGGCACCAGGGACCAGTTTCATAGAAGACAGTTTTTCCCCGGACCAGAAAGGGGATGGTTTCAGGATGATTCAAGCTCATGACATTTATTGTGCACTTTATTTCTGTTATTATTACATCAGCTCCATCTCATATCATCAAGCATTAGACCCCAGGGTTTGGGGACCCCTGCTCTAATAGATGCCTGTTATTTCTTCTTGACCTGCATTTGATCTTATATCTCTTTGTTCTCTAAATATCTCACTTAAAAGTTATTTACCCAACAAGTGTACTTCCTTCTTATACTAAATTTCAAGTTTTTACTCCTAAATAACACTGTCATTCTAAGTCTAGGCTGAGGATAAGAAACTCAATATGTTTTCTGAAATTTTGAATTGGGATTCATATTTTGTAGGGTTTCTTTTCCCCAGTGTATTGCTGCTTGTTTGGCTGTTTAGCTGACGTAAATCTTATGTTCCAAATTTGCTGGCATTCTTTAAAAGGAAAAGCACTGCTTAAGGAAGTTTCGTGTTATGCTTTGTCGAACACGAACACGTTTTTGCTTGTTAACATTCTGCTGTTATTATGGTGTCTCTCTGATGCTATCACATATGTTTAATACATGGTCATAATGTTTATGGAATCACTTGTTAGAATTACAGTACAGGCTCATGATCACAGCAGCAGGAAAGAAACTATAGGCTTGTTGAACCAGCTCATTATGTACCAACTGCCCCTTTCTAAGTACAAATGGGCAGGATGGTCGTGAGCTGCCACACCACCTTGCTGTTAGACTATGTGTTCAGATGGGGCTCAATTTTCAGTCTTCACAACATCCTTGGGTATATTTCCACACCCCTACTGAGTTATTAATATCTCTGCTCAAAAATTCCATGTGATGGTCTGTTGCCCATAAAACTGCCATCGAATGTCAAAGATGAGAACAGTAGAAATAATTTGAACCAATAATAATAACAACAATAATATAGATGGTTTTGTGCTTTGAATGCATATATGTATATATGGGCTTCCCGGGTGGCTCAGACGGTAAAGAATCTACCTCAGTGCAGGGGACCCCAGTTTGATTCCTGAGTCAGGAAGATCCCCTGGAGAAGGAAATGGCAACCCACTCCAGTATTCCTGCCTGGAGAATTCCATGGACAGAGAAGCCTGGCGGGCTACAGTCCATGGAGTCACAAAGGGTCAGACACGACAGAGTGATTAACACTGCTACTATATATATACATTTAATTCTATTTCAGCTTTCATTATGAGACTCAGTTATGCAGAATGTCATTCACTGACATTTTTAATGCTTCCTAGAGAAAGGCAAAGATCAAAGAAACTACAGAAAAAGAAAGAAAAACACTGGTGGAGACAAAGCAGGTTTTCTTCTGAGATTCATAAGATAAAACTAAGGAGCGGCAGAACATTCCAGGAAAAGAATTGTCCATCTGGGTCAACATTTCCCAAAGTGTATTTTCTAGACTTTTGGTCCTTGGGAGGTAAATAGTTGCTAACATAAAATACAGTGCTTCTTGTTTAGATGAGTCTTTTTAAACCTGGTTTAACCAAATTGGATTGATTTCTCCTCAGATAAAGAATCCGCCTGCCGATGCAGGCGATACAACAGACACACGTTCAATCTCTGTGTCAGGAAGATCACCTGGAGAAGGAAAAGCAACTCACTTCAGTATTCTTGCCTGGAAAATTCCATGGGCAAGAGGAGTCTGGTGGGCTACAGTCCATGGAGTCGCAAAGAGTTGGACAAAACTAAGCACACACACACATACACACGCAGATCTTTTAATATGGTGAGGACCACTTCAAGAGCAGAGGCAATACAAAGCTGGTTTTGCAGGAACAACTGGTCAAGGTTCTTAATCACAGGCATGGACTGATCAAAATAAAGAGTTCCCTCATCACTACCATTAATATTGACATGGGAAGCAGGTCATTTCTGGCCTGGAAATTGGAAGCCCCAGAAAATGTAGGGCTTTTGAAAGACACTTGAGCTTGTATTTGTCACATACAGGTACAGGTTTTATGCTTAACTTTGAGGCTTTTTTGATGGATAACTGTTCATGAAACGTACTGAAATTACGAGGGAGAAATTAAAAATTCTAAATGATACTGACCTGATTTATTTTTAATTTGATTTCTCACATCCATGAAGACAGCAGGGAGGACATGGAGCCCTGGTTTGTCACTTTTGTTCTTAAATCAGGAAAAAGAGGTCCTTCCTTCCTGTCAGTCCTTTGCCAGACTCATATTTCCTTCCACATTTCTAGGGCGGGGTATCCACCCGCTGGGGCTTTCCTGGTAGCTCAGTTAGTAAAGAACCCCCTGCAACGCAGGAGACCCCAGTTCGATTCCCAGGACAGGAGGATTCCCTGGAGAAGGGATAGGCTACCCACTCCAGTGTTCACGGGCTTCCCTGGTGGCTGATATGGTAAAGAATCTGCCTGGAATGTGGGAGACCCTGGTTTGATCCCTGGGTTGGAAAGGTCCCCTGGAGGTGGGCATGGCAACCCACTCCAGCATCCTTGCCTGGAAAATCCCCATGGACAGAGGAGCCTGGCAGGCTACAGCCCATGGGGTCCCAAAGAGCTGGACAAGACTGAGCGACTCAGCACAGCGCACAGCACATGCAGCCCCACTCTGGAATCCCTGCCATCTTCCCCATCAACAATCCTCTCTTTAGGGCCATTTTTCACTGTCTCCTGCTTTCCTTTCTATCTTCTATTACACTTAACTCTCCCTCAGCTTTATCACACATTTTCCCTAATTATCTCTTTCTCTTTACCACTTCATTCCCAAAGAATAGTCTACTCTCTGCTTCCTTCACTTCTTTATTTCACCACATTCTTTAGCTTTTTGTAAGATGATTTGGGGGCTTCATGATGGCTTGGACAGTCAAGCTTCTGCCTGAAATACAGGAGACCCTAGTTTGATCCCTGGGTCAGGAAGATCCCCTGGAGAAGGGAATGACTACCCACTCTAGTATTCTTGCCTGAAAAATCCCATGGACAGACGAGCCTGGTGGGCTACAGTCCATGGGGTCACAAAGAGTCAGACATGCCTGAGAGACTAACACACACATGTACACACACACAATATGATTTTTATTTAAAAGATCTCTCCAAACAGAAAATGTTTGTCAGTCATCTAAGACAGATTTA
Source organism: Oreotragus oreotragus (assembly GCA_006410675.1). Taxonomy (NCBI): domain Eukaryota; kingdom Metazoa; phylum Chordata; class Mammalia; order Artiodactyla; family Bovidae; genus Oreotragus; species Oreotragus oreotragus. Next base: position 105,356 of record SJYX01012049.1, on the reverse strand, counting down.
ATATCCAAATCAAATAAATAATTCCTATCACTCAACAACAAAAGGCAAAGCAACACAATTTTAAAATGGGAAATGGAATGAAATACACATTTTCTAAAGAAAATATACAATTGGCTAATAAGTGCATGAAAAGATGGGTGACATCATTAGTCATTATGCAAATACAAATTGATACCACAATAAGTAGATATGAGATACTTCTTTATAGTAGCTCCAACAGGAAAGAATCTGCCTGCAATGAGGGAGATCTGGGTTTGATCCCTGGGTCAGGAAGATCCCTTGGAGGAGGGCATGGCAACCCACTCCAGTATTCCTGCCTGGAGAGTCCCACGGACAGAGGAGCCTGGCAGGGCTATAGTCCGTGGGGTCACAAAAAGTCAGACATGACTGAGCAACTAACACTTTCACTTGACACTTTCTCCCGCTAGGACAGGTATAATTTTAAAACAAAAGAACAAAACACACAAAAACAAAATATATTGGCAATGATGTGGAAAAATCAGAATCCTTTTACATTGCTGGTGGGAATATACAAGGTGAAACCATATGGAAAATAGTTTACTGTGTTCCTTAAGAAGCTAAACATAGAAATATCGTATGATCCAACAATTTCATTTTTAGTAGAAGTCCAGAAGAACTGGAGACAGTGACTTGAATAGACACTTACATGCCAGTGTTCACTGGAACGTTCTCCATAACAGCCGAACTGTAGAAACAAATGACACGCTTGTTCAACAGATTCATGGATAGCAAAATGTAGCATGTGGGACACTCAGTCCAGTCCAGTCACGCAGGCGTGTCCGACTCTGCGAGCCCACGAACCGCAGCACGCCAGGCCTCCCCACCCATCACCATTTCCTGCAGTTCACTCAGACTCACGTCCATCGAGGCCGTGATGCCGTCCAGCCATCTCAGCCTCGGTCGTCCCCTTCTCCTCCTGCCCCAATCCCTCCCAGCATCAGAGTCTTTTCCAGTGAGTCAACTCTTCGCATGAGGTGGCCAAAGTGCTGGAGTTTCAGCTTTAGCATCATTCCTTCCAAAGAAATCCCAGGGCCGATCTCCTTCAGAATGGACTGGTTGGATCTCCTTGCAGTCCAAGGGACTCTCATGGATACTGCTGCTGCTGCTGCTGCTGCTAAGTCGTTTCGGTCGTGTCCGACTCTGTTGGACCCCATAGACGGCAGCCCACCAGGCTCCTGGGATTCTCCAATCAAGAACACTGGAGTGTGTTGCCATTTCCTTCTCCAATGCAGGAAAGTGAAAAGTGAAAGTGAACTCGCTCAGTCGTGTCCGACTCTTAGCAATCCCATGGACTGCAGCCTACCAGGCTCCTCCGTCCATGGGATTTTCCAGGCAAGAGTACTGGAATGGAGTGCCATTGCCTTCTCCACTCATGGATATTACTTATCCATAAAATCAAGAAAATTATAACACAATCTAGAACATGTATGAACTTTGAAACCATTATGCTAAATGACATAAGCCAGACATAAAAGAACGAATATTTTGGGATTCCACTTACGTGAAATATCTAGAATAACCAAATCCATAGAGACAGAAAGTAGATTAAAACTTACCAGGATCTCTAGAGGGAAGAGGAATGGGGAGTTATTGCTTAATCATTTAATGGTTTTCAAGGTTTCCACTTGAAATAATAGTTTTGCAATTAGTGATGGTGGTTGCACGACATAGTGAAGGTATTTAATGCACTGAGTTTTAGATTTAAAATAGTTTAAAAAGGTAACTTTTTTATTATACTTATTTTACCACCAAAAAAAGACCTTTCCAAAAAAATACTTCTCTTGAGGCAGAACAAGTCTTCATGGACTCCTGGAAGTCTTTGCCACTGGCTCAGATGCTGCCCTCAGTAAGGTTTTTCCTGACCTCTTTTTAACCTGCCACCCTCCTTTCCCTTAGAATTCCCATGTCCCTTCCTTGTTTTAGGTCATTTATTTGTCTTTATCAAATTGACATATTATATATTTTAATGGCCTGTTTTTAGTGCCTCTCTCCTGTGTGAATGTAGTATCTAGGAGGGGAGAGATTTTTACTTATTTTTTCTCCTTTGCTCTGTCCTCAGCTCCTGGGACTGTGGCGAGTATACCATAGGCTTGGGATAAATATGTTTGTAATGACGAAAGAGTGACAAATTAAGTGTCTCTATTCCTAGACACTCAAACAGTCTCTGAGGGGGGCAGGTATGTCTTATTCCATCGTCCTTAGCTGCCCTTCTAATGACATGGAATTTACTTCCTTCTCTTTTAAGGAAGTTAAGCCAAGAACTAAGAAGAATAGGGAATCAGGTGAGGTATAATAAAAGCTGTTAGAAGATAGGGACAGCAGGTGATGGGATTCAAGACACAACACCTCCAAATAGGGCGCTTTGGAATATTGAATATTTTAAGCTGAAGGAATACGAGAAATCGCAGGTGCTGGAGAGACTCTCTGAGTCAACGACTGCTTGGGGTTTTCACTCCTTATGATGGCTCAGTCACAAAAATAAAGATATTAAATAAGTTTGTATACTCGTCTCTTGTTAATCTGTCTTTTGCTACAGAGCCCCAGCTGAGAACTCAGAAGGGTAGAATGAAAAGATAGTTTACCTCCCCTGCACAGCTGAAAGAGATTTTTTTTAAATGGAAAACCACCACAATTGTATTTTTAAAATATTTACCATTTCATCCCTGAGCCTAGCCGCCAACAGTCCGGGCTCCTAGGATCTTCTTATTCCAGATGAGCATACCTATGTTTTCGAAGAATTATATAAAAACAAAGACAGACACACAGGAGTAACCTTCTAAAAATTATCATTCACAAAATGACATTGCTGAGAAAATGGGAGGAAGAGGCAGAAGAGAAAATCCTCAGTTCAGTTCAGTCACTCAGCCATGTCTGAGTCTTTGCAAACCCAAACACTGCAGCACTCCAGGCTTCCCTGTCCATCACCAACTCCCGGAGCCTACTTCAAACTCATGTCCTCAGCATCTAATTAATGCAGGTTCTCCTTGCTCGTGGGGTGGTGGAGATGGGGTTTGGCTTCCCAGGTGGTTCTAGTGGTCAAGAATATGCCTCCAGTGCGGGAGACACAGAGACATGGGTTCAATCCCTGGGTCGGGAAGATTGCCTGGAGGAGGAATACCCACTCCAGTACTCTTGCCTGGAGATTCCCAAGGACAGAGGAGCCTGGTAGGCTACAGTCCATGGGGCTGCACAGAGTTAGACATGAGAGCCAGGAGAACCCTCTTCTCTGGGTTCAGCTGTCAGTTCCTGCACTTGGTGCTCTGAACCCAGAAGAACCTCTGTGCTTTGGGCTGTCCTGATTGTCTCGCCCCAGCCTCCTGGTCTCCGCCTCCCCTGGCATCCCCCCAGTCTGTGTTCACCAGCGTCCACCACCTGTCTGGAACCTAAGTTCTGCATACTGCAGGCCATGTACGATGCTACTTCTCTTTCTCCCTCAGTCCATGCCTCAGAGCAGATGCCTCACCCATACTTGTTGAATGAGTCTAGATGAAATAAGAGTTCCAAACAATGAGATTAGTCATGCTGCTAGTATAATTTCCCAGGCATTCTAGAGATCTAAAAATATTTAAACTGATGTGTCCTGCTGAAATCACTGTTAGATTTCAGGCCCAGCTCAAATCTCTTCTCTGTCTCGAAGCCTTTCCGTGAGTGTCCCACTCTGTCCTTTCCAGGTACTGTGTGTACCCCTCTACAGAGCTAAATGATGGCACATTTGCTCCCTTCTGTTCTAAGAACCCCTTCCAGACAAAACAGCATTCATGTACATCTGCCCAACCTGTTTCTGGGACCATGCCTGGTGTAGAGGAGACAATCAGTTGCATTGGCTGAACATCTCTGATTGTCTCTGCCCACCTGCCTTCTTCACCCTCCATGTCTCTCCCTCTCCCTCCCACCTCTCTTCTTTCTCTCTGGTTTCCCTTCCTGCTTTTCTCCTTCTAGGACCTAAACCCTTTTAACGAGCTCTTCAAGAAGCTGACTCATGAAAGTGCATACCAGGATCTGGGCCCCTTCCCCAGAATCCTCCTCCTATGCCCTTGAATGCACCACAGTAAGTCCCCTACATATGAACCTTCAAGTTGCAAACTCAAAGATGCAAACACACATTCACATGTTCAGTCACACAAGTTAGTTTATATGCCTGGAGTACATTGTCACATGTCTGGAGTACACTGTCACGTGCGTGCATCATCTACAAGTGGTTGTGCTTTTGTGTACTTTATTGTATAAAGAAGTACAGTACCATCTCTCAGTCAGTAATTCTTTTTGTCTGTTCACTTGACGTCAGCCCCTGTGTGCCAGCTGTTGTACTACACTACTGTGCTTTTCAAGATACTGTACTGTAAGCTTTAAAATATTTTCTTTAGTGTGTGTTTGTTTTTTATGTATTATTTGTGTGAAAAGTATTATAACCCATTACAGTACAGTACTATATAACTGATTGTATTAGTTGGACTAGGCTAACTTTGCGGGGAAGGCAATGGCACCCCACCCCAGTACTCTTGCCTGGAAAATCCAATGGACGGAGTAGCCTGGTGGGCTGCAGTCCATGGGGTCGCTAACAGTCGGACAGACTGAGCGACTTCACTTTCACTTTTCTCTTTCATGCATTGGAGAAGGAAATGGCAACCCACTCCAGTATTCTTGCCTGGAGAATCCCAGGGACAGGGGAGCCTGGTGGGCTGCCGTCTATGGGGTCACACAGAGTCGGACACGACTGAAGTGACTTAGCAGCAGCAGCAGCAACGGCTCAGTAGATAAAGAATGTGCCTGCAATACAGGAGACATAGGAGACACAGGTATGATCCCTGAGTTAGGAAGATATCCTGCAGAAAGAAATGGCAACCACTCCAGTGTTCTCGCCTGGGAAACCCATGGACAGAGGAGCCTGGTGGGCTGCCGTACATGGGGTTGCACAGAGTTGGACAAATAAAGATCTCTCATAGGCTAAACTGAAACTAAATTCTACTTTTAGCAATTGAGCGGGGAAGGCAATGGCACCCCACCCCAGTACTCTTGCCTGGAAAATCCAATGGACGGAGTAGCCTGGTGGGCTGCAGTCCATGGGGTCGCTAACAGTCGGACAGACTGAGCGACTTCACTTTCACTTTTCTCTTTCATGCATTGGAGAAGGAAATGGCAACCCACTCCAGTATTCTTGCCTGGAGAATCCCAGGGACAGGGGAGCCTGGTGGGCTGCCATCTATGGGATCGCACAGAGTCGGACACGACTGAAGTGACTTAGCAGCAGCAGCAGGCTAATTTTGTTGGACTTAAGAACTGATTGGCCTTATGAATGCACTCTTCAAAAGTGTGTGGGGAACTTACTATATCCCTCAATCAGTTTTCATCCCTTCTCCCAACCAATGGTTCATAGAACACACATTTCTTAAAATCCAGTGTGAAATTGTGTGTGTGTATCTATATGTGTAGGTATCTGTGTGGATAGAGGGTCCAAGAAGTCTGTGAGTTCTGCTTCCTCCAACCTCCTAAAGAAATTAAGAACCACAGATCCAGAGACTTCCCTGGTTGGAGTGGATAAGAATCCATTTGCCAATGCAGGGGACACATGTTTGATCCCTGGCCCAGGAAATCCCACATACCCTGGAGCAACTAAGTCCTTCCCCTGCTACTGTTGAGCCCAAGCCCTCTAGGGCCTTCGAGCCTCACCTACTGAACCCATGTGCTGCAACTACTGAAGCTCGTGAGCCTAGAGCCTATGCTCCACAGCAAGAGAAGCCCCTGTAATGAGAAGCCCCTGCACAGCAAGAGTAGCCCCTGCTTGCAGCAACTAGAGAAAGCTGACGTGCGGCAACAAAGACCCAGCACAGCCAAAAATAATAAAGACATTTTTGAAAAGAACCATAGATCTTGACAGTTTGTTGTATTATACAAGATGGATTAACTTTCATGAAATAAATACAAAATGAGGAAAGATAAAAATCTTTTTAAATGCTTCTACAGTTTTCAAAGCACTCATGTACCCATAGGTAAGGCCTCTAGGGGACTCTTAGTATCAGAAGTGGAATAGTGTCCTGAGTTGCCCCTCACTGTATCAGGATATCCAATCCACACTCTTGAAAACTGCTCAGGACTGTGATAAGCTGTGTCCTACTTCCCAGGAATTGTACAATACTCTGAACAAGATGACAGACTCAGGATGTTATCCAGAAACGGATTATCATTATTNTGAAGAATCCTTGCATCCCTGGGATAAAGCCTACTTGGTCAAGGTGTATGATCTTTTTAATGTGTTGTTGCAATCCACACTCTTGAAAACTGCTCAGGACTGTGATAAGCTGTGTCCTACTTCCCAGGAATTGTACAATACTCTGAACAAGATGACAGACTCAGGATGTTATCCAGAAACGGATTATCATTATTTGTTGCTGACCTGCAGAATTCAAGTGTCTTCAGTTATGCAGCCCTAAAAGGCACTTCCCATTTGAAAAGGAGGTGCCCCATTGCTGCCTCAGATGGATGAGGGCATTTGGTGGATGTGTGCCTGACACACATGTACCAAGTCTGAGAAATCATTTTGAGCAAGTATGCATAATGATCTTGGATGCCTGGTATTCAGTAGTCTGTACAGCCACAAGTATCTTATTCCTTATGGACTTCTTTGGATCTGGCCTCTCACCCCACTGTCATTCCTGGCAGGCTGCTCATTAGCTATTCATAGTTTGATCAAAAGGAGCCCAAGACTTGAGATCACAGGCTCTATTCAGGAGACAGCCCAACTTCAGCACTTAGCAGAGGGAAAAAAAAAAAGGAACAATTCATGCCAGATGAAGGTTCCCTTCTTTCATTAAATGTGCATAGTTAAAGGAGGTCATGTAGAAAGTGTCCATTCACTTTTAAGCAACACCAGAGGAATTCTTTCTCACCCAGAAAAATCAGAGGATGGCTCTCTAACCATAACAATGCTGATAAAGTGGGAGGTCCTGGGACTGAGCAGCCAGGGATGGGGCTGCACCTTTATTACTCAGGTGATCTTGGTAATCATTTAACCTTTAACAATATCAGCCACCATGTACTATATGAGAGATATTATCTATGTGTCTATCACATTTTATCCTCAAAACAGACTAATCAGGAGAAAGCAACCATTATTGACTTCATCCTATAGCAGAATATACCGAGATGATGTAAAGTTAGGTAACTGGTCCAAAATCCTATAGCAAATATGTGGTAGGAGTGTTTCTGTCTAACCACAAAATCCATATTCTAATCTACTACCTTCTACTGTATGTTCTCAAAGACTAATCAACAAATATATACACCTCTAGATTTTTCTTTAGTTTTTTCCCAAGAAGATTGTTATAATAATAAGACCTATTTTTTGTGAGTGTGCATATACTTACAATTGATCACATACTGGTACAAAATAAAACTTCTCAGAAAATGAGAAAAGTAAGATATTATTATCTTTGTGTTGGTCAGGGTTCTCCAGAGAATCAGAACAAAGAGGATATAGGATATATATATATGTATGTGTGTGTGTGTGTGTGTGTGTGTTGGGGTGTGGGGGGGACTTCCCTGGTGGCTCAGCTGGTAAAGAATCTGCCTGCAATGTGAGAGGCCTGGATTCTATCCCTGGGTTGGGAAGGTCCCGTGAAGGGAACAGCTACCCACTCCAGTATTCTGAAGAATTCCTTGGACTGTATAGTCCACGGGGTCACAAAGAGTCAGACATGGCTGAGCAACTCTGACTTCACTTTCATATGTGTGTTTGTGTGTTAGTCGCTCAGTCATGTCTGACTCTTTGCAACCCCATGGACTATAGCCTGCCAGGGTCCTCTGTCTATGGGCTTTACCAGGCAAGAATACTGGAGTGGGTTGCCATTTCCTTCTCCAGAGGATCTTCCCAACCCAGGGATCAAACCTATGTCTCCTGTATTGCAAGGGGATTCTTTATACCATCTGAACCACCAGGGAAGCATATATATAGTTGGCTTACATGATTATAGAGGCTGAGAAGTCCCAAGATCTCCAATCACAGGAGACACAGCAGAGCCAATGGTATAAGTTCCAGCCCAAGTCTGAGGGCAGGAGAATAATGTCCCAGCTTGAAGACAGGGAGAGAGGGAGCAAATTCTTTTTTGATTCAGCTTTTTCATTCTATTCAGGCTTTCACCATATCACATGAGGACCATCCATTTTAGGGAGGGCAATCTGCTTTATTCATGTGCCAATTCGAATGTCACTCTCATGCAGAAACACCCAGAGCAATGTTTAACCAAATATCTGGGTACCTCACGACCCCAGTAAAGTTGACATATACAACTAACCGTCACAATTCCTCAAGTATTTGTTAAGAGAAGAGGAAGCTGAGGTTCTACGGAAGTTGCCTTATGTCACCCAGGATGTATGAGGAAGATATGGCATCTAATATTGGTTGCTAAAACATAGTTTCCTGTGGACTCCTCCTCGCCCCTCGGTTCAGTTCAGTTTCTCAGTTGTGTCTGACTCATTGCGAGCCTGTGGACCGCAGCACACCAAGCTTCCCTGTCCATCACCAACTCCTCCGCGCTATCTATTTAAGTAGGTTTTTTTGTTTGTCTGTTTGTTTGTTTCTGTCTTGATAGTGGCAGAAAATGCCACTATCACTGGGGAAGCCAGTTGGGAAGCCAGTTGTGATACTTCCAAGTAAATTTCCAAAGCTCATGCGGATTATGAGCTCTGTCATCTGCTTGCCCTGTAGCCTCCTTCTCTCAAGTGAGGGCTTCAAGTGGAACAGGTGAGGGATTGAAAACTCGACATACACCTACTTCAGTGTCAGAAAGAGATGGAACAGCTCAGCATCAATCACGAGAATCTCCAACTCACACTTACTTATAACCCACATCCATCTCCTCACAAGCTCGTTTGTCTACACCTCAGGCCTAAAAATCCCATTCCAGTACTTCCTCCAAGATGGAGTTAATTGGGCCATTTGCTACGCTACACCTAATTATTGTTTACTTCATTTGCATTTTTTCATTATATCATTAACATGAGGAGGGTACGCATAGCTGGGGCAACTAGGAGTGATGCCAGCATTGCTCAGCCTTAGCCAAGATTTTCCACTTAGTTGGAGCTGTTGGTGCCCAACGATGTTCTTGGCTCACACTTGTATTCACAACAGCCTAAACACTCTGTAGTGCTTTCTCTATTTGTGCGTTTCTACCAATACCTCCCATTAAATTATTGTTTACTTCATTTGCATTTTTTCATTATATCATTAACATGAGGAGGGTACGCATAGCTGGGGCAACTAGGAGTGATGCCAGCATTGCTCAGCCTTAGCCAAGATTTTCCACTTAGTTGGAGCTGTTGGTGCCCAACGATGTTCTTGGCTCACACTTGTATTCACAACAGCCTAAACACTCTGTAGTGCTTTCTCTATTTGTGCGTTTCTACCAATACCTCCCATTAATTTACTGATAATTTCTTCTACTTTTACCAGCTAGGCCCAGCATATTTCCTTTCTCCAGCATAATAGCTTTCCCTCTGTGTTATTCAGCTTCAGAATTTAATCCCTCAGCCTCTTTACTTGGAAAATCAGGATACCTGCCCTGCCTAGTCCATGGGTCATGAAACATACATGCCATACCTTGAATTCTTCTACTTTAATTTTTAAATTTAATTTTGAATTTATTTAAATAATATATGTTATGTTTTTAAAAGTCAAATAATCACTATGATAACTATAAAGTGAAAGAGCACCTCATACCTGATTCTCAGTCCCTTTAGGCAACCACTTTCAATTTTCCCTTATTATTTAACTTCTACTTTTCAAAAAAAAAAATGCTTTTTAGGAATGAGGCTAGGAGGTAAGGTCTATGGTTTCCATGGATCAGTTTGCAGGCTTGCATGTAGTTCCTCTATCTTCTGTATGATTCTTCCATCCGTATCCACACTTCTCTGTGTCTAGTGTCCCCACCTATAGACTTTCTTTATTTCAGCTTTTCCAGAGAGTAAACCTCTTATATTACCCAGGTTGGGGAAAACTATGCAAACCAATGGAAGATTCTGTCAGCAAAGTACGGTTCATTCACCAAATTTGACCTGCCACTTGTTTTTGTTAATAAAATGGAGCATATCGTGTCCACTGTTCAAGTCTTGTCTATGGTTGCTTTGGCACTGCAGCTGCAGAGTTGATAATTTTGGCAGAGACCATATGAGGCATAAAGAAAGATTCTAAGATATAGGCATAAGAGATTTACTATCTGGCCCTTTACAGAAAAAGTTTTCCAGCTCCTAAACTATACTAACACAGACTTTCAATCCATCCACCTACTTCAAACTCATCTGGTGCCATCAACTTCAAAATCACCCGAAACTTTCCAGGAATCAATAATACAGCATACATCTGCTTACTCCTTATCAACATTTCAACACTACATGCAGTTGAGTTTTAGTTTTCTCCTCTCTGGTATGTCAGTTACCACCCGCTCATCTCAATTCTATTATCCAAAAACATTGTTGATATCTCTGTGTTGTTCTGGAGAAGGCAAAGGCACCCTACTCCAGTACTCTTGCCTGGAAAATCCCATGGACGGAGGAGCCTGGTGGGCTGCAATCCATGGGGTCGCTAAGAGTCGGGCACGACTGAGCGACTTCACTTTCACTTTTCACTTTCATGCATTGGAGAAGGAAATGGCAACCCACTCCAGTGTTCTTGCCTGGAGAATCCCAGGGACGGGGGATCCTGGTGGGCTGCTGTCTATGGAGTCGCACAGAGTTGGACACAACTGAAACGATTTAGCAGCAGCAGCAGTGTTGTTCTAACTCACATTCTCATTGTCCTTAAAGGTTTACACTTCTTTTTAAAAAAATCTTACTGTCATTTTTGTGGGGTTGAGTTGGTATTTTTCAGAAAATAATAAGCTTCTCAGGTATTTCAAGCAAGCAGGAATTTAATTTAGGGAATATAGATGTTTAGAAACAATTGGTGTTTCAAAGGTCAAGCAAGCAAAGCCTTTGATGTTTGCAGGTCACCACTAGCTTTCAGAAAGCCAGAAAGCTGCAGAAACCATGATCAACAACCTGTAGTGATCACTGATGTTTACAACCCTGAGTTTAGGCCACAAACCACCAGGAGGCAACAGCAAACCTCAGACACATTGAGGCTACATCTCCACACACTGTTGCTAAAGCACCAGTAAAATTACATCTGTCTCTCTTCTCCTCATACTATTCATTCTCTTGAGCAAGGAAATCAAACCAGTCAATCCAAAAGGAAATCAACCCTGAATATTCGTTGGAAGGACTGAGGCTGAAGCTCCAACACTTTGACCACTTGATGTGAAGAGCCAACTCACTGAAAAAGACCCTGATGCTGGGAAAGATTGAGGGCAGGAGACGAAGAGGACGACAGAGGATGAGATGATTGGATGGCATCATCAACTCAATGGACATGACTTTAAGCAAACTCTGGGAGGTAGTGAAGGATGGGGAAGCCTGGCATGCTGCAGTCCATGGGGTTGCAAAGAGTCAGACATGACTTAGCAGCTGAACAACAACGGTTTTCCACCTTCCACCTAATCTGGAAACACTCTGACAAGGGGTGCAGGAAATAGTTTCCTAGGGAGAGGCAGAGGGTAATGATGCTATGTTCCCAGTGGTGTCGTGAAGCTAGCAGAGATCAACAGGTGACTTCTGTCTGATATATTTAACTTCTAAGCCCCCACTTTTTCCTCTCCACCATCAAGGTTTCCATAAAGCCACTGCTGAACATTGCTCTTTGGGTCCACAGACATAGGTGGGATACTTATTTTGGTGTGTCTTGGGCAAACCAATCAACCTTGGCTTCCTCTAGTTAAATGGAGAAAGTATATACCTACTTTCAGAGAAGGCAATGGCATCCCGCTCCAGTACTCTTGCCTGGAAAATCCCATGGACGGAGGAGCCTGGTAGGATTCTAAGTACATGTCTCAGCCCCAAGTAAAATCTATGAATATGTGTAATGAAAAACAAAAATTAGCACATTAATTAATTTGAAAACCATCCCATTCTTCTTTTTTCAATGCTAGTCTTCTACCTTGATTATGACTATTGGTCAGTCACCCAGTTGGATCTAACTATGTGACCCCATGCACTGCAGTGCACCAGGCCTCCCCAACCCTCACCATTTCCCAAAATTTGCCCAAGTTCATGTCCATTGCATTACTGATGCCATCCAGCCATCTCATCCTCTGCGGGGCCTCCTCTTCTTCTGCCTTCAATCTTTTCCAGCATCAGGGACTTTTCCAATGAGTCAGCTATTTGCATCAGTTGACCAAAATGCTAGAGCTTCAGCTTCAGCATCAATCCTTCCAATGAGTATTCAGGTTTGATTTCCTTTAAGATTTACTAATTTGATTTCCTGGCTGGCCAAGGGACTCCCAGGAGTCTTCTCCAGCACCACAGTCCAAAGGCATCAATTCTTTGGTGCTCTGCCTTCTTTACAATCAAGCTCTCACAACAGTACATGACCACTGGGAAGACCAGAGCCTTGACTATCTGGACCTTTGTCGGCAAAGTGATGTCTCTGCTTTTCAATACATTGTCTAGTTTTGTCATAGCTTTCCTGCCAAGAAGCAATCGTCTTCTGATTTCATGGCTGCAGTCACTATCCGCAGTGATTTTAGAGATCAAGAAAAGGAAACCTGTCGCTGCCTCTACCTTTCCCCTTCTATTTGCCATGAAGTAATGGGGCTGAAGTCTATGATCTTAGTATTTTTTGACATTTAGTTTTAAGCCAATTTTTTCACTCTGCTTCTTCACCCTCATTAAGAGGTTCCTTCATTCTCCTTCACTTTCTGCCATTAGAGTGGTATCATCCACATATCTGAGGTTGTTGATTTTCCTCCTGCCAATCTTGATTCCAGCTTATAACTCATCCAGCCCAGCATTTCTCATGATGTGCTCAGCATGTAAGTTAAATAAACAGGGTAACAACAGACAGCCCTGTCATACTCCTTTTTCAATCCTGAACCAATCAGTTGTTCCATACAGGGTTCCAACTGTTGCTTCTTGACTCACATACAGATTTCTCAGGAGACAAATAAGATGGTCTGGCATTCCCATCTCTGTAAGAGCTTTCCACAATTTGTTATGATCCACACAGTCAAAGGCTTTAGTATAGTTGATGAAACAGAGGTAGATGTTTTTCCAGAATTCCCATGCTTACTGTATGATCCAGTGAATGTTGGCAATTCTTATGATCCAGGAAATGTTGCCAATGATTATGACTAACAGAAGACTAAAGGGTACTTCGTGACCCATTTGTAATCATTTAACCTCTCCATTATAATTTAATGAAGATTAAATTTTTGTTTTGTATCCACTCTTTATTTGGTTGGGGCCAGAGAAACATGTTGGGATCTTAGAAGATGGATTCTCTTAGAAGGATGAAGATAGGGCACTTTTGAATCACTGAAAGTAAGTTTATTCAGAAGTGTAAGCATAGGGTCAGAATTCTATTGAATATTATCAAAAAGAAGGTGTATTCAAAGCTTGTGTGCTTTAAAAATTTTAAAGGAAAACCGCCTCAAACCCTGGGAAGATCCTTGGAGTGGAGAAAAAGAGGATGGTAATTCTGGGTTCACCAAGGGGCAGATGCTTAAACCAGTCTTACACAGATCCCCTGGCAAGCATTATGCCCCAGGACAGGGCTTCTCAAAGGATGGTTTTTATAGACTCTTGAAGATAGGCAGTTCGTGAGATCAAAGCTCTTTTCATGATATAGTATGACATTATTTACCTTTTTATTTTCTCTGTTGACCTGGTATCCACAGGCCACAGAAGCCATGGTGGGACAAACTGCTGTTATCTAAGCGTGAGCTAAGGCAGGGGCGCCAAACTGCTGTACTTATGGCATACTTCACAGCCACAAGCCTACGTTTAAAAAAATGCTAGTTGCATTTAAGAACGCCTGTAATGAAGCAGTAGAAATTAATATCTTTATTAAATGTTGACCCTTGAGTACATCGTTTTAATTTTTTTAATTTTTACTTTGATTTTATTTTGATTTTAACTTTATTTTGTATAGCTGACAATGTTGTGATAGTTGAAGGTGCACAGCAGAGTGACTCAGCCAAACATATACATGTATATGTTCTCTCCCAAACTCCCCTCCCATCCAGGCTGCCACAGAACATTGAGCGGAGTTCCCTGTGCTGTACAGTAGGTCCTTGCCAGTTATCCACTTTAAATATAGCAGTATGTATGTGTCCAGCCCAAACTCCCTATCTATCCCTTCCCCCCATCATCCCCTGCCCCTGCAACAATAAGTTCGTCCTCTAAGTCTGTGAGACTGCTTCTGTTTTGTAAGCAAAATCATTTGTATCACTCCTTTTTAGATTCCTCATATAAGGGGTGTCACACAATATTTCTTCTGTCTCTGACTCACTTCACTCAGTATGGCAATCTCTAGGTCCCTCCAGGTTGCTACAAAGAGCATTATTTCATTTTTATGGCTGAGATATATTCCACTATATATATCTACCACCTCTTCTTTATCCCTTCCTCTGTCCGTGGACATTTAAATTGCCTCCATATGTTGTTAATATTCTGGATGACAAAATGGAAAATAGCCACAAAGCTCATCCACTGTATTCTAAAGAATTACGATTATCTGAGGAAAAGGTACTTTTTTGGTTATTTGATTTAAAAATTGAACTAGTTGTGTTTGGTTTGGAACTCCACCTTTTGCTGGACAGAATGACAGACAGACAAGCGCTATAGTTACTCTGACTTGGGGTTTTGATGAATATTATCTCAAAAGTGAAGGAGCCTAGGTTGCTTGATCCAGGTTTGCCAGAGACTTTTCTGGTCGTAGGGCTGAAACCCTAGTACTCCTCCAGGAGTCCCTCAGTCTTGGGCAAAGCAAGATGGTTGGGCACCCTAAGTAAACCTGTCATTTCAAAGAAAACATTGACAGATTTTGTTACCAATGATAAAATTTGAGCTTTTGAGCAGAAATTTCTATTTTGGAAAATCTGTATTGGCAACCAAGACCTTGACAGCTTTCCAAAACTTAAAGACTTTTCTGATAAGATGAAGATGGTATTAATAAATGTAATATTTTATATTATTTCATGAAACATATCAACATTTGAAGATCTGCATATCTTAGTGAACCAATATTTTCCAAATGGTGAATGCATGATGTTAAAAAGCCCCACATGGATAAAACACCTGCATAAGTCTGAGATGGATTAATGAATTTTAATATAACAGAGTATCAGGAGTTCATTAACATGGTTTCAGCTTCTACATTGCAACTAACCATTATGAAACTACAACTTTTGGTTATAACAACTGAATAACAACAATGAAGAATGTTCACAATTATCTGGAAAAGGAATTAAATGCTTCTGTCTTTTCCAATTACATGTATATGGGCAATAGATAATGACAGACTGATTGGAAAAACAGATAAGAGATTCTGTCTCCTATTAAGCCAGTCATTAAAGAGATCTGCAAAAATGCAAACCAATGACACTCTTCTTAGGAAATTTTATTTTACTTATGTTAACATGTAGTGGATTTATTATTTTTTAAAGATTTTTTGGGGGGACTGTGTTTAGTCTTCATTGAATTTTTTGTGATATTACTCCTATTTTATGTTTTGGATATTGGCCACAAGGCATGTGGCATCTTAGATCCCTGACCAGGAATTGAACCTGCACCTCCTGCATTTGAAGGCAAAGTCCTAACTGCTGGACTGCCAGGAAAGTCCTATATTATTTCTATTTTTAAATAAATTGATAAATATTTAAATGTTTCTATTTTTGGTTCAAGTATAAAGCATAATGATAGATATAACCCACAGAAACAAAAGTTCTGGGGACCTTAATAAATCTTAAGAATGTAAAGGAATAAAGTCTTGAAGAGTTAAACGTTTATTTAACACTGCCCTAGAAAGTGATGTTCTTACTAACTCAACTAAGATTTGCTTCAAGATGGCACTACTTCTGAAAGAACAACTGAGAGAACCTAGCCCCTCTCATTGTTTTCTGAGCCCTACCCCTTCTCTTTCTTTCAAGAAATCTACCCTCCAACAGTCTTCATTGCCATGTGAGTTGCCTTCTTTAGCCAACTTCTATGGCATTAGTCACAAGTGAGCAAGATCATTTATCCAGGCACCAGCATCAAAGTCAACCACGATAGGCTGGAACCTTTCCATATCAAAATATGCATTTGCCTCAGAGACTTCTGAATTTACTGTTAAGTACTGGGAATAATGGCAGAGATGTTTGAGCTCTAAAAGTCTTTCAGTTCAGTTCAGTGCAGTTCAGTTGCTCAGTCGTGTCCGACTCTTTGTGACCCCATGAATCGCTCCCTGTCCATCACCAACTCCCGGAGTTCACTCACACCAAGAGACTTCTGAATTTACTGTTAAGTACTGGGAATAATGGCAGAGATGTTTGAGCTCTAAAAGTCTTTCAGTTCAGTTCAGTGCAGTTCAGTTGCTCAGTCGTGTCCGACTCTTTGTGACCCCATGAATCGCTCCCTGTCCATCACCAACTCCCGGAGTTCACTCACACCCATGTCCATCGAGTCAGTGATGCCATCCAGCCGTCTCATCCTCGGTCGTCCCCTTCTCCTCCTGCCCCCAATCCCTCCCAGCATCGGAGTCTTTTCCAATGAGTCAGCTCTTCCCTGAAAGTCTTTATCAGAACCCTGATAGGAATGAGTGAAAGTGTTTTGTTAGTTTCTCAGTCATGTCCAACTCTCTGAGACCCCTGTAGCCCACCAGGCTCCTCTGTTCATGAATTCTCTAGGCAAAAATACTGGAGTGGGTCACCATTTCCTTCTCCAGGAGATCTTCCCAACCCAGAGAGTGAACCTAGGTCTCTTGCATTGCAAGCAGATTCTTTACCATATGAACCACCAGGGGGGTCCAATAGGAATAAGTAAACCATGTCAAATTAACTTTGGGAGAGAGTTATCTTTTCTTTAAAATAATGAAAGCATGTTTCCCTGGGGTTTTTTTGTTTGTTTGTTTTTGTCAAGTTACTCATACAGTGACATTTCTGAAGGCTCTAGGTCTATTACAATTGTAAGACTGTACGATGTACAAGAAACACAAGATTGTTTTTGCCTTGTCTTTTAAAATATAGCAAATTCAGTTCCTCCCGTCTTATTTTCTACTTCATCTGCCTTGCAGCAGGTCTTTTATCCTAAACCAACCCCAACTTCCACTTTCTCTGCCCCTACTCCACAACCCATAGAGTCACAAAGAGTCTGACATGACTGAACAGCTAAGCATGCATGCACACATTCCACAGCTATTGAGTGTAGCCAGAGATAACTCCATAACTACATCAGTTGTCATGATCACCCATGGATGGTTTTTCAAGACAGCTGCACTCATGAGCTCTTCAGCAGATCCTTCCTTTGTGCCTGGTCAGAGCCTAAATAGTCCTGGAGTGGATTGCCATTTCCTTCTCCAGGGGATCTTCCCAACCCAGAGATCGAACCCGGGTAGCCTATACTACATGACTATAGTGTAGACATCATCCTTTCAAGACGGTAAATAATGCCAACATTCATTATTATTGTTGTTATTGTTAACAATCATAGCTATTGTTATTACTCTAACAACCATAATAATGGTCATTTCTTTTCACCCTTCAGAAAACTCTATTAAAAATGAGCCACCGAGAGAAAGTGGTGTACATCAAAATCTTTCAGAGCTCCTCATCAGGATGCCACATTGGAGAGAGTGAGAGAGGGAGCGGGAAAGAAAGAAGCAGAGACAGAGGGGTGTGAAGCAAGAGAGAGAAATATATCCCATACTATTAAAAATTTGAATACAGATAGAAAACAAGACAAATAAAAATGAGCCACCGAGAGAAAGTGGTGTACATCAAAATCTTTCAGAGCTCCTCATCAGGATGCCACATTGGAGAGAGTGAGAGAGGGAGCGGGAAAGAAAGAAGCAGAGACAGAGGGGTGTGAAGCAAGAGAGAGAAATATATCCCATACTATTAAAAATTTGAATACAGATAGAAAACAAGACAATCATATCTGTGTCAAGAAAAAGGAGAAACCACTTTCAGCTTATGGGTAAAAGGAACAAGAAAGATACAATCCTAGCACTTTTACTTCATACAATGATTTTTTTCTTCCAAGGTAAAATTTAGAAGACTAGAGTAAGTCGTGTCCAGCAAATGAAAGCCCTTGGCTATTCTAAAGATGTATGTGCTGCTAAAGTTTTGCAAAATTCTTAAGTTCCTAAAAGCAATAGCAATAATACCTTCCAAAACACAGCAATTCTCAGCCTATTCAGGTATCTCTTTTCCTATGCATCAAGCCTGAAATCCTACCATTATGTTTTATTAAGCTACCATGATTTTTTTTTAAAAAAAGCATGAGATTCAAGAACAAGAATGGAAATGATTGTGCATAATGTGACAGATAAGAACCAGGGGAAATTATTAGCAACCCCTGGGGAGAGGAGACCCAGGGGGTAGACACCTTTCAACATGATGAAAACCTACCCTGAGAACCGGAGGCCAGAGAGAGCAAGCTTTCACTGAGAAAGAACAGTGCCTTTAAGAAGAGCACCATAGAAAAGTTCTACCAATTTTCTATTTTTACCAACAGAATAGTTCTGTAGCACAAGAAGAAAGTGTATAGGAAAATGAGGCTGAGTTCATAAAGTAATCCTCTTACTTTTCATAATATTCGCATATGAGACTCTCCTCCAGAATTTTCTTAGCTGCAGCTGCTAAGTCACTTCAGTCGTGTCCGACTCTCGATCCCATAAACGGCAGCCCACCAGGCTCCCCCATCACTGGGATTCTCCAGGCAAGAACACTGGAGTGGGTTGCCATTTCCTTCTCCAATGCATTAAAGTGAAAAGTGAAAGTGAAAGTTAAGTCGCTCAGTCATATCCGACTCTTAGCAACACCGTGGACTGCAGCCTATCAACCTCCTCCGTCCATGGGATTTTCCAGGCAAGAGTACTGGAGTGGGGTGCCATTGCCTTCTCCAAGAAGTTTCTTAAATGGTTCCATTTCCCCAAACTTGCAAATAATAGCAACGCAAAATGCCGAAACTTTGATCTTTCCATATAATAGCCTACTCAGCAAAAATGCAACAAGCACCTGAATATCTACTCCCGGCTTGATAACTGAAGAAAGAAAAGTGACTACAGAGTGGTTTCTATCCTTACATAATTTTAAACCTAGTGAGGAGAATAAAAAGAAAGGCAAGAGTAAAATATAGTTTTTTATATGAGAGGTGAGTGGAGGGTCCCCTGGGAGCAAAGAAGGGCATCATTAGCTCACACTAGGAAATCCAGATTTACTGGCGAAGACTATGTATGAGCTGATTGAAAGAATCAGAAGTTATCCCCCTAGAGAAAGAGGGACGGGACCCTAGATCACAGGAGTGTGATACACTTGGAAAGTAGAAGTAATTGTGGTTTATATGGAGGAATGACAGCAGTTAAGATGAGAGCAATTAACTATAGGGATGAATTTAAAAAGAATTTTCAGGCTCACCAGCAAATTTGGCCTTCAGCCTAGGGATATTGAAAATAACTATTGATTTTTTTAAAATCGGTTTTGAAATATAATTTATGTAAAATGAAGTATACTCATTTGAAGTATATCATTCAATGAGTTTTGACAGACGTATAAAGCTATATAAATGTAACTATAATTAAGATCAGAACATTTCTATTACCCTCCCAAATTTCCTCAAGTCCCTTTGTAATTTTTTTTAGATGCTCACATGAAGAAAGCTGCTTATAAAAATACCTAAGACTAGATTATGTGGCTCATATGGTAGGCACATGCTTAACATTTTAAGAAACTGCAAATTCTCCAAAGTATTCATATGACTATATATTTGCATCAAAAATGTAAGAGAATTCCAGTTGTTCTATAGCATCTCCAATTAATGTTATTACCAATTTTCCTACAGGTTTATAGTGGTATCAAGTTAAACTTTTATTCAGTACTTCTCTAATGACTAAAGATGTGAACACCTATTCATATGCTTTTTGATCTTTTAGTATGTTCCATTTATCTTCTGAGACTATTTATTTCCCCTCATTAGTTAACTGAACATACTTACAAAAGCTACTTTAAAGATCCTTTCTGAAAAATAAAAATATGGATCATCCAAGGATTTACTTCAGCTGATTGTTTTTCCTCCTGAAAATGGTCACAACTTTCTGTTTCTTCATAGTTTAAGTAAAAATAGATTTTATCCTGAACATCACAAAATATTATTATGGAGTCTCTAGATTTTATTATACTGTTTTGAAGAATGTGGCTTTTGTTGTTTTAGCAGAAAATATAGGCAATTAACTTGGTTAGAAACAAACTTTACCACTATTTCACTGAAGTAGGTGACATTTCAAATCTCAATTGCTTTTCATCTTTAGCATCATTGAATCTATCCTTACAGATATGGTCTAAGTCAGCTAGACATTGGGCAGAGTGTACACATTACTATAGGTAGCCAAGTGTTTTGACAAATAAACTACTTTGAATTTCTCTCTCTCCTTTGGCCTTATCTTGACATTGGTCCAGATTGCTGCAACCTGTTGATGTTACATGCACTTACTTTGTCACTAATTAAGGAAGAGAGAGTTAATTAGACACTTCTTTCATTCTCCATCTAGAAGTCTAGGTATAGGCTTCACATATGTTTTAGTTCTAAAGAACTTCCCCAAATCACCTGGGATTCAAATTTTCCCTCCAGGAATATCTATAGGATTATACATATTCTTTTCCCTAAGATTTAAAGAAGAATTTTATCGATTCTAGTGGCTCATTGATCATGCATCTTTGTCATCCTTCCCTGGAAGAACAAAGCGGGTCCTTCAGGATCCAGTTAAAGTGGTGCAATTTCTAGGAATGTCTACCCGACTCTCTTATAATTACCCTTATACTCTGGTTTCTCTTCAGATCATATAAATCATTCAAATTTTTCTTATAATTACCCTCAGGCTCCCTTGAATTTCTCTGAACCCTTCTGGGAACATTTTATATCAACCAATGAACACAATATTATGTACAATTATCTATTATAATTTTATAAGTATGAATTTACACATACCTGGGGCTTCCATTCTCTGGTTCTCTCCTTTCCGGGATGAATCCTCACTTTCCTTCAGCTGTAACTTCCCTGTCTTCTGTCCTCTGATATCTCTAGTCACAAAGCCAGTAGGTTTTCCATGGACATTTCAGCTGCCTTATATCAAAACATTATCTTCATCGCCAGGCTAAAAATCATAAAAACAGGAAAGTCACCAGTTGCCATCTCCTTTTTCTAAGTTTCACCCATCTCCAAAAAAAATCTGTAGGCTGAGTTTAAGGTATCTGTGGAATATCCTGCTAGAGATGTCAAGTTTGAAAATAGATGGGCCAACACTGGATTGGCTACCTCCAACTATGGATTTATCCATAGCTGGACTGGGTACCTCAATATATTCATAACTAAATCCTCCCTTCCCTTTAACCATTATCAAAGAGGAAACTTTAATAACCAACTTTACAATCCACCTTAAAATTATGGAGAGCCAAGTGACACTTTGTCAGAGTTACATCTGAACATATGTCTGGTGGGATTTCTAGTGAATATTTTGCTTTCTATTTAAAAAAAAGCCAGACCCAGCTGTTTATTCCTTCCTCCTGTTTCCTCTGGATGCGATGCCAGGAAATATAGCAGCCATTATATGACTAGGAAGCAACAAGCATTAGGACCAAAGCCAATATGCTAACAATGCTGCAGTAAAAAGGCAGGTGGAATTGGATCAGTAATGACTAAAAGGTCTTCTGCAAAAGCCATGGATTGACTATCTCTGGACTTATTATTCAGTCTGTGGGAAAACATGCCCTATCTTTTTTCAGTTGTTTGTTACATTATCTGTTACTTACAACTGATATAATAAATATAGAAAACAACTCAAGAAAGGTCTAGGCAGGAGAGAGGTCAACAGGGTACACACAGCCACTGAAGCCCTGGTTTGAATGAGATCACCAAGTGAGATAATTTTAGAATAGAAAGAGAACAGGGCTGAGAATGAAGTGTTGGAGAACATTGGCACTTAAGAGGAACTGGTAGAGGAGAGGAGTAGCTGGAAAAAGACATATGACTATAAGGAGAGAGCATAAAAATAGAAGGGTGACCTAGAAACCAAAAGAGGAACAAGTAAGTGTCAGTGTTCAAATGCTACACAGGAGAGCTAACCAGAGCACAGGAAAGAGCCCATGAAG
This sequence comes from Oreotragus oreotragus, assembly GCA_006410675.1. Classification (NCBI taxonomy): domain Eukaryota; kingdom Metazoa; phylum Chordata; class Mammalia; order Artiodactyla; family Bovidae; genus Oreotragus; species Oreotragus oreotragus. The sequence continues at coordinate 83,127 of SJYX01012049.1, read as the reverse complement.
TTTGGTGATATCAAAGATAATTGCAGTGAAACAGAAAACAGGTTCTCGCAAACCTGGCTTGTAGATAATCTGTTTCTCAGCTACAAACTGGACTGTACCAATCATCCCAGTACATGTACCTCTCACGGTAGGCTGTTGGTCCCAGAGTAGATTCTGGCAGGGGATGAGGATGGATCAATTGTGCCAACTGGAAATACAACTCAAAGTACTGTCTCTATCCACAGAAGTACAATGGGATCTTTCTTAATATGAAAGACAGCATATTTATATCCCTTAAAAACAAAAATGACAGCTTAAGTTTAGAATGACCTAACAAATGGGGAGCAGGATGAATTTTCATGAGCCTTTCACTTTTAAAAGAAAAGCAAGCTTCTAAGGTTTAATGGCTTCCTGGTTTCCTGCAGCTGTGACACAGGTCTCAAGTATGCTTTGAAGATGACCAGCACCTGAGTCAGTGTTGATACAGGTACAGAAAGGGGGAAGAGGAGGAGATAAAATGGAATCAGTAAACTACAGTGAAGAAAGAAACTTATTAAGCATTCTTGCATTCTTCCTGTCAGTAACCAATAATAAGAAAATAATTAATACAGGGAAAATATACAAGAAAAATTATAGAAGGGACTGACAGACATAAAATATGATGAAAAGGGAGGCAAACCAACTTCCAGTGCCTACGTTAGTACTTAGTGGACTTAAGAATCACAGGAAACATTCCTTTTTTATTATTATTATTACTATGGAATTGGTAAAAAGGACCTGAAAAGGTATGTGAAAATATACAAGTGTTTCTTTCGTCATTTTTGAGAATTCTTTTAAATTAAAGAAGATGTATGGAAAACCCACAAAGCAATTAGCGAAAGTGAAAAGATAGTTATGAATAATTAAAATCCTTTCTGCTTCAATAGCTTTTCATTGTTAAATGTTGTCACTGATTAATGCCAGGCTGTGACACTGAATATGTCTCTCAAATAGCACATAGATCAAGAAAAGAGTTGAAGACAAAAGCAAAACAAGAGAATCCACATAATAAGCTTGTTAACAACATGACATGGGTAAAAGGCCCAAGTTAAAAGTCTACGTCTCATTTACCAAGGGATGGGAGAAAGGAGGGATAAACTGGGAGATCGGGATTGCAAATATACACACTACTGTATTATATATAAAAATAGATAACCAATAAAAACCTGCATAACACAGGGAACTCTACTCAATACTCTGTAATGGCTTCTATGGAAAAAGAATCTTAAGTTAAAAAAAATAGGAGTGGATACATGTATGAAAGTGAGTCGCTCAGTCATGTCCGACTCTTTGCAATACCATGGACTGTATTTTACCAGGCTTCTCTGTCCATGGGATTTTCCAGGCAAGAGTACTGGAGTGGGTTGCCATTTCCTTCTCCAGGGGATCTTCCTGACCCGGGGATCGAACCCAGGTCTCCTGCATTGCAGGCAGACGCTTTACCCTCTGAGCCACCTGTATAGCTAATTAAACACTTTGCCATATATCTGAAACTAACACAACATTATAAATCAACTACACTCCAGTACATGTTTTTTAAGTGCATGTTTCTATTCTGAGCATCCCACTGGGCACTTTTTGCTCACAAAGCTATGTATGTAGGGTAATAGGCATTCTTTACATTTTCCAAATACATTCCTCACCAGTGTAGATACAGTACAGATGAAACCGTTTTTAAGAGGATAGTTCAGTGGTATTAGGTACATTTATATTGTACAACCATCACTGCCATCTTTATTTCACTTCTTGATATGCATACATTCTGCTGATACTCTATACTTTGGCTAACTGATGTGTAAGACAGAAATAAAATAGGAGAAGGAACCAGAAGTCCTATTTTTCCTTTTCAGGTCATTACTTTGCGTGTAAGTGGTCGGCTACACAAGTAAAAACAAGGGCATAATAGAACTCATTGGCTGTTTCTGTTTTTAGAATGCCATCCATGGCTTTCTGTGTTAAAGATAAGTCTTGGTTCAACCGGGAAGTGTGATCTCCAAAGGGCGGTCAGTATGTGCCCCTCCACCCCTATCACCTCTGACTCAGTCATAGTCTTAACATCTTACCTCCTAGTAGCTTTAAACAATGCTTAACTCCCAAATATCTTGGAATTCTGTCTTATCCACAAATAGAGTAGCAAAGAGAAGAAGAGGTACACGTTACGCCGATTTCCAAGGGTCTCCTCCTGTGCTGTTTTCCCTTGGCCTTGATTTATAACACATGTGAAAAGACAAAGTAGTTAAGAATTTCAGTGGGCACCAGCAGGACGTTTAAGTTGGTGCCAGGTTTCCCAGGGCAAGGTCCCGAGCAGTGGGGCGGGTTAGATGCCCAGAAGTGGTCGCTGCAGACCAGGGAGGCTGAACAGGATGCAGGGTCTGCACGCTCACAGAGCACTTTGCAGTTTACAAAGCACGTCTCATTTACCTCACTGTCACATCAGTTCTGTTTGCAGGTGAGGAGCTGATAGCCACTGTTCAATGAATTAAACAAGGAAGCTTTTAGTCTGAGGTGGCTCTAAAGCAAGAGCCGCAAACAAAAACCACAGTTTAAGCCTCTAAACGCGCCAAAGTTACGAAATCTAAGCGCTAGGAAACAACCAATCACGAGGAGCAAATGAGCCTGTAAATTTCAGCTACGCGAACGCCTCGTTGCTTCTGCAAGTTCTCTTCCTGTCCTGTACCGGCTCCTGCCTAACTACTTCTTGGTCGGCACTGCCTGTTTCAAATCTATTTTAGCTCTTAATAAAATGAACCCTTCACGTGTTTAATGTTTAAGCTTATTTTGTAACATTCCTTATGGACTAGAGAGGGCTTCCCTGGTGGCTCAGTGGTAGAGAGCCTGCCTGCAGTGCAGGAGACCGGGTTGCTTCCCTGGGTGGGGAAGATCCCCTAGAGGAGGAAATGACAACCTACTCCAGTATTCTTCCCTGCAGAATCCCATGGACAGAGGTGCCTGGCGGGCTTCAGTCCATTCTGTCGGAAAGTGTCAAACAGGACTTAGTAACTGAGCATGGACTAGAGAGATGCGTGACTAAGGGAAGTTTCATGGCTGACTGGGGTCAGAATGTGGAGGAGAAGCAGGCATCCTGGGCTCTGGTTAGGCCCTTTCTCAGTTACCTTTGCCCTATGAGAAGAGCTGTCAGACTGCAAAAGAAGAGAGTACTTTTGTCCTGTCCTTCGGGTGCATTTTCTGTGCAATTCCAGAGACAGCAAAAGGCCATGGGTTATGGTACATGGAATATGTTAGTAGAAGAAAGGTTAAAGGAAAGAGATGATCAGAGTCAGGAGGAGCATCTCTGAAGTCTCCCAAGAGGACAGAGACTTTGAGGGAGAATTGGAAGTGAATACTGAGCAGAGGCAAAGTCTGTGTGAAAAAATGTCTTCTCCAAGAAAATCAAGTGAGAACAAGCAGAGAAACTGCAGTCTGGGAAGGTCATGATTTGCATGCCTGCATGAAGTGTGTCAGCTGAAGATGCCGTGTGTGGCATAAATTTCTTTCATTTTACAGCCAATCTACTTAAAGCCATTTCCTGCCATCATTTAGCTACTTAAATCAGTGGTCTCTTCTATACTTTTTTGTTCTAATAACCAAACATCCCAGAGATGGAATTAACATAGGCCTAGAGGAGCCCGGCATGCTACAGTCCATACATAGGGTGGCAAAGAATGGAACACTACTAAAGCAACTTAACATATGGCATGTTTCAATATTCATGGTTCTGTTTCTTGGTTGGCTTTTAATGAAACAATTCAAGAAAACAAACACATATATATACACCAAAAACCACTGAATATGCTAATAATTTATTTTTAAAATATTTAAATACTTAGGATACAAATCTAATTCTTTCACTAACGCTACCTGTTAAAATCATGTATTAGTTACTACTTGGTCTAACTTGACTTCCTGCCACTTGGTTAGAATAGAAAATACCTTTTTAGCTTATCAAATATCTTCTTGATTGTTCAGTGTTTCTTAAAGTTGGCTTTTCTACAGAAGCTGTAACCAAGTTTGCATCTAAAGCCATTTCAGCGGCTTATATTTGAGAGCATTCTTTCAAGCAAGGAAGATTGCCCATTCACTAAGGAAAGAAATCCTCTCATTCAATACTCTCAGAATTTCTTATCTTCTATATATAACTGCCAGCATCTCACTCACCTCGAAAGAAAGCATAGCACGTAAATATAATCAGCATGAAACCCCTGTAATTATGTTTTCCCTAGGTGAAAAGAAAATCAGAAATCACAGACACTTCATTACCTGTTCTATGTTTCTCCTTTTTTCCCTCCTGATACTTAAAAAAGGAAGGGAAAAAAAACTGATCTTGTTACTTCCATTCTCTGAACTCAGAAACACAATAACACTTTATTGTTCAAATATAATATTTTTAAACCCCGATAACAGAAGTAACCTGGTGAATTGATTTCTTCACCCAGTGACCTATCTCAAGCAAGAAATTCTTCAGTGGATCAAGGGAAGGTACTGCTGTGGAAAGCCCAAAACTGATGTGAGCAGCTTCAATCTGAACTTCTTGGGAATATCATCTGTCCTATTCATTCTCCTTTTCCATAACCTAACACAGAGCTTCCCAGGTGGTGCTAGTGGTTAAGAACTCACCTGCCAAGGCAGGTTAGGCATTAGAGACTCGGGTTCGATCCCTGGGTCGGGAAGATCCCCTGGCAGAGGGCAGGCCAACCCCTCCAGTATTCTTGCCTGGAGAATCCCATGGACAGAGGAGTCTGGCAGGCTGAAGTCATTTGGGTCTCACAGAGTCAGACATCACTGAAGCACTTAGCACAACACAGTGCCTGGCAAAGAAAGAACTCTTGTCAGTTCTGGTGTTTTAGTCAAAGAGCTTCTTTGCTGTTTGACTCAGAAAATGGAATGTTGAAAGGGATTAGGTAAATTAATCCAGAGTTAAAGACATAGAGAAACTCATTCTCTGTCTTTGTGAATTGCTCTTGTGAATTTAAGCATGCCATTGTTTTTAGGCACTCTGTTTTCAAGAAGGCAAATAACCAGATTGTAGAAGAGCAGAAATACGTAAATTTTTCACCTGAACCCCTCAAGCAGGTAGCCAGACTATCCATTTTTCACCAAGGCATACAGGATGATAAGTGGATTGCCAGAAGCAAAACTGCCGCTTCCATCCTGCAATGCCCCATTTTTTTAGATACTTAGTGACACAGATAATGTTTCTCAATCTGTATATAACCACACAGCTATAAATAACATGGTCTCCCTCAGGCGCCCTGTGAACAATAAAAAGAAGTTTCCAAGAATAATAATACTAAAAGTCAATGAACTATATTAATACGGTGTAAAAGTAAAGTTGTTGCCTGGCAATTCGGTGGTAGCACTGAAAATTCTCAACCAGAAGAGATTTTTGTACTACTTCTGGAAATCTCTTTTATCTTTCTCTGAACCTAGAACTTTAAATGAATGAAGGCATTCTTATAAATATCCCCTTAAAAAAAGTTGACATTCTCTTCCAACTCCAAAGGGGGGAAAATTAAATGAAGTAAAATATGTGAATAATGATCTACTGATAATTTTGCCTGTTGACTTAGAAAAAAATGCACAATGTGAAAACTGTGAGTTAAGTTTTATCTGGGGCAAAGTGAAGACTGCAGCTGGAGAGACAGCGCCTCAGATGACTCTGAGAAAACTGCTCCAAAGAAGGATCCACCAGTCTTATGAAGTGTTTGCCCATCACGAGGAGCTGTCATCACCATGAAAGACTGTAATGCTTTTCTAGATATGAGGAGATATGAGTCAGGCTTATACAATCGGCTCCTGAAAACATACTGTCTGAAGAACTTTCCTGCCACTTTCTCCCCTAACCCTGAGTAGCTCATTTCTGCTCTCTACCCTAAACTCCTTTCAGGGGCTGCTGAAGGTCAGCAGCTGCAGCAGCACAGGATTTAATCCTCCTAGAGGTAGATGGCAAGGCCCATGGCAGGTGCCAATCTGTAGCTGATATAGCTAATAATATGGGCTTCCCTTGTGACTCAGCTGGTAAAGAATCTGCCTGCAATGTGGGAGATCTAGGCTCTATCCCTGGGTTGGGAAGATCGCCTGGAGAAGGGAAAGGGTACCCACTCCAGTATTCTGGCCTGGAGACTACCATGGGTTGTCCATGAGGGCACAAGAGCCAGACACAACTGAGCAACTTTCACTTTCACTTAGATTTACCACATGTACAGCAAAGTTTTGCAAAACACATCCACACAACAGGCAAAATGTAGATTCATATGTTCCACACAAATATACTAAATCAAAATATTTGGATGTGGGGAGATCTGCATATTTGATAAGTTTCCCAAGTGTTTCTTCAATATACTGAAATTGAGAACCACTATTCTAGTTTACTGGTTAGTTTCCACATAGCATTTCAGAATTATATCGGGATCTAGTGAATTACATGCCCACCTGACATTCAGTTCAGTTCAGCTGCTCAGTTCTGTCCCACTCTTTGTAACCCCATGGACTGCAGCACACTAGGCCTCCCTGTCCATCACCAACTCCTAGAGTTTACTCAAACTCATATCCATTGTGTCCGTGACACCATCCAACCATCTCATCCTCTGTCGTCCCCTTCTCACCCACCCTCAATCTTTCCCAGCATTAGGGTCTTTTCAGATGAGTCAGTTCCTCCTCTCAGGTGGCCAAAGTATTGGAGTTTCAGCTTCATCATCAGTCTTTCCAATGAAAATTCAGGACTGATTTCCTTTACAATGGACTCTTGGATTTCCTTGCTATGCAAGGAATTCTCAAAAGTCTTCTCCAACACCATGGTTCAAAAGCATCAATTCTTCAACACTCAGATTTCTTTATAGTCCAACTCTCACATCCATACATGCCTACTGGAAAAACCATATCTTTGACTAGACGGGCCTTAGTCGGCAAAGTAATGTCTCTGCTTTTGAATATGCTATCTAGGTTGGTCATAACTTTTCTTCCAAGGAGTAAGCATCTTTTAATTTCGTGGCTGCAGTCACCATCTGCAGTGATTTTGGAGCCCCAAAAAATAAAGTCTGACACTGTTTCCACTGTTTCTCCATCTATTTCCCATGGAGTGATGGGACTGGATGCCATGATCTTCATTTTCTGAATGTTGAGCTTT
>SJYX01012049.1:31115-64680 GCA_006410675.1 Oreotragus oreotragus | reverse complement strand
TTGTTCTTTTTTTTTTTTTTTTTTTGTCTCTTTAGTCCATCAACTCCTAACTAAAAGAGGGGTATTAAAATTTCCAGATGTTATTATAATCTGTGTATTTCTCCCTTTGATTCTGCCTGTTTTTGCTTCATGTATTTAGATATCTTTTTCTTAAGTACTTTGACATTCTGCTTTTCTGATAAGATGATCCTTTTATCATTATGAAATAACTTTTTTATCCTTAACATACTCTTTGGATTGAAGTCTACCTTGTCTAATATTTATATATATATATATATATATATATATACACATTAGCTTTCTAGTGTTTACTCTTAGTCTGAGATATAACTGGTCATCCTAATATTTTCAGCCTACATTGAGTTTATATTTAATGTGCACCTCATGTAGACAGAGGAGAGCTTGATTGTGCTTTTATTATCCATCCTTATATTCTCTACCTTCTCATAGCATTGTTTTCTAAAACAAAAAGCTAAATTGAAAATAAGCACATACATGGTGAAGTTTATTTTTAATATTTTGCTGTTTGTCTTATGTTTATTCCATAAGTTTAGCTCTCTTTCTTGTCCTTCCTTCTTTAGGGTTATTCAAGTTATAGTCAGTATTCCATTTATTTCCTCCACTTGATATTTAAATGTGTAGACAATGCTATATACTGAGATAAAGAAATACAAATATGGAATGGAAAATATATGAGGACAAACCCTGTGCTGTTCAGTTTGAATTATTGGCATCGGGGTGAACTACTGATTGCTTACAAACATATGCTTCCAAACTCTTCCATTGAAGGGTTTAGAAGAACTGTCACTCAAAGCAATTAGCACATATAACACCCAGATGTTGGTTTTTAAACGTCACTTCCAACTAAAAGATATGGCATTTGGGACTAGGAAAGTAACAGGTGAACTTGAAACATTTAATTACATCAGAAATCAAAGATGTGTTCTTGTACTACATGGGATACATTAAAAGGGTACAAAAAGTACCTGAAAGGAATTTTCTGGTAATCTTTTAGACAAATTAAACACAAAAATAGGAATCATAATGACTTATAGCACAGGAAAAAAAATGAATCAATAAAACAGAAAGATTTTTTTTGAGTAAGGCAAGAGGCTATGTGTGTGAGAGCAAGAGTTCTTCCTTATAGAATAAAAGAAATGGAAAAATTCACCATTTTGCAAGTAACGACGTAATAAAGTATTTTTTTAATTTTATGAATAAATATTAAAATCAGAACTAAATAAGATACACTTATATTTGGATATTTCAACAATATCTCATTAATTGATAAAGCAAGTAGAAAAAAGTAAAGAGATAAAAGATCTGAGCAACACCATTAATCAATTTGACTAACTGCAAATTATAGGACACAGAAACAAACAATGCACATCTATTCCAAGTGCATCAGGAATATTTACGAAGATACCATATGGTCAACCAGAAGGTAAGTCTTCATTAATTATGAAATAATGATATTACATTATCTTCATTGGCAATGAGCTATCCAAAAAATCCTCAAATACTTGCATATTAAAAAATCACTTCTAACTAATATGTGGATCAAAGAACATATTACAGCTGAAACTAGAAAATATTTTGAACTCAGTAATAATTAAAATACAAAATATCAAAAATTGTATGTTTAGTTTTCAATTCATCTGGAATTTCTCTTTTCTCTTTTATTCATTTGTTCACACAGCCTGCATTTATTTTGCAACACTCTGATCTTGTCATTGAGTGAGATGCTGTGGAAAAGCAAAGACTATAGTTCCATTTTTTATTGTATATCAAAAAAGAATTACTCAAATAATTAAATGTTTGCTTTTGCTCAATTCTATATGAGAACTTCAGGATAAAATGAGATTGTGAAAGGAGGACTGAAGAAACTCTGATAGATTACAGATCAGAAGAGCATACACATAACCCAAAATGCTCAACTGAATTCATTTAGTATTTCTCAAAGTTTATAGAATTGTCACTGAAGTGACGTGACCACACAGAGCAAGAACCAAATAGAGTTTCCTGTGATCTACTCCATTTCTTGTTCCCTCCAATGAAGTCATTAGTGGTAACAGGTGAATGTCATTCTTGCTTAACATGAATACCCCAGTCTTGTTTCTTTGGGGTATGTGGTAAGACTGTGCTGGGAAAAAATGTAAGGGTATAATTCATTATATGTGTTTCCCCCTACCATGATGATTATAGAAATTGAGATGAAGCCTCTGTCAGGCTCAGCCGCTAAGAGGGAGAATGTATACCAGAGAGTGAGCTAACTTCACAGGGGACATGTGGCATAAGCAGGAAATAAATCTTTGTTGTCAGTGAGATAATGGGAATGTATGTTAGTGCAACATAACCTAGCCTATCTTGACTATTACACATTTACATCAGCAAACTACGTTAACCTGCCAGAGAAAATGGACATTCAGCTGGTAAGTGACCCCATACCATTCCTCAGCCTCAAATTCTCTGGAATTCTTTAAAGCTCATTTCTATGCAGATGCTTTATCTATTCTGTTCTGGTCAGGGACAGTGGCAAAGGAGGTTATTAAAGCTCTGCTGAGAAAGTGAACACCATTCTAATGTACTAGCAAATTCACTTATTTTACCATGAAGAGAACAATTTCCTTTTACACCCAAGCACAATTCCCTATACAGTAAAAGTTTAATAAATAATGGTTAGTGTTTTATTAGATCATCTGTGTTAGCTCATAGGAAGTAATTAAGGTGATGCATAAAGATAAGTTAAGAATGTGACATAACATTTTTTTCAAAGAGCAAAAAGGATAAGTAATGGAATACTAAACAATGGTCAATGGGTTTAAGTAATTAACCACATCAATAATTAGATAGGTCTAGTGAGGTGAAACTAATGACTACATTTCAGGATCTATTATATCAAAATGGAATATAATTCTTGCTTATGTGGTGCTACTCTGGTATCAGCAAAATAATTTGACTTTGTAATGACCTTTTCACTTAGGTTTGATTAATTCCATATCATGGCATTAGCTCATACAGTGAGCCTTAATGCCATGGTAGATTGTATAATTACCTAGCAGAATCAAGGCCTATAAACACTCAGAACTGCAACAGAAAATGTCATCACTTGGAAGCACAGTGGCATTGGGAGGCAGATATAGGGTGAAATTATCTATTATCTGTACTTCAATCTAATACTGAGGTGTCAGAGGTTATTAAAATGTCCAGTAACTTTAAATTATCCAAGCTTATAAGTAACAGGACTCTAATGCAAACAACTTGATTCTTCAAAAATAGAATCTGTTGTTCTTTCTTTTCACTTATGCATTGTTTTAGCTTTTGGCTGCTTCCCTAGAATACACTGGTCACACACACTACCTCAGGGATGCTCTAGGCTGATAAAAAACAGAGTTGCCAAACACTTTAAGAAACCATCAGTCTGTTACGGTAAAAAGTTAATAGTGCTTAAACAAAAAAGTGGCTGCCCCCATGACTCAGTGGTGAAGAATCCGCCTGCAATGCAAGAGAGGAAGGTTCAGTCTCTGGGTCAGGAAGGTGCCCTGGCGAAGAAAGTGGCAACCCACTCCAGTATTCTTGCCTGGGAAATCCCACCATAGCCTGGTGGCTACAGTCCATGGGAGGGTCACAAAAAAGTCAGACACAACAGTGACTAAACAACAACAAATAAAAAAAGATGCTGGAGACTTGCAAAGAAGCCCAGAACAGGAAAATACCTAGCAACGCATAATAGAAAGCATTTCCAAGAGAAAATGAAATACATATTTGTTTCTTCAGGTACTATATGGAAAAGATCATTTTCAAGGAGCCTGAGTCAGCCTCAAAGCTCTGTAAACAAAATGCTATCTTAAATGTCTGCTGCTGCTGCTGCTGCTGCTAAGTCACTTCAGTCGTGTCCAACTCTGTGCGAGCCCATAGACAGCAGCCCACCAGGCTCCCCCATCGCTGGGATTCTCTAGGCAAGAACACTGGAGTGGGTTGCCATTTCCTTCTCCAATGCATGAAAGTGAAAAGTGAACGTGAAGTCGCTCAGTCGTGTCTGACTCTGAGCGACCCCATGGACTACAGCCTACCAGGCTCCTCCATCCATGGGATTTTCCAGGCAAGAGTACTGGAGTGGGGTGCCATTGCCTTCTCCAGTCTTAAATGTCTACCTCTTTAGTAAATAATTATGTATTACTTTAGCCTCTTAAGTTTACAAATTATTTTCACATTTGATCCTCCTGACAATTCTGAGGAGGAATGAAAAGACAGTATATTTTTCCTTTCATGGAAGAGGATACTGAGGCCACAGTGTAGCACAAGTGACTTAACTGAGGTCATTAACGCATAAACGTCAGTGTCAGAGAGGTGTTAATAGAACAGCCCAGGCCTGGGCCAGAATTTAGCTGACACCCCCAACCCAACTACATTCTCTGACAGCCATATGACATTGGTACTATTTCCAAACTCTTCTGGGCCTCATTTTCCATACTTACAAAATATGGATAATACCTATTTCAAGAAATTGTTACAAACTGAAATAAGGAATAAGAGAAAATTTTAATAATTACCAGTAGTATGCTAACAAATATTAAACAACAGTCTCTCTGAAGAAAAAAGTATGCATATACATATGTACATACTACTACTAAGTCACTTCAGTCATGTCTGACTCTGTGCGACCCCATAGACAGCAGCCCACCAGACTCCCCTGTCCCTGGGATTCTCCAGGCAAGAACACTGGAGTGGGTTGCCATTTCCTTCTCCAACGCATGAAAGTGAAAGGTGAAAGTGAAGTCGCTCAGTCGTGTCCGACCCTCAGCGACCCCATGGACTGCAGCCGTCCAGGCTCCTCTGTCCATGGGATTTTCCAGGCAAGAGTACTGGAGTGGGGTACCATCGCCTTCTCCGATATGTACATAAGTTTATTATAAATTTTATTGACATAAAGAATGTGTAGCATGTAATTAACAATTAATAGTAAAATACACAATACTTATTTTAATTCTGCATAACTAATTTATTCTAACAATGCTTCCACTCATATTTTCCAAACTCTTGTCATGTTCAGCTCCTCAGTCATGTCCAACTCTCTGCAACCCCATGGACTATAGCCTGCCAGGCTCCTCTGCTCATGGAATTTTCTAGTCAAGAATACTGGAGTGGATTGCCATTTCCTGCTCCAGGGGATCTTCCTGACCCAGGTATTGAACCTCCGTCTCTTGTGTCTCCTGCATTGGCAGGCAGAATCTTTACCACTGTGCCACCTGGGAAGCCCTGCTCCAAACTCTTATATGAGTAGCCAAATTATGGCTAAAATTCAACCAGGATTTGGCAAATGGAGTCAGATCACAATCTGCCATCTTTTCCCTAAATGCCTCATCAGTGAATCTGATATGGGACACAAAGTTTGGCTAATATTGGTGTTTACTGTAAGAAGTTAGGAGAGAAGTGAGACAACTAAGATGTGTGTCAGAAATGCATTTGCTCATCAGTGACATGAGTCACATCTTTGCTGAATCAGTAACAGTTTTCCAATGATAAATGAATATATCCTTAATTGGATACTCTTCATAATGTAACTACATGACACACTTTCCATTTTAATTTGCATTGTGAACATTTCTCAAGATTAGACAATCAACAAAACAATAAATCAATACCTGATTTTTTGCATTTGCCAGCTATGGCTGATCTGAGCCACCAGTATGATGTCACTGAATACAGTACTGAAAAGAGAGGTGTAGTAGTGCACTGTTATATAGGATTTCCAACACTAATGCAATAGGAATGGATAACTGCGAGAGAGCAAATAATAGTAAAATGCAGAAAAATAATTTAGAAGTGATCTGCCTTTGACAGTTTATTAATTTTGCTTTTAATAGTTTAGTTAAGTGAAGGTTTATACAATTTAATTCTTAGTAATGAATGTTTTTAACAACTGGCTTGAAAAATTCTTGAAAATTTATCAATGAGCTCTCTCAGGGCCACAGCACAGCATGGGAACCCACTACATATTATGCTCAGTGAATATATATATCTTTTCCTTTATTTTTCTTTTGTCTTGTTAGCTTACTACCTGTTCTCCTTGTATCAGTCAAAGATGCTATCTACTCAAATTCTGCATTTCCACCCCTGGCATTTAGGAGATTTGGGGAGGTGCTGTGATAGCTGCTGTCGATTAAGTCAACCTCAAAAAACTTCCAAATGTGACTGTCATTCTGCAGCTAACATACAAATTTATTCGAAATTTTTCTGAATATATTCTTATTATCTGCCTGTTTTTAGGAGAATAACAAAAAAAAATAAGAAAAGCTAAAATTTTATTTATTATTCTAAAGCACTATTTTGTATTCTCTTTAGAGCCAAACTGTAGGTAGCAGCAATATTTATTAGTATCTCCTCTCTATCCTGGACACTAACTCTAATCTAAGAGACGTTCTCAGTGTTAACAGAGGCTCAAAGCTCCCTCCAAGCCTGTATTCTCTGTGCAACAAGATTTTTTTTACACAAGAGACTAACAAGTAATTTCCTAGTCCTCATTGTTATTCCTCCCTCCTCGCACATATTCTTCCCCAGAGTTTGATGGAACCTCAGTTCCTGCTACCTGATGCCACTGTGGCTTACTGGGCTGTGTGATGCAGAAGGTGACACTTATTTGTCCTGATCATCCTGGTGACCCCGCATTCTGTGGGAACAAGCTGGGAGTGAAGATGGAACTATTTTCACACACGAATCACGTTACAGTTCTGATGGGATACATGTGTGCCTAGTATAACTTTTTTCCCTCCCTTTTTCCTCTAAGGCTTTTTGGGTTATCTGGTTTTCTTTTTTTCTTTTTTTGCTTATTTTGTAAATGTTATACAAGCATTTTCATCTCTCATCCTCTACAAAGTCCCTTTTTTTCCTTATCTCTGAATCAATAGCGTTCAAGTTATTTGTTTAGAAGCTGCATCTTTTATAATCCCATTATAAAAAGAAGCTTCTTCCAGACTCAGGGAAATGAGACGAATCACAGCTTCTTTGTCTCATCAACACTCTTTTTCAGTGGCTAGTGATGCAGATTTTGGTGGTGGTGATCTATTCGCTAAGTCATGTGCTATTCTTCCATGGACTGTAGCCCACCAGGCTCCTCTGTCCATAGGATTTCCCAGGCAAAAATAATGGAGTCAGTTGCTATTTCATTCTCCAGGGGATCTTGCCAACCCAGGGGTTGAATCTGAATCTCCTGTATTATGGAACATTCTTTACCTCTGAGCCACGAGGGAAACCCCAAAATAATTTGATGTGAATTACCTACTCCTCTTCATGGGTTTATTTGTTAGATTTGGTCTATGTAATAGAATAACCTCTTTATGGAGACAGTGTCAGCCTTCTTCTTAGAAATTTTATGACCTTAAACTTGTCACAACCACTAGTGTCATCTGGAAAATGGGTATAAATAATACAACCCTATTTAACTAATGAAATGATTGCGAGGACCAATTTTAAATCTATGTTGGAATACTTTGTAAATGAAAAGAAATGATGCAAACAAAGCATGTTATTATGGTTTTATTTATAACTCTTCTGCTATAACATAATTACATAAAGTTTTCAAAGAGACCCACTGAAGTTTTGATGAGAAACCTTAGTATCCTGAGGAGTCTGGATAAGATACTAGAATGTATCCAGGAATACTAACATCTTACCATCATCCAGCCACTTGTGTTGAACTCCTGAAAGAGAGATGTTTGAGTTAGGAAAGTCAAGCAGGCAAGATGACAGTTGTACTGTATGGGACTATCACTCAACACCCCAAAGTGGTCTGGATTTTAGGAGGCAAATTCCTTTTGCCAAGAGTAGAAAATTCACTTTTGAAAAGGACCTAATATGACCGAGAGGAGCTGTATTAAACAGAAGATTCAGTGGACACAATTTTGAGTGATTCATTCTGACCATTGTTTTAGTAATACAGTTTGGTGGTTCTTAGAACCTACAGCGTAGTTATCATAAACACCATATATCAAGCCATTCATTCCAGAATATGTTTTTGAGATGTAAAGAAACTGAGTTTAAATTATTCTTAAATAGGAATAGGAAAGAGACTTTTCAAAGTAGCTTGTATGGGAAGAGAAGTTTAAAAATTCCTCTTAAATTTTTTCTTGTTATTATTTTCTATCTCTACCATTGACCTAGACTGTGTCATTAAAGAGAAAAAGGCCGAAATGAGGAGAGGGAATTTGTAAAGTCTAGATCAGCACCAGTTTCCTAAGTCATGTGCTGCATTTCTGTCAGTCTGAGCAGGTGTTCCAGCCACCTCATCTTTGGAATTCATAAAACCCAGTTAGGAGACACGTGATAAAAGATTTAGATCTCTCTTATTAACACATAGCTGAGAGCAAGTAATGGCAAATTAGGAAACACTAACAATAGATGATACTTAACTATATATGTATTGAGAGGTGTGAATTTAAACTTTTTATCCTCAAATGTGTTCCAGGGTTTAAAATATGCTTTTAAAGTTATGATAAAGTCTGAAGTATTTTTTTTCTTTGTAGTTTCAATAACAATTCAATTCTCATCTGCAGTCTCATTCTTAGGTCTTTAAAATAAGAGCATTTGGGGAAAAGAAGTAAATCGCAAAGAAAGGCAATCTCNCCTCAAATGTGTTCCAGGGTTTAAAATATGCTTTTAAAGTTATGATAAAGTCTGAAGTATTTTTTTTCTTTGTAGTTTCAATAACAATTCAATTCTCATCTGCAGTCTCATTCTTAGGTCTTTAAAATAAGAGCATTTGGGGAAAAGAAGTAAATCGCAAAGAAAGGCAATCTCGATATGCAATAAGCAACAAAGATAAATAAAAAGGATGGGTAATCCTTAGGTGGAAAAGCATCATTGTAAGAAATTTCTCAAAAAGGATTTCTTTCACTCATAAATAGGTCATATTCATAGGGCTTTGCACCAACATAAGCACTTTAAAAAGATTGTATATTATCTCTTCTTGGAATTGACATTTAGAATCAAGTCCAATACTCCCAACTCTTAGGCCTCTAAAGACATAAAAAGTGGTCACATTTTCTACTGACACCTGGAAACACATTTCTGATATGAGTATATGTCTATTGAGACAGTAGGTATTTGTGGCTGATATAAGCAGAGTAAAGTAGCTCCATAACCTTGGTCTTTGAATTTTTAACTTCAATTCAGTCCAATCAATTAGAGCAAAAACTCTACAGCACCAAAATTTCACCTTATGTAATAGTTATAATATATTTCAGTGATTTTCTTTAAAATATACCCAGAGATATGAAGTTTGTATAGGGCCTAGCCTTATATGCTATGCAAAAAAGAACATCATCATTGACCCCTTGTAGAACACCTAGAGCAAGTGGCATGAATGCAGTCTATCGGCATTTGTGACTTTATACACCACCTTATTAACTTATCAGAAGCAAGAGTTTTATTTAACTTTGTAACACTGAGGCTTATCAGAATTGCTGACAAGTACTAAGTGCCTAATAGATATATGATGATGAGTGGAAAAAAATGTTATTGTACAGATACAGGGAATCTCTTTGTTTTTGTTTGCTTGCTTGTTTTACTTTGGCTGTGCTGTGTCTTCACCGTGAGGCACTGGCTTCTCTAGCTGTGGTGTGAAGTCTGGTTAGTTGTGGCACTTGGGCTTAGTTGCTCTGCAGCCTGTGAGATCTTACTTCCCTGACCAGGGATCAAACCCAAGTTCCCTGCTTTGAAAGGTGGATTCTTAACCACTCGACCACCAAGGAAGTCCCAAGATACAGGGAATATCTTTGAATGTGCAAAATGAGATATTACCCATGAGAGGATTGTTTCATTCAAAAAAAATTTAGTAATGTTAGTTGGTAGTGGGGGAGTACGTCCCAGATGGAAAAGCAAAAGAAAGTGAAGTCACTCAGTCGTGTCTGACTCTTTGCAACCCCATGGACTGTAGCCGACCAGGATCCTCCATCTATGGGATTTTCCAGGAAAGAGTACTGAAGTGGGATGCCATTTCCTTCTTCAGGGGATCTTCCTGACCCAGGAATCGAACCGGGTCTCCTGTGTTGTAGGCAGATGCTTTACTGTCTGAGCCACCAGGGAAGTCCCTTCCAGATAGAAAACAGCTATCTTAAAAGAGTATGCCATTAACAGTGAATGTGTCCCAGTGGGTGTGAATGTGTACAGTCTGCTTAGAACAGATCACCCATCATTGGCTCCAATAAATTCAGAACATCAAATCTTCTAGATAAAATACATTGATAAAAAGTTATAACTTAGTTAAGCTTACTTTGGTTTGAGAAGAACTTGCTTTCAAAATGTAGGAAATTAAAAAGTCAAGAAAGAAGTTGAGTGAAACTTCTCTGAAGTAAAAATAAAACACATCAAATACTGACCATTCAGAATATCTGTATTAATTAAAGGTCAGATTAAAGCACTTTAAACTCTTCTCAGAAGTCGGATCTAGCAACCTTGGGAGTTACCGTGTTGTTGACAATGCAAGTTTTGCATGTGGGTGTTAGGGGGTATACATAAAGGAAATTTTTTAAAAAGAACCTCTAGTGATCCATGTGTCAGTACCTAAGAATTTTGAAGAAGGAAGTCTCAGCAGTGAAACAAGCAAAGAGGTGAGACAGCTCCCCTTTGCACTGCCTTAAACCCTACAAAGAATTATTCTCTATCTACATTAGAGCACTGATTTGTACATTTCAGCAGCCATCGCAGTACTTGGGAACAAATGGCAGAACATTATTTCACTCCACGGAACAGAACCTAACAATTTTAACAGCAGGAGTTCAAGTGTTTTATCAACAGCATGTTACTATCTACTTTGAAAAAAAAATAAAGAAAAGAAAAAAGGGAACTCTCAAAAACAAAACCCCTCAAGGAATGTAGTATGAATGGTTAGTGAACTATGTGTTTGGAATAGAAAATTGTCACAGCATGCAAGAAGATGGCAGTCATTTAGAGTGGAGGGAAATTATTTTGTGACTTTCTGAGCTTCCAAAAATGTCTCATTCTTTATTCTACCTCCTGTATAAGAATACACTATTTGAAAATCAACAGCTTCACTTGAGTTGCCTCGTCTGAACCTTGTTGACTTCACCGTTGGTCATCATCCAGGAGAATCATAATGACTCATCTTTCAATGTCACCCAAGCCACAAACCTTGTAAATTGTCACAGATCAATAGCCTGACCCTCAGTGTAAACCCTAATGTCACTGCTGAATTCAGACAGGATTCTTGCCTAAGTTTCTTCACTCCAGAAAAAACTCAGAGCATATACAGCTATCACCAATTTTATAAAGAGATGGAATTAAATAAAATATAAGGAGAAACTGAAGAATTCTGTTAGAGACCCAAGTTACTGCTCAATATGTAGAACTCTTAGGTATTATAATAATTAATACTTCAGAGTTTTCAGTGAACTTATGCTACTCTGTCAAAATCTGCTTTGGCCTCTCAGTCCAAGTTAATGCTTTGATTTCATCATATAAGTTGATTTATTATTTTATTAATGTTCATGCCTTCAATAAATGTACCAGAATGCAAAATATTACAGGTTCTAGACACAACTCATCTCCTCACTTTTAGGAATTCATTATTTACCTGAAAAAATCTTGGTCCTAATATACTAAGAAGGTATATAACATATCAATCAGGAGTGAGAACAATATCAAGATCTAGATGAATGGTTAAGTAAATAAATGCCACAAATTCATCATTAGGAAAATGTTGTGACAAGGTATAATAAGAAATTGATCTTGAAAGGTAATATTTGAATGGATAGAAGTGAAAAGAAGGCGTTTTCAATGCAGGCCAAATGAAAATGAAGCTGGTTTGTACAGGGACATGGAGGTGACAAAACTGTTTACAATCAATGGTTATAAAGATGCTCTTAGATTTAACATTTCAAAAGTAAGTTGGATTTAGATTGCAAAGTGACTTGAATTTCATCTTAAGGTTTATATTTTAGTATCCTACGTTGGTCTGAAATGACTTGAGGTAGTTTACAATGATATAGCAAAATCAAGGAAAATAACCTAATATACACTTCAGGAAAAATTAGTCAAAATAAAAACTTAGGATTTACAATAGCAAGATGTACTTAGGAAACAAGTTAATTTTTTATGAAGCATGCTATAATGTTATACAATTGTTAAGAGTGATAGGGAAGATTGTTTTCCCACACAAAAAGGGAAAATTAGATGAAAGATTTAGTATCATAAGGCACAAGTAAACCAAATGCTCAAGAAAATCACAACTAAGTCCAAAGACCTCAAAAAGAAATTAGTGAATAATATGATTAACAGATAACTTCTTCAATAACACAGCAGAAAAGTTGATAGAACGATTTTCCAGAAATTCCTCTAACATAGGTCACCGACAGATGCTAAATCACAGTGACCAGGTTGCTCAGCAGTAAAGAACCCACCTGCCAATGCAGGAGACATGGGTTTGATCCCTGGGTTGGGAAGATCCCCTGGAGAAGGAAATGACAACCCACTCCAATATTCTTGCTTGGAGAATCCCATGGACAGAGGAGCCTGGTGGGCTACAGTTAACGGGGTCACAAAGAATAGACAGGACTGAAGTGACTTAGTACACATGCCTGCTATAACAGATACAATTCATTTTCAAGAAAAGTATGTTTCTCTTCCATGAGTTGCCAGCCAAGTTTTGGAACAACATGGGTTTTAAGGTAAATGCAAGGTTGTGAAAACCATCCATCAGAACTTGGAAAGCTTTAACCTGGGAAGATAGGCATCAGGTTGTCAAGAGCACTATTTGCTTTGAAATTTGTGATGCAGATTTGCATTTACTTCATACCCCCATGCATTATTTGAAGGTCTGCCTGTTGGAAATGGCTGTCCTTTCTGAAAAAGATGCTGCTGCAATGGCAATGAAGAAAATAGGTCATGAATTAATAATCTTGTTTGGTGAAAGTTTCATGACACCTGCCAACATTATACACAAAGAAAGCTTTTCTCAGTCTTTCACTTTCATGACTGGTGGATTAACTCATATATTGTACAAAAGAGGTACTCCATACTGTAATCATTCCCATCTTCTGACATCTGCTTCATGCATATCTTTGTCAATCCAAGATGTGCCATTTGTCAGTTATAAGTGAATTAAGGTATATAAAAATGCAAAAATACTACTTTACATTAGGGAAGTGTAAGGGCCTTAGCTGAAATTGACAAAAGTCACCAAATATAAAACATAACCTTTACTCTAAAGCTGACAACTTAAAATTTCTCACCACAGGGCTTGTTGGACAGTCTAAAAATGAATAAAAAATCTAATTTACCTGAATTGTGATATAAATTTTGTTAATTTTGTGTGGTTTTTGGAACAGTATAAAATTTTAACTATTAGCGATTTTACAGCAATGTATTTTACATTTTATTTCTTTCTATTATTTATTTTATACTTAAAGGCCTTTATAGTGTTCTCTAGAAATCATGAAAAAATATAACTCCTTTCAATATGATCAATAATATTCCCTGTTAAATGTGGCTACCTTTTTCAAAAACCATAGAAAATCAAAATAAAATTATCTAATAAAATTGATAACAATTTTTTAAAATAATAATATGCGATGTTATTTACTGCAAAGTTATATAAGTTTCAAAATGGAATACATACTATAATTCAAACACTTAAATAATTTCACAGGTAACAATAATATCTTTGTACATTACAGTGTTGTTGTAACAGAATGTCTTTGAAATAGCTCTCCTAAAAATTAAAATGAAGCTATGATTATGTAAATGGGCTATGAGTAATGTTATTGTGGAATCTATCAAATTAATAAGGGGTTTGCTATTTTTTAGTTTACAATTTTGCTAGAGGTACTTAGGTTCATCCACACTTGCTATATACTCATGTAGTTCTGACAATTGTCTAATAGAAGCTATAAGTATAAGCAAATATATTTGACTCAGAGATATTTTTCTTTTCTTCCATTTCCATTTGCACAGAAACACAAATCATACTGTATACTCTCTCCCACATATCTACTAAAGCAAACATTATTTTCCTAAAGTATGTATGTGTGTGTGTGTGTGTGTGTTGTGTATGTAGTCATGCCAGGTAGCTAACCTTTTAATGGACAAAATAAATTCTCTATTCCTAGAACCATCAAAACTTGCAAAGCAATAGCTTATCTTGTCCTTCAACCACTCTTCCCTAAACAGCTGTAAAGAAAAAAGAAAGGAATCATAAAATCCAAAAGTTTAAGATTAATAAGAAATTTTCAAAGTAATTAGGAAGAGTTAATGATATAATAGTGTCCAAAACTGTTTGATGTCTTTTATTAGACTGTTCATATAATATTTATTATTCATTTTTAACAACCAGACATATACACTTGTGTGAAAAATACTCTGTGAGGAACTGCAGATTCTAGAAAGTATATACTTTGTAGCAGAATATTCAGAAAATGTGAGTGTATTATAATATACTTTCACGTAGTAGAATATTTTACAGCTATTAAACTTTTATAATACAAATACCACTTATAATGAATTATAAAATGAAAAGAATCTATGAGTATGGTGCTATTTATTTTTTGTAAAAAGATGAACATGTACATATATTATAAAGGTAAAAGGAAAAAGTAAACAGTATTATTATCACTGACTGATTGGAGTAAGATAGGGGTTAGTTTTTAATCAAACTTACATCTTTCTATATTTCCCAATTTTCTGCAATCAACATGTGTTCATTCTTGCTGAAAAAATTTTATGTAGAGTGTTAACATACAATAGTAAAAGCAAGCATTATTCCAGATAATAACATCTAGGAAAAAGACATATGTTCCTCTTTAATTCATATCCCTGTACTGGATAAATTTAAATAAATCGGTATCAATAATTATGCTAAAAACAAATGAACAAGAATTCTTGTTCTGCACAAGATATTTAAACACATAACAACTCTCTTAAGTAGATACCCTCACAATCACTGTGACTATAAAAATGGGTATAATGAATGGAGTAACTATTCGAGGACCCTGAAAAATATGTGGTAGCAGGTATAATAAGTAACAAGACGAGCGTTTGAACAACCAACCACCAGTTCTATACTGAGTTGAACAGTTTTTACCCTTTGGATTCTTGCCCTCTGGCCCTGAATGCTGCACAGCTGTCGAACTGGGTGGCAGAGAGGAGGAATTAAAGCCTCCGCTTCCTGGGTGAACAACTGAAAAAGGAAGTCCGAGGGAACCTATAAGCACCAGGGAGATTAGACAGAGAGCAGGGCTTAGAAAAGAAACTGTGTAAAGTTGCTTATGAGGTCCTGGGTTCATCACCAAGTTGTGCACATGTAGATCCACTCCTGATCAGTTTATCAAAACTATTGAGAACAGAACTAACAAATAAACTACCAGCTAGGTCCCAAACTACTAGTGGGACCACCCATAAGGGACAGATTCAAGGAGCACAACAAAATCTTTGAAAGCTAAACTCAAATTGGAACCACAGCTCACAAAAAGCATGCTGGAACTTTCAGTATACAACTAACCATGTTGACTGCCTACTAAAACAAAAATGTCAACATTTTTCCTTGGGTTTTAAAGTGAACCAGGAAGGTTATAGCATAACATTCAAAATTTGCAAGATACAGGCCAAAACTCTTTTCTACTTGGAAAACTAGAAAAATTTCAACCTCAGGAGAAAAAGACAATCAACCAGTTCTGACAACAAAATAACACAGATGTTGAAAATATCTGAAAAGACTTTAATGTAGTTATTAAACTAATGCTCCAATTATCAGGGATACTCCAGAAATAATGAAAAAGGTTAAATTTTCAGCGAAGAAGTAGAAGACACAAGGGAAAACAAATGGAAGTTTCATAACTGAAATATACAATGACCAAAATAGAAAATTCACTGGGAAACAATAATAGAATGAAGATGACAGAGAAGACAGTCTTGAAAATACATTCGTAGACATGATCTCATCTGAACAACAATCTACAACTTTAAAATAAATAGGTTTTATTGTCTTAGTTTCCGAGTGTTGAGAAGAATCTGGGAGAGGCCAAACCGCGTGATTGTCTTAGGTTACTTGGGAAGGGTGTGTTAAGATGGCTAAGGGGGCAGTCACCTGAAAGCTTCCCTGAAAGAGCCAGTGAGAGCAATGGAGGGCTTGCAAGATGGAAGCCATAGTTTTTGCGTAACCTAACCAGGGGAGCAATATTCAATATTGCTGAATTCCATCCACAAGAGCCAGCTCATATTCAAAGAAAGGAAATTGCGAAAGAGTATGAATATGAAGAGGTAGAATCTTACAGGTTTACCACAGCTGTGCACAGAATTTAGTTGTATGAAGACTATAAGAGAAACATATTTTCTACTACCAAGAGAGTATCTCTGGATTATTATCATTGACAGTATAACAATTGGAATTAAAAGAATTTCATCGAATTGGAATCATTTTACTTACTGAATGCCAGTTCATCTACATGATGCTGTAAAATCTGTCCCTCTATTTAAAGATAAGGGTATGAAAACAGCAATTAATGGAAAAAAGTGGATTTGTACCATTACTTCCACCTATAGTTGTACCTAGGATTTTTAAGTGGGGATATTCTATCTATATTTTATTTAAGGAGACAAAATCATCTCACAACCTTCTTTTAAAGAAAATGATAAATTTGGAAAGGGCATTATAAAATAATTTGTCCAACCTCTTGATTTTATGTGAGAAAGCTCAAGGTTATTCAAACTCTCATGGTTATTTGATGATAATAAGCTGAGGAAGAGGCATGCTGAAACTGACCTGCATGGGCTTGCAAGGGTTAATTGGGGCCAACTCTTTCTAACACCGTTTTTAGTGACATTTGTTTGGTAGCTTGAAATCTGCCACAATAGGAGTATTTACATCATGGAAATCTGTAAGTATTGTAAAACTTTTTCCCATATTACAAATCAGTATTTTTTCCC
This sequence comes from Oreotragus oreotragus, assembly GCA_006410675.1. NCBI lineage: Eukaryota > Metazoa > Chordata > Mammalia > Artiodactyla > Bovidae > Oreotragus > Oreotragus oreotragus. The sequence continues at coordinate 47,745 of SJYX01012049.1, read as the reverse complement.
ACTGTGCTAATTATTGAATACTCACCAGCACAATACTGGGCTTTCTGATCTCTTGCCCCTTGTCTGCTACATGCTGACTGTATGTCTTAATCATGAAGACCAAAGCTGCTGAGCTAATTATCTTATATAATGTTTTTATCCTCCTCAATCTGACCTGGACTTTGTAGGTAATGTTTCTTCAGAAGTTATATTCACTCAAATGCACTATTAATGAAATGCAGGTTTATATACCCATAGTAATTATGACTCTCGGTGATCTTTGTAAAAGATGGATGTCCATTTTCTGTATTTCAAATTGCTTGCCACAAGAAAGCAATTATCTTTATTTTATGTCTAGATACTGTGGCTATATTTTTAACATGGCTACACAGTATTATCCGTACTCATGGCTTTTCATGTGATCTATATGACAATTAAATTTTAAAACCTCATTTATTCATGTTATGCATATTATAGCAAGCTCTCTTAACAAACTCTCTCTGGCGGGGTCAACAGATACAGACAACACAAAATATAAACCTCAAAGTTAATTTTAAAGTAATTTTGAAAGTATTCATATTATTTTTTTATTTATCCTAATTTTTATATTCTTATTTCTTTACGTTTATTATTATTTTTAATTACTTAATATTATAGGGTCATTTCTAATTAGTGGCACAGCAGAGCAAACAGACCTGTCATTCCTGGAACCAGCAGAAGTTGTGAGCTACAACGTTTCGACTCTTTGAGTTTGTTTAAGCAAGAGTTTCAATAAAATTGTTTAGATATGAAGTATGTTTTGTTAGACATTCAGTAGCACAGTTATCCTCTATAAACCTGCATTACTGTAACTACCCACCACATGCCAGTTATCATCAGGATCTCTTCTTATAGCCATAATGATTTCCTTATTAAATGGAGAAACAAACCTGCTGTGTGTGTGTGTGTGTGTATGTGTGTGTTTTCAAAAGTTATCCAAAAATGGACACTCCCCATCCTCAAAGCTATAGATCTTTTTCCAGTCAACATCTCTTATTTAGATCATGGTAATTATCCTTGTCTCGGTCCATTCAGGCTGCTATAACAAAATAAAACAGACTGGGTAGCTTATAAAAACCAGAAATTTATTTCTCACAGTTCTGGATGTTGGAGGTCCAAGACTGAGATGCTAACATGGCTGTGTTCTGGTGAGGGTGCTCTTCCCGGTTCACAGTTGGAAACTGCTCACTGTGCCCTCACAGGGTAGAAAGGCTAGGGATTTCTGGGATGTCTTGATTCTAAGGCACTAATGCAATTCATGAAGACTTCATTCTCAAGACATAAGCACCACCCAAAGGCCACCCCTCCAAACACTATCATTTTGGTGGTTAAGATTTGAACATATGAATTTGGGGACACAAAGAGTCAGGACCCTCTCCATCTTCCAACTAGTTTTCCTGTTTCTGTTCTTGCCTCCCTACAACCAGATCACTCAACAGCCAGAGTCATCATTAAAAAGGTATATGAGCTTTGCTCAGTCCCAAAACGACTTCTCATCTCACTCACAGCAAAAGCCCACAGTCCATGTAATGGCTTACAAACCCCACATGATCTGATCTATTTCTTCTCTAATCTCATCTCCTTTCTCCTTCTCTCTATCTGCTCCAGCCACACTAACCTCTATGTTTTGTTTTGTAGAGTTTTTTCATATACTGCAGGCAAGTTTGCATCTTGGATATTTCTGTTAGCTATAATCTCTCTGCCAGGAATGTTTTTCTTTCTAATGTTTGCAAAGTTCACTCTCTCACTTTTTTCAAGTTTTTGCTTAAACGTTGTAAAAACACCGTATTCACAGTGAATCATGACTATCATGTTTAAAAAATGTAACCTGCCTTAATCTCTGGCCTTCTGCTCTCATTTTTCCAGAATATCTATAATTTACTAACTTACTATAACGTGGCTATTATGTTAATATTGGTCTGTCACCCCAAGCCATGTTTGGTTTGTAGTTGTTTAGTCGCTAAGTCATATCTGACTCTTTTGCAGCCTTAGGGACTGTACCCAGCCAGGCTCCTCTTTCCATGGAATTTCCCTGGCAAGAACACTGGAGTGGGTTGCCATTTCCTTCTTCTGGGGATCTTCTCGACCCTGGGATTGAACTTGTGTCTCCTGCATTAGCAGGCAGACTCATAACCACTGGGCCACCTGAGAAGCCCCTCTGCAAGCCATTCTATTATGTATAATACATGTTTATCTATATATAGTCTTAAGTAAATGTTTTTGAAAGAAAGAAGAAAAAAAGAAGGAAAGTAACCCCAAAAGTAAGATACAAAAAATTAGTGAATATAGAAATTGGTACACATGTTGGTCGTGGAGAAGGAAATGGCAACCCACTCCAGTATACTCACCTGGAAAATCCTATGGACAGAGGAGCCTGGTGGGCTACAAACCATGGGGTTGCAAGAGAGTTGGACATGACTTGGTGACTAAACAGCAGAAAACATGTTGTTAAATCTATTTAATTACAGACTTTAAAAGCAAACTCATAATGAGGATTAATAGGGCAGGATAAAGCTAACAGACCTTATAGATAACATAACAATAACATGAAAATAATAGACTAGTGTTTTCTTTTTAGTCCCGAGCATTACTATGTAATAGAATAGCTTTAAATATCTTTAAGTTTAAAATGTGTTTTACAATATGTCTATTCACTTTTAAAAACATATTATTAGACAAAAAATAACATAAGCAAAAAAAGAAACTGACAAATCTATAAACACAGGGATTTTACAGATATATTCCATAGGAACTGAATACCAAACAGTAATGATTGTTGAAAATATAAAAGGTGTTGAAAATATAAAAGCTGAAATTATTAAACTATATTTTATAAACACATAACTCACATTCATGGAACAAAAAAAGAAAATAAATCCTTTCAATCACAAAAGAATGCCTACATACAAGAGAATATCTTATATAAACTATTTTCTCTCACCTCATTATAATAAAATGTCAAAATAGGACACACACACAGACACATAAAATATTGAAAATACATTTCTGAATAATCTACTGCCCAAAGACTAAATTAGAATGAAATTTATGAAATGGAAGTGCATAAAAATGACTCAGAGGGTAAAGAAGCTGCCTGCAATGTGGGAGACCTAGGTTTGATCCCTGCGTCAGGAAGATCCCCTGGAGAGGGAAATGGCAACTCATTCCAGTACTCTTGCCTGGAGAATTTCACTGACAGAGGAACCTGGCAGGTTGCCATCTATGGGGTCGCAAAGAGTCAGGCATGACTGAGAGAATCTCTGTCTGTTAAAAATGAAAGCAAGAGAGATTAAAATGTGTAAATGCCTCAAAAGCAGTACAAAGAAAAAAATGTTTAATTTTAGTACACATAAAATAAGTTAAAATTAAAAACCAATGAGCTAAGTGTCCAAATCAAGAAGCTAGAGACAGAACAAGAGGAAAAAAATCTGAGGATAATGAGATTATAGCAGTAAGAGTAAAAACTATTTTTTTAAGTAGGGAGAATAGATATCTTAAAAATAGATTATTATTTTATTATTTTAAAATACTATTAGTATTTTATTATTTAAAATAGATTATTTTATTATTTAAAAATAATAAAAATAAAAGAGATGAGATTGATCAATAGTATTAACAATTTTTTTTTTTTTTTTAGGTTTTAGAATGTTAAAGGAGACACAGTATAAACAGAGCAGGGATCTAAACGTACTGAAAGAAAATATATGGAAAAATTATGCCAATAAGACTGAAAATTACATTGAAAGAACAATTTGCAAGAAAATTATTATCAAATTGATTCAAGAGTAAATAGAAGGCCAGAATTAAACTATAATTATTAAAAACTTGAGACAGTAACAAAATTCTCTTAATTACAATTGGATGAGACCGGCCTGTGCTTAGTGTGCCAGCCCAGAGGAGCTACCCTTGTCTGAGGTCGGGGCGGCGACTGAGAGGAGCTACCCTACACCCAAGGTCAGGAACGGTGGCAGTAAGGAGATACCCCTCATCCAAGGTAAGGGCTGTGCTTTGCTGGAGCAGCAGTGAAGAGACACCCCATGCCCAAGGTAAGAGAAACCCAAGTAAGATGGTAGGTATTGCAAGAGGGCATCAGAGGACAGACACGCTGAAACCATACTCACAGAAAACTAGTCAATCTAATCACACTAGGACCACAGCCTTGTCTAACTCAATGAAACCAAGCCACACCTGCGGGGCAACCCAAGACGGGCAGGTAATGGTGGAGAGGGCTGACAGAACGTGGTCCACTGGAGAAGGGAATGGCAAGCCACTTCAGTATTCTTCCCTTGAGAACCCCATGAACAGTATGAAAAGGCAAAATGATAGGATATCAAAAGAGAATCTCCCCAGGTCGTTAGGTGCCCAATATGCTACTGGAGATCAGTGGAGAAATAACTCCAGAAAGAATGAAGAGATGGAGCCAAAGCAAAAACAATACCCAATTGTGCATGTGACTGGTGATAGAAGCAAGATCCGATGCTGTAAAGAACAATATTGCATAGGAACCTGGAATGTCAGGTCCATGAATCAAGGCAAATTGGAAGTGGTCAAACAAGAGATGGCAAGGGTGAACGTCGACATTCTAGGAATCAGCGAACTAAAATGGACTGGAATGGGTGAATTTAACTCAGATGACCATTATATCTACTACTGCGGGCAGGAATCCCTCAGAAGAAATGGAGTAGCCATCATGGTCAACAAAAGAGTCCGAAATGCAGTACTTGGATGCAATCTCAAAAACGACAGAATGATCTCTGTTCGTTTCCAAGGCAAACCATTCAATATCACAGTTATCCAAGTCTATGCCCCAACCAGTAATGCTGAAGAAGCTGAAGTTGAACGGTTTTATGAAGACCTACAAGACCTTGTAGAACTAACACCCAAAAAAGATGTCCTTTTCATTATAGGGGACTGGAATGCTAAAGTAGGAAGTCAAGAAACACCTGGAGTAACAGGCAAATTTGGCCTTGGAATGCGGAATGAAGCAGGGCAAAGACTAATAGAGTTTTGCCAAGAAAATGCACTGGTCATAGCAAACACCCTCTTCCAGCAACACAAGAGAAGACTCTACACATGGACATCACCAGATGGTCAACACCGAAATCAGATTGATTATATTCTTTGCAGCCAAAGATGGAGAAGCTCTATACAGTCAACAAAAACAAGACCAGGAGCTGACTGTGGCTCAGATCATGAACTCCTTATTTCCAAATTCAGACTTAAATTGAAGAAAGTAGGGAAAACCGCTAGACCATTCAGGTATGACCTAAATCAAATCCCTTATGATTATACAGTGGAAGTGAGAAATAGATTTAAGGGCCTAGATCTGATAGACAGAGTTCCTGATGAACTATGGAATGAGGTTCGTGACATTGTACAGGAGACAGGGATCAAGACCATCCCCATGGAAAAGAAATGCAAAAAAGCAAAATGGCTGTCTGGAGAAGCCTTACAAATAGCACTGAAAAGAAGAGAGGCGAAAAGCAAAGGAGAAAAGAAAAGATATAAGCATCTGAATGCAGAGTTCCAAAGAATAGCAAGAAGAGATAAGAAAGCCTTCTTCAGCAATCAATGCAAAGAGATAGAGGAAAACAACAGAATGGGAAAGACTAGAGATCTCTTCAAGAGAATTGGAGATACCAAGGGAACATTTCATGCAAAGATGGGCTCGATAAAGGATAGAAATGGTATGGACCTAACAGAAGCAGAAGATATTAAGAAGAGGTGGCAAGAATACACAGAAGAACTGTACAGAAAAGATCTTCACGACCCAGATAATCATGAGGATGTGATCACTAATCTAGAGCCAGACATCTTGGAATGTGAAGTCAAGTGGGCCTTAGAAAGCATCACTAAGAACAAAGCTAGTGGAGGTGATGGAATTCCCGTTGAGCTGTTTCAAATCCTGGAAGATGATGCTGTGAAAGTGCTGCACTCAATATGCCAGCAAATTTGGAAAACTCAGCAGTGGCCACAGGACTGGAAAAGGTCAGTTTTCATTCCAATTCCAAAGAAAGGCAATGCCAAAGAATGCTCAAACTACCGCACAATTGCACTCATCTCACACGCTAGTAAAGTAATGCTCAAAATTCTCCAAGCCAGGCTTCAGCAATATGTGAACCGTGAACTCCCTGATGTTCAAGCTGGTTTTAGAACAGGCAGAGGAACCAGAGATCAAATTGCCAACATCCGCTGGATCATGGAAAAAGCAAGAGAGTTCCAGAAAAACATCTATTTCTGCTTTATTGACTATGCCAAAGCCTTTGACTGTGTGGATCACAATAAACTGTGGAAAATTCTGAAAGAGATGGGAATACCAGACCACCTAACCTGCCTCTTGAGAAATCTGTATGCAGGTCAGGAAGCAACAGTTAGAACTGGACATGGAACAACAGACTGGTTCCAAATAGGAAGAGGAGTATGTCAAGGCTGTATATTGTCACCCTGCTTATTTAACTTCTATGCAGAGTACATCATGAGAAATGCTGGACTGGAAGAAACACAAGCTGGAATCAAGATTGCCGGGAGAAATATCAATAACCTCAGATATGCTGATGACACCACCCTTATGGCAGAAAGTGAAAAGGAACTAAAAAGCCTCTCGATGAAAGTGAAAGAGGAGAGTGAAAAAGTTGGCTTAAATCTCAACATTCAGAAAACGAAGATCATGGCATCTGGTCCCATCACTTCATGGGAAATAGATGGGGAAACAGTGGAAACAGTGTCAGACTTTATTTGTTTGGACTCCAAAATCACTGCAAATGGTGACTGCAGCCATGAAATTAAAAGATGCTTACGTTATGACCAACCTAGATAGTATATTCAAAAGCAGAGACATTACTTTGCCAACTAAGGTCCGTCTAGTCAAGGCTATGGTTTTTCCTGTGGTCATGTATGGATGTGAGAGTTGGACTGTGAAGAAGGCAGAGCACCGAAGAATTGATGCTTTTGAACTGTGGTGTTGGAGAAGACTCTTGAGAGTCCCTTGGACTACAAGGAGATCCAACCAGTCCATCCTAAAGGATATCAGTCCTGGGTATTCATTGCAAGGACTGATGTTGAAGCTGAAACTGCAATACTTTGGCCACCTGATGCAAAGAGCTGACTCATTTGACAAGACCGTGATGCTGGGATAGATTGAAGGCAGGTGGAGAAGGGGACGACAGAGGATGAGATGGTTGGATGACATCACCAACTCAATGGATGTGGGTTTGGGTTATGGACAACTCCGGGAGATGGTGATGGACAGGGAGGCCTGGCGTGCTGCGGTTCATGGGGTCGCAAAGAGTCGGACATGACTGAGTGACTGAACTGAACTCACATCATGCATTTCCCATATAGTATCTCATTTCATCATGGAAACAACTTGTAAAGAAGGTGTTCTGATCCCTGTTTTACAGATAAGGGAATTGGAGCATAGTGACATTGACTTTGGGCTTCCCAGGTGGNTAGCTGTGATTCATGGGGTCGCAAAGAGTCAGACACAACTGAGCGACTGAACTGAACTGAACATATGTATTCAGGAGAAGGCAATGGCACTCCACTCCAGTACTCTTGCCTGGAAAATCCCATGGACGGAAGAGCCTGGCAGGTTTCAGTCCATGGGATCGCAAAGAGTCGGACACGCCTGAGCAACTTCACTTTCACTTTTCACTTTCACGCACTGAAGCAGGAAATGGCAACCCACTCCAGTGTTCTTTCCTGGAGAATCCCAGGGACAGGGGACCCTCATGGGCTGCCATCAATGGGGTCGCATAGAGTCGGACATGACTGAAGCGACTTAGCAGCAGTACAGCATATGAATTCAAATGATTTTTATTATATTCACTATGTTATTCATCATCAGAACATTTTTTATCATCCCCCAAAAGCAACACTGCAGTTAGTCCTAATTTCCCTCTGTCCTCATCCCTTGACAATCACTATATGACACTTTTTAAAAATTATAATTATTAACATAAGTGAGAGTGTTCACACAGATAGACTTGAACAAATCCAGTTTGGAAGGCAAAAGAAGTGTTTTCTTCACTGCTCTCTACTTCAAGTTAACTTTAAGTAGTAATCAACATGAAAAGCTTTCCATTAAAAAGAATGATTTATTTATGAAGTGAATTTCTCTCCTAGTAGTAGTTTAATTAAAAATTTTAATAGGCACATTTTGAAGTTCAGTTCTTGAAGAGTCAGTTAAATATGAATTCATGATGCTACCTTGTACTGTGCTGTATTTTTGAGATTGTAGAAATGTGAATACACTTGTATATCATGAGTTTATTGAATTCAGTTCAGTTCAGTTCAGTTTAGTCACTCAGTTGTGTCCAATTATTTGCGATTCTGTGAACCACAGCACACCAAGCCTCCCTGTACATCACCAACTGCTTTGGAGTCTACCCAAAACCATCTCCATTGAGTCGGTGACTCCATCCAATCATCTCATCCTCTGTCATCCCCTTTTCCTCCTGCCCTCCATCTTTCCCAGCATCAGGGTCTTTTCAAATTAGTCAGCTCTTTGCATCAGGTGGCCAAAGTATTGGAGTTTCAGCTTCAGCATCAGTCCTTCCGAACACCTAGGACTGATCTTTAAGATGGATTGGTTGGATCTCCTTGCAGTCCAAGGGACTCTCAAGAGTCTTCTTCCAACACCACAGTTCAAAAGCATCAATTGTTCGATGCTCAGCTTTCTTTATAGTCCAACTCTCACATCCATACATGAATACCGGAAAAACCATAGCCTTGACTAGATGGACCTTTGTTGACAAAGTAATGTATCTGCTTTTTAATATGCTGTCTAGGTTGGTCATGACTTTCCTTGTAAAGATTAAGTGTCTTAATTTCATGGCTGCAGTCACCATCTGCAGTGATTTTGGAGCCCCCCAAAATAAAGTCTGACACTGTTTCCATTGTTTCCCATCTATTTGCCATGAAGTGATGGGACCAGATGGCATGATTTTAGTTTTCTGAATGTTGAGCTTTAAGCCAGCTTTTTCACTCTCTTCTTTCACTTTCATCAAGAGGCTCTTTAGTTCTTCATCACTTTCTTCCATAAGGTGGTGTCATATTGAATTCAATCAACATAATTTAGGTGATGTGAGTAATTATGACAGTATACAAACCTCTTAAAATCGGCTAATGTATCTGGCAGTGGTGATGGACAGGGAGCCCTGCGTGCTGCAGTTCATGGGGCCGCAGAGTCAGCCACGACTGGGTGACTGAACTGAACTGAATTGATAAGCAGCATTCATACTACTTCAGCATAACCTAGTCTATGCTTCTCTTAATCAAGGCAGAAGCTTGAACCTCTGAGGAGTATCCCAGTCTCCATCTGAGCTCCACATTTACTGGATCTTCCAAAAGTATCACCTCCCCCAAGAAACCTCATCTGATTACTCCCACACCCTGACCTTCCATTTTTGGAATTCCTCTTTGGCACTTTCTCATTTTAGACACCAATGGAACATCGCGTTATCACTGAACTGTGCTAACAAACGCAATGAGAGAGATGGGATATTTTTTAACTTAGCAGATCTTTTACATTCAAATATTTTAGCACCAAAGTCTCTGAAAAAAACAATGCCCTCATTTCGGTGATGCTGTCATGACTCTAGTCATTTTGTTAATTCTTGTAACACACCCTCTCGGGCATCTTCCCATGGAAGCACTGGCATCGTCCTGGTGAAGATTCATGTCCCCCCCACAAAATTGCTTTCCTTTCTGATCTTGTCTTAAGTTCATCTGACTACTCTGACAATAAGGTTTCCTTCAGAGTCTAACCTATTATTTACTCTAAAAAAATTTTTTCCTTTAAAGAAGAAGTTGAGTGTTTAAGCTTTTTCACAAATTGAGCTTTAATTTCTCAACGAAAAGGCCTCAAAATACACTACATACTGGAGTCGGTTGCCATGCCTCCTCCAGGGGATCTTCCAAACCCAGGGATTGAACCCAGGTCTACGTGCAGTGTAAGAGGATTCTTTACCAGCTGAGCTATGCAGGAAGACCATATTTAATGTATATGTATCTGTTAATACAATTTGGAGATAGAGCCTAAAACAATGCTCTATCAACTTAAAATTTCCTTGAAAACAATTTCTTTTCAAAACTCAGCAAAATTTAGCAGTACAGTTTGTTATATGTGGGCTTGCCTGAAAACTTCCATGGATAAAGGAGTCTTGGGGTCTGCAGTCCATGGGGTTGCAGATTCAGATACAACTGAATGGATGAGCAGCAGAGTCTGTTTTATATTTGTTTATTTTAATGACCATGAAGGCAAAGACCATTTGTTTTCAGTTAGGTCTTGAATAGTTATCACAATGCCTGGCTTCTTTCTAAGCAAATCATTTTAATTATTTTCCAATTGGCTAAGGAATAGCTCTCAAAATATTTTTTATATCTTATTGATTATGAATAATTCAATCACATTGAATTTGTCAACTCTGGCAAATTAACTTGAAACAGAGATGACATCTTTTATACAATTTCCCATTAGTCTCAGGGTCACATGTCATGAGATTTCATTCTTACCTAATAAGAGAATACAGTTTGCACCTTTTTGTTTTCTTTTTTAAACTCTGTTAATTACCATGAGAGACAACTTCCAGAAAGCCCCTGAAGAAGTGGGAAAGTGCAAAGTTTGGGGATTTTTGTCAATGGAAATTTCATTAACTATGTCTTTTGGAAATGTCAAAGCAATGATTGTCAGGTGCTGGGATGAAAATATCTCCAATCTACCAATCAGATTCTATTAATATCTCAAAGGAAAAATTTGCAGAAAGGTCTTTCTCAGTAAAGAAAGATTACAGCTGGTGTCCTTTGCTGTTAATGTTCTCATTTTCCTTCCATCCAAATAGACTAAGAATCTAAAATGAGTCATTTTCTCAATAATTAACGTCTCATCCAAATCTCAAGTATCAATTTCACAGCAGCCATTCTGCAGTAAGCAGTTAAATCATTCAATTTTTGCCTTGCAGTTAATTGGTTGTAAGCATTAGTCTTGAAAAAAATTGCTATATAAGCAAACATTGTGATACACTCTTTTCAATAAATTTAACAACAAGCGAATAATTCATGTAGACAGATTCTTACCCTTTATTAAAGTGCCTTTCCCTCAGCAAAGGGAAATAGATAATAAGACGTGAACTTAAAAAAAACTGATAAACAGCTTTTTATACTTTTAAATGAAGTCATTTTAATGCTGTTCACCATTTTTGCCCTCTTAATAAACAAACTGCAACAAAAAGATGGTCTTATGATTTCCTTACTGATTTGTCATGGATAATGAAGTGGCTGCAGGTACACACATAAGACATAATGTTTTGTCTGTCATGATTTGACTCCATCTGTGCACAGATCTCTCTAGATAGTTTTTTCCCTAGATGGTATGATGCTTTATAAAATTCACACATTTGTTGATAAAAATGTGTTCACACGTTTTTGGGTTTTTTATCATTAAGCATGGTGCAAATTAACATGTCTTCACAGACATATTTCAAAAGAGAGATATTTAACTGACTTGAGGAAGCTAATTTTTTCAAGAAACCAGTTGTGTGCATTTTCATATACTTCATTCTTTCCATGAACTTCCTTCCTGGGCTTCAGAGACTTTATATTTCCTTTCTGTATGTCAGTCTGAAGACTGATGACTTTAGTACATTTTGTTTGGGGTGCAATATTCACATTATTCTTGTCCTAACAGCACTAGGTCTTTCCAGAATACAAAACTACTGTACTTCTCCAATCACTGTGTACACATTGTTTCTATGCTCCAGACTTTTGAGACAAAATGGAAGTTCACCAAAATGGAAATGTGATATTCTTATAATTTGCTTGTGAAGGCACAGTGTGACCAAAAAAAAAAAAAAAAAAACTTAAAAGAGGATAAAAATGAGACATTTTCCAAATTGTTGAGAAAAATTCATAGCACAGAAAGATGATTTTCCTGCAGCTGTACACATCTTTACTCACCAATATGTTCACATTCTCCAGTTTGAAGAGCACTATAGACAAGAGATGGCATGAAAGGACCTGGAAGAGGTAAGCTTCCATGTTGTGTTTAACTAAAAGTCACACCTTCTATCTCCTAACTCAGAACAATGCATTTCCATGTGTTAGGTAATTAGAATAGGAAAAAGGAGTCCAGAATAGTGGTGGCTAAAAGACAAAGAAGGGAAAAGCCCACGAAAATAGAACAAAGGAAGGTCCGAGGACTGGAGTGAGAATCTCAGGTAAAACAAACAGCCCTCCTGGCTAGCCCAATTTACACAGGACAGGCTCAGGGAGAGGAGAAAAAATATATAAAAAGAGGAGCCAAAACTGAGCCTCTGGCTTCTATTCACATCTTTTGGGTCCACCCACACTCATGCCTAGAAGATATATTTTCATTTGCTTAAAAAATAAAACTGAACTGTAGCATGGAGCTGTAACACTGGTCTGTCCATTGCTTCAAATTTTTGTTGCAGAGAGACAGAACAGAGGAAATTACAAACTCCCCCCAACACATGTCTACTATACATTTCTATCCACAGTTGACTACATGGATATAGTTAAGCCAGAAGAGCACTTAAAACTATAGCAAAATAGGATTTACTCTCATCAGAGTAGTTTGTTGTAGCATTCCCCACTGCTGTAGGTGAGAGTTTACAGGAAGGAGGAACAGAATATGTTTGCAGAACTTAACTCCTGGGTGAAAAAAAGAAACAAAACAAAACACAGACTTTACATGACAACAAGGAAACATTTTTGTTTAATAAAAGTACACCAACTCTCTCTATATCCCCTAACTTTGTATTTCATTTCTCCTTTTTCATTTTCCCACCTTGCCATTCACTTTTGCTACTTAAGTGGCATAAATTTATTATATTGAAACTTGACTGCCAAAGGGTGAAAGTATTGTCAATGAATGAACATCTGAGCAAACAAACACAGGACTTGTCTTCACTAATGTAAAACATGATATCTAAGGAGATTTAAATCTATCTTGTGTGTTCCAACTTTGTCAATTAGTCATCTATCAAGGGTGGTCGCACATAAAAATCTGGTTCAGAACTTCACAGAAAACTAGAGTAAGATGTTGCAAGTTAAGAACCATGGGAAGTATATCTGAACTAGAGATTGGCATTCATAAAATTTGTTGAGAAGTGCTTTTAGAATCACATATGTGGAAGGGGAGAAAAGAAAGCAATTTAGGCAGAGGGGAAAGATGGGATGAAATGTAGTTTCAACAATGGTCAAAACTAAATGCCCCAAAGAACTCTGAAGGTGGAATGGTTTTTCAGATTTGTTCCAGATTGTTGTGAGAAAGTCAAGTCAAATCAACGATTCATGGGATGTAGGCTCTTTTTGTTGTTCACTAGCTAAGTCATGTCCAACTCTTTGCAGCCACATGGACTTTAGTTCACCAGACACCCCTGTTCTTCACTATCTCCTAGAGTTTGCTTAGATTCATGTCCACTGAGTTGTTGATGCTACCTAACCATCTCATCTTCTGTAGCTCCCTTCTTTTGCCTTCAATCATTCCCAGCACCAGGATCTTTTCCAATGAGTCAACTCTTTCCATCAGGTGGCCAATGTACTGGAGCTTCACCTTCAGCATCAGTCCTTCCAAAGAATATTCAGGGTTGATTACCTTTAAGATAGACTAGTTTGATCTCTTTGCTGTCCAAGGGATGCTCAAGAGTATTCTCCAGCACTACAGTAAAAAAGCATCAATTCAGTGGCACTCAGCCTTCTTAATGGCCAACTCTCACATCCATACATGGCTACTGGAAAAACTATAGCTTTGACTATACAAACCTTTGTCAGCCAAGTGATGTCTCTGCTTTTCAATATGCTGTCTAAGTTTGTCATAACTTTCCTTTCAAGGAGCAAGTGTCTTCTAATTTCATGGCTGCAGTCACCATCTGCAGTGATTTTGGAACCCAAGAAAATAAAATCTGTCACTGCTTCCACTTTTCCCCCTTCTATTTGCCATGAAGTGATGGGACAAGATGCCATGATCCTACATTTTGAATGCTGAGTTTTAAGCCAGCTTTTTCACTCCCCTCTTTCACCCTCTTCAAGAAGCTCTTTGGTTCCTTTTCTCTTTCTGCCATTAGAATGTTATCATCTGCATATTTGAGTAGAAAATGGAAATAAAAAACATTTTCTGTACCCATGAAAATCTAGCTTGTGATGAACACTTGAGACATGAATACTTAAGTGACTTGAAAACTGTATTGCTTTGAAAAATGCATATCATGTTAATAATTATTATCATGATTACTTCTTTTGCATTGATTCATGCTCATTGTATTAGGCAAATAGCCTCAATGTGGTACGAATTTGAAAAGGCATCTAATTTTTACATTTATGATTATTTTATGCTATTTAGCTATGACAGTCACCTTTATGCTTAAAAATAAATAATATTAATATTCAGTAGAAAGAAAAGAAGGCCATATTTTTATTTTAATACAACAAAATGATTCTTTAAAATAATAATGTTAGTGCCACTTGGGAAGCCCTGGCTGTCATTATATAAAGGTATAACTTGTTTTGTGAAAGTATTAGCATTAATGCTTAAGAACAGTTTAGTTCTTGAATTCTACCTTTACCTTCTGGATTTCCATATTAATTTGACTAATACCCAAATGGGGAGAAGAGTATTGGAAGAAACATTGAGTGGGCAAGTTTCCTATAAACCTACAAAATACAAGGCTACTTAGTAAAAGCTGGTTTGGAGAATGTGACTTAAGTCCAGACTCAATTGAATCTTCTTATTCCTATGGCCCAGGAGACCAGTAGACTCAGACTCTATTTACCCAATAAACTGCACAGAAATGGAGCTGGATTCAGAAATATAACGGCAACTAGATTTATCAGAAATTACTGATAGAAAAATGTGGTCAGGAGACCATGATTCACTTGAGCATTGCCCTTTAAGACAGAACCATCCTCACTGGTAAAACACAATCTAATGAAATTAAACTCTATCAAAATGAAGAACTATAAAACAGTGAAGAGAGAGACTAACAGCAATAGAGTTTTAATGTTTTTCTTTTCTTTGAGGTCAGATGGAAAGACTCTCTAGAAAGATATGATCCCACACATTTCCTAGAATAGGTTTTCTGATGAGTTCTTTAGTAAATGGAGACACAATACCTTACAATAAAGAATAGGTGATTAAAAGTGACATAAAACAAATGGATTATGTGGCAGAAGAAGAAATGTTCCTCTGCTCTTTCTGGCTGATCTAAGAATTAAATTGACATGACACCGATGTATAGGATAAAATTAAACAAAAATTTTATAATATGTATACACAGGAGAGACAAAGGAAAACTGAGTAACTCACCAATATGGCTAAGTGCATGTGTGTTAAGTTGCTTCAGTCATGTCTGACCCTTTGTAACCCCATGGTTTGTAGCCCACCACGCTGCTCTGTCCATTGGATTCTCCAGGAAAGAAAACTGGAGTGGGTTGTCATGCCTTCTTCCAGAGGATATTACTGACCCAGGGATGGAACCCACGTCTCTTATGTCTCCTACATTGGCAGGCAGGTTCTTTACCACTAGCGCCACCTGGGAAGTCCAAAATACCTAAGCCTTCATCTTAAATACCATCATCAGTTATATACAAAAGAAGATGTTGAAGGCAGTGGTTTGGGACCTCAAAGGGAAAGAAGGCAATTGACATGAGATGGAAAAACAAATGTCTAGTAAACAAATGTTTGTTAGTTATGCAGAGATAATGGGACACAGAGGAGAATTTTACGAATTGATCTGCTAGGTTCCTCTCTGTTTGCACATCTAGCTGATACTATAGTTTTCTGTGGTGGTATCTCCCTTCCTGGAATAGGTCCTCTGTCTATAATCTTTAGATAGTTAGACAGAAAGTCAGGTTTTTTCAAGTCTTTTTGACTTTGATTGTTTTCAGCTTGAAATAATCTATATGCCAAAGAGACATTTTGGGGTAGTAGATTTTTCCCATTTACAATAGCAAAATTCAGTGTGGCAAAGATGCCAAACATATCCAAAGTGATCTATAGATTCAATGGTGTCAGCATTTTTGTCAACTCTGAAAATGGCATGAAAAAATAAAGGTCAGAATAGTCAAAATATACTTTAAGAAATAAGAAAATAAGTAATATTATTGCTCTGTTATCTACACTGTCTTAACAGTGTGGCTATTGGCTCAGCAATAGGAAAATAAATCAATGTAACCTAATAGAGAGTCCAGAAATGAATCCATGCATATGTAAATATTTGTTAAATGTAGCATTCAAGATTAGCAAGGAAAAAACAGATTTTTTTTTTTTTTTAGGAAATGTTACTAGGTTACTTTTGTATACATGTAGAATAAATTAATTTGCTTTCTACCTTATCTTGTCCACAAAACAATTAATTTTAGGTAAATTATTGAAAAAGCAAGAGAATACCAGAAGAATATCTACTTCTACTTTATTGACTATGTCAAAGCCTTTAACTGTGTGGATCACCACAAACTGTGGAAAATTCTTAACAAGCTGGGAATACCAGACCACCTGACCTGCCTCCTGAGAAATCTGTATGCAGGTCAAGAAGCAACAGTTAGAATTGGACATGGAACAACAGATTGGTTCCAAATCAGGAAAGGAATACATCAA
>SJYX01012049.1:11687-24854 GCA_006410675.1 Oreotragus oreotragus | reverse complement strand
CTGGAATCAAGATTGCTGGGAGAAATATCAATAACCTCAGATATGCAGATGACACCACCCTTATGACAGAAAGTGAAGAACTAAAAAGCCTCTTGATGAAAGTGAAAGTGGAGAGTGAAAAAGTTGGCTTAAAGCTCAACATTCAGAAAATGAAGATCATGACATCTGGTCTCATCACTTCATGTGAAATAGATGGGGAAACAGTGGAAACTGTGTCAGACTTTATTTTGGGGGGCTCCAAAATCACTGCAGATGGTGACTACAGCCATGAAAATAAAAGACGTTTGCTCCTTGGAAGAAAAGTTATGACCAACCTAGATAGCATATCCAAAAGCAGCAACATTACTTTGCCAACAAAGATCCGTCTATTCAAGGCTATTGTTTTTCCAGTGGTCATGTATGGATGTGAGAGTTGGACTGTGAAGAAAGCTGAGCACCAAAGAATTGATGCTTTTGAAGTGTGGTGTTGGAGAAGACTCTTGAGAGTCCCTTGGACTGCAAGGAGATCCAACCAGTCCATTCTGAAGGAGATCCGACCTGGGATTTCTTTGGAAGGAAAGATGCTGAAGCTGAAACTCCAGTATTTTGGCCACCTCATGTGAAGAGTTGACTCATTGGAAGAGACTCTGATGCTGGGAGGGATTGGGGGCAGGAGGAGAAGGGGGAGACAGAGGATGAGATGGCTGGATGGCATCACTGACTAGATGGACGTGAATCTGAGTGAACTCCGGGAGTTGGTGATGGACAGGGAGGCCTGGCGTTCTGCTATTCATGGGGTCGCAAAGAGCTGGACACAACTGAGTGACTGAACTGAACTGAACCAGTGGCTCAGTTGGGAAAGAATCTGCCTGCAGTACTAGAGACTGCCTGTAATGCAGATGACCCAGGTTCGATCCCCAGGTCAGGAAGATCCTCTGGAGAAGAAAATAGTAACCCACTCCTGTATATTTGCCTAGGAAATCCCATGGACAGAGGCGTCTGATGGGCTATAGTAGTGGGGTCATAAAGAGTCAGACATGACAGTGACTAAATCGCACATCATACATTCATTTGGGTGATGTTTAAAATGGACAAAACCAAAGTATCGTGTTTAGGCATGCAAACATAAGATTTTAAATATAAAGAAGCAAGAAAATAATTATTGAAAATTAAAGATGACTTTCCCCCAAGAAGGAAGAAGTTGGGTTCAGGAAAGGATACATGTGAGATGGGCGATACATGTGAGATGGGAAAGGATACATGTGAGATGGGTGATATATTCTGTGACTTATGGATGTTTTTGTTTAGTCGGTAAGTTATGTCTGACTCTTTGAGACCTTATGGACTCTAGCCCTCCCGGCTCCTCTGTCCATGGAAATTTCCAGGCAGGAATACTGGAATGGGTTGCCATTTCCTACCTAGGGATCTTCCCTACCTAGGGATCAAACCTGCGTCTCCTGCATTGGCAGGACGATTCCTTACCACTGAGCTACGAGGGAAGCCCTGTGGCTTGTGATATTTCTGTACCACTATTTCATTCACCAAGTAACTGAAAATGTTTTAGAGTTTCATTTATTCTCCAAAGAAGTGATAGTTGAGAATTCTGACACAAGCCTCTATATTTAAGACTATTGATCTCTTTATTTTTACCATGGTTAAAACTATATAGATATAGATAGATACTATTCTAANCTACGAGGGAAGCCCTGTGGCTTGTGATATTTCTGTACCACTATTTCATTCACCAAGTAACTGAAAATGTTTTAGAGTTTCATTTATTCTCCAAAGAAGTGATAGTTGAGAATTCTGACACAAGCCTCTATATTTAAGACTATTGATCTCTTTATTTTTACCATGGTTAAAACTATATAGATATAGATAGATACTATTCTAAGTTAACTTCTTTCTTTCAAGTTTGATCTCCTGAGTTGTGTTTTCTAATAAAAGATTCAAACTGCCAAAATTGAGAAGAGAAAAAAAAAAAAAAAGGTCAATTTCAGCTGGGATAATTGCTTCAAAGAAAATATCACATTTGAATTAGGAAAGATATATGGCAATTTGGTATTAGGGAAAGAGAGTTATGTAGCACGCACAAGTAGAGATATGTTCAATGATTTGACATACAGACNGCCAAAATTGAAAAAAAAAAAAAAAAAAAAAAAGGTCAATTTCAGCTGGGATAATTGCTTCAAAGAAAATATCACATTTGAATTAGGAAAGATATATGGCAATTTGGTATTAGGGAAAGAGAGTTATGTAGCACGCACAAGTAGAGATATGTTCAATGATTTGACATACAGACTAGTTTGCCTGGACCATGCAGTACATGTTTGTAAATAATTGGAGTTAAGTTGCCAAAAGTCAAAAAGTCATTCTGGAAAGTTTCTCTATCTCTGTCTCTCTTTCTCTCTCTTTCCCTCTCCCTTCCTACCTCCTGCTTTCTCTTCCTCTTTCCTAGTGCCCCCACCAATTAAGACAGTTCTTACTCTTTAAATCTCTGCTTACTGCCATCTCCTTAGAAAGTCCTTTGGTCTCTGAATTAGGGTAAGCTCACCACTGCAACATACACACACAATAACCGTAACAGAATAAAATTGTATTTCTTGCTTTATTAACACCATAGGGTGAATGAAGAGTATGCAAGATAGCCTTCCTCCACAGTTACTCAGGAAGTCAGAACTATCCAGCTCCTGAGATCTTTAACATGTGCCTTCCATGGTTATTCCTCAGTTCATCTCTGCCTCAACAACCAGAATAAAAAAGATGCTGAAGAGATGCTGCATGGTGGGAGAATTTTAGGGCCCAGAAGCAGATCACCTCTACTGACATTCTAGCAGCTAGAACTTATGCATCTCACTTTCGTTGGAATGAAATTAAATCACTCAAACAACATACCCCTTAGAGATCTTGGTAACAATTCCATCTTCCTCACTACTTACAGTGTCAGCTACCCATTGGTTAAAAAAAAAAAAAGTCTTAGGCAAGTGTTATGTAGTCCTGGTCCAAACCCAGAGGTGTGAGGAATTCACGTGTGTTTCTTTAAGTTCAAAAGGAAAAAAATAATTTTAATAATTTATTGTAGGCCACCTTGTTATCTATTCTGTTATATAAAATACATTCATGTTTGAAGAGTCCCTCCTCCCAAAATAGTTCTATTCTAAACTCAAATATTACTACTAAACACTTTTGATTCTATAAATAAGAATACATTTATAATATTTTCCTATGCATTTCTTTACTGTCAACTATGAGATTATGGGAAATAAAGCAGATATAGGAAACATATATTTCCTATATTATGTTTTCCACCATATCCCTTCCCTGGCATAAAAAGTTTTACTTTGAAGCAACTTAGAGCAAAAAAAAGAGAGAGAGAGAAAGAAACAGCGATACTTTTCATATAGCGTTACACTGGCAATTGACTTGGAAGTGACAATTCTGGTCCATATAAGTGTGCTGGAGTTTTGTAAATGTTTGATCCTGATGCCTGTCCAGTGATGTGCATTCTCCTTTCTCTACTCACAACAAAGCCAAATGCTCTCTAGATCAATTAGAAGAAAATTTTGTATCGCAAGAAGACTAGACCTCCAAGTGGTGGCTAAGGAGATTGAGGAGTCCCAGGGGAGAGGAGACAACTCTAGCTGCAGCCCAAACTCTACATCCACCGTGCCTGACAAAGAGTGAATTAGGAGGATCAGTTTTGGTGGTTTGTTCATAAAGAAAGCATAGGGCAGCACAGTCTTAATTTCACGTGGATGTTTCCTTTGACAGATGGTATCATTCTGCCTTGCAATACTGAGCGATTATATAACTCCAATGTCTTTCTCTGTTCATAAATTGGGCAAAATTTTTTTCTATATAAATTTCACAGTATCATTTGTTTAGTCTTAGCTATTGTTAAAAAGCAATCACATTTCTGAATATGATGTTTTCTTTTACAGAAAATCAGGCAGTTTACTTCAATTCTTTATTATATATTTTGAGTTTCAAGTAGACTGGTCTATGTAAATAATACATGTCTGTGCACACTACACTGACAAAATTGTTAGATGAGAATAACTGTTAGATTGTCAAAAGACTCAGGTTCATTCTAAACTCTCATTTAGTTGGTCAAGTAACCTTTAAATTCACTCCTTTCTCCTCAAAAGTGAGAAAACAGTCAAATATCACCTGCACTGTCTAGAACTTGATGTTAACATGAGATCAAATGGGGTAGCATATACCAAATGGATTTTAAAGTATTAAATTATACACTAATGGAAGGGATTAAAGGGTAATGTAGAGACTGCACTACATGGAATGTTTTAAACATAATTTTTCATCTAATGAATACTTAGAGTATCTCCCACACTCATGGCTTGTGAACCCTGAAAAGGAGTGAGAGTGTATAAGGGAAAGGGGTAGATAAATTATTTGAGAAGCTCATGTTCCTTAAATCAAAGAACTTGTAATAAAATGGGAATCAGGACACACAAAAATTAAAAACAAAATAACAGTTTAAAGAAGCACAGGATTAGATGGTAAGAAACAGGGAGAGATAATTAGTGCTAAAAATATGTCTTTGGAGAGAGGTCTTAAGTAAGTGCTAGAAACCCCTCCAGGCCTTTAATCCTTTAATTAACATTCCCTGGTACATTAATACCTTTTCAAATTTTAAAGTCTGTATTTTTTTTTACAGAAGAAATACTTGAATATATTTTCACAATTCAATAATTTACAGAGTACAAGGTTAAAATCCCACACTGTCTCCCCACTTCCCCCAATAAACACCATTCCCAATCCTATCTCTCTCCCCATTAAATACCATTGTTAATAGTTTGGTGGTGTGTGTCCTAGAACTTTTTGTGCATTGATGCCACACAGATATGTAAGACAAGTTTGTAACATCAATGGTATCATGATTTATATGCTATTCTGAAACTTGCTATTTTTTAATTTAATAGTATATCTTAGCAATACTTTTACAGCAATACGTGTAACTATATCTTGTTCTTTGAAAGTGATTGTTGTTTAGTTGCTCAGTCATGTCTGACTCTTTGTGACCCAGGGACTATATCATTGATGGAATTCTCTAGGCCAGAATACTGTAGTGGTAGACTTTCTCTTCTCCAGGGATCTTCCCAACCCAGGGATCAAACCCAGGTTTCCTGCATTGCAGACAGATTCTTTACCAGCTAAGCCACAAGGGAAGCCTCCATTTAGAGATTTCTAGTTGTCCCGTCTTAACAACCATGAAGTACGCGTGTCTCAGACTCACAGGATGATTGATTTGTCAGCATGAGATATACTGTACCACCCAGAAGTAGCTGCCCTGAGAAAGCATCTGAGCAACCTCTTTACACACAGTTGAAGGACTGTCTTGGAGACAATCTTCTGTGAGGATAGAGTATGTTTCCTCTGGAAGCAGTATGCACACTGAATCAAGAGCAACAAAGAACTATATCTTCAGTAGGAAGAATATATGGTCTGAGAGCCAAATGTTTACCATTTAGACATCACAACTCAAGGAAGACCTCAAATACTTTATCTTATATAAACAAATCTTTCCCACACACCCCTAGCCTGATGTACAGCCAGAGCTCATCTTCTGTGTTCTAATCCTAGGTCTCTGTTCATCTACAGGTATTCTCAGACTTCCATTCCCTGTTGCCAGGACACTGCTGCTGCTGCTGCTGCTGCTGCTGCTGCTAAGTCACTTCAGTCATGTCCGACTGTGCGACCCCATAGACAGCAGCCCACCAGGCTCCCCCATCCCTGGGATTCTCCAGGCAAGAATACTGGAGTGGGTTGCCATTTCCTTCTCCAATGCATGAAAGGAAAAAGTGAAAGTGAAGTCACTCAGCCGTGTCCGACTCTTAGCGACTCCATGGACTGCAGCCTACCAGGCTCATCTGCCCATGAGATTTTCCAGGCAAGAGTACTGGAGTGGGTTGCCATTGCCTTCTCTGTGCCAGGACACTAGGAATTTTTAACTCCTTTGCACTATGTACAGAGTGAGAAGAGCATAGACATTTCCCTAAGGACTATCTGCATTGCCGTCTCCTAATGCCAAACTTTTTAGCTACTCTGGTATGATGTTGGAAGTGACCTCATGCCAAATACCAGGTTATGACTTCATAGCAGGACATGATCCTGATGTTCTCAAGAGATTCAATACCAATTTGCATGTTTTATGGCCCTCCCGCCTTGTAGATCAATTATGGATTTAGAGTGGATTAGGTCTGAGGTCTAATCTCCTTGTCATCCTGTTTCTCCTGGGAGGGAGTAGGAATAGGCTTTTTATTCTCTTTCACTTCTTTCCTAGCTGACACACATTTTGCCCACTTACCGGTCAGACATAGAGAAGTAGATAGAAGGTCTTCATTATAATAGATCTAAGTATATTATCCCTATGACACTTAAATTTATAGAGTTTTCTATTGCATTTCTAGTCATGTCCTCTTCTCACCACCTCTAGGCAGAATTAATTGTTATCATATCTCTCACAGCACCTTATTCATATTTTTATTTTATCATTTATCACACTGTCATTATAACTAGCTGCATGTTTGCCTTCCCCTGTGACACCCTCTAGGGCAGAGACTGAATCTTTCTCATCTCTTTACTTTCCCAAAACCTATCCCGGGGCCTGACTTAAAACAGGTATTCCATGAGTGTCTGTTCAACCTGTGAGCTGACTTAGTTGGAGTTGAGGCTTCATGTGAAGGAAAAATGAAAGGGAGATAAACTTAGAAAGTAAAGTTGTAATCAAAAAAAGAAAAAAAAAGTGGTAATTTGTTTATGGAATGCCTGATTTTAGACCTTAATCCTCTAACACATATAAATTTCATTTCAGAGAATGAATGTTTCCGAAGATTTTCAGTGAGTGATAAATGCATTCTGAAAAATAAAAGTATCACTAGAGATCTGCTGTAAAACAGTGTATCTGTAGTTAACAATGTTGTATTGTTCACTTACAAATTTAAGAGGACAGTTCGCATGTGAAGTATTCTTACCACAGTTTAGAGAGAGAAACAGATCAGAAAGAGAACACATTTGCAATAAAACCAGATCTGTTACCAAAATAATTAATAAAATAAACTTTCAGCACTGAAAAAAAAAAAACCCCACAAGATATCACCAAAGATATTAAAGTATTTTGATAGTTTAATAGCATACATTTGGATAATTATTTAAAACATTCTGATAAATTTTTATTTTCATTTAATTTATTGTGCCTTTTAAATTTATTTTTTCACATGTCAGGGAGCATCAGTCTCAGAATAGGAAGGAAAAACGTGCAAAGTCATCTGATCTCTGCCTCACTTGGATGTCCATTATCATAAGTAGATGCTTTAGATCATTTTCTTTAAATAGATTTTTGAACATATTTATTATAAATTATTTTTATCTTTTCTAGAATTTTTTTATAAGAAGGCATACAAATTTATCAAAATAACCAGATAGGACATAGTTCAACAACACTACTACATATAAATAACATCAAAAATGTATTTATCATGCAACTATGACATTCCTTTATAGTAATAGTAACTCCATGAAAATCTATAAAGAATATAACAATCTACAATGGTATTACAGTCATCATTGTTTACATGAAAATACACTGTCAACGTTTGTCATAGATTTCCTTACAATGAAAAAAGCATCCTTTGTTTTTATGGCTGCTGTCACTGTCCACAGTGATTTTGGGGTTCAAGAAAATAAAATCTATCGCTATTTCCACTTTTTCCCCTTCTATTTTCTGTGAAGTGATGAGTATTACAGTCATCATTGTTTACATGAAAATACACTGTCAACGTTTGTCATAGATTTCCTTACAATGAAAAAAAGCATCCTTTGTTTTTATGGCTGCTGTCACTGTCCACAGTGATTTTGGGGCTCAAGAAAATAAAATCTATCGCTATTTCCACTTTTTCCCCTTCTATTTTCTGTGAAGTGATGGGACCAGATGCCACAATCTTAGCTTTTTTAATGTTTAGTTTCAAGTCAGTTTTTTCACTCTCCTTTCACATTTGCTTTTAGATGGTTTCCACTGAGGAGATAAATAGAGTAAAATATATGCTTGTTTGAAGCAATCATGGATCTTGAAATATTTTAGTTTCCCAAGTTGCATATCATTTTGCATCTTTTCATCTGCAGGTATAAATTTGGAAATCTCTGCACATACTGGGATATCACTGTGTAATATCAAAACTTATCAAATCCTCTTTTATAGCAAAAGTTTAACTCACTATGGCATCAATTTTGTCAAGAATATTCTGTCTTTTCCCACTGTGCTATCTTGCTTCAGAGAACTGATTCTGGAGGCAAGTTATCCAAACCAGATAAACTGCTTACATTTGTTTTTTCCCAAACGAACAACACCCACAAGGACAACAACAGAAAAATATCAGTAAGTATGCCAAGGCCAACTTCTCTTTTCACTGTACATATAAAAATGTACAACATGTCCATTTAAAATAAATAGAATGTGTAACACACAGGATAGGCTGGTATTGTTTTAAAAGTTTACATAAGGCTACCATTCATGAAGTATCTATTTGCAACTGGCTGTTTCCATTCATCATTAGATTTTGAGATTGAGCCACATCAGTACTCATCTATTTCATTAATTTTAATAGCTATATATTATCAATTATAGAAATAGACAATGCTTTTAATGTATTTCTTAATGAAGGATTACTTCTATTTTTAAGTATTATAAACAGAGATTCAACAAATTTATTTTTTTAATTTATACACCTCAAAAGAAATTAAAGGAATTTAAGATACTTTTACTTCAATCTATCTTATATCACTTCTTAAACTATTTCAGTTTGATTTTTGATTCCTCTATAACTTCTCTCAAGTTAGCTTTTTCAGAATGCTAGTGTGTANTAAGTATTATAAACAGAGATTCAACAAATTTATTTTTTTAATTTATACACCTCAGAAGAAATTAAAGGAATTTAAGATACTTTTACTTCAATCTATCTTATATCACTTCTTAAACTATTTCAGTTTGATTTTTGATTCCTCTATAACTTCTCTCAAGTTAGCTTTTTCAGAATGCTAGTGTGTATTTAATCTTTACAATACACTTGTCAATTTATTTTTCAGTATTGTTTTTTGCATCCCACTCATCTTTCTGGGCTTCCCAGGTGGCTCAGTGGTAAAGAATCCACCTGCCAATGCAGGAGACATGTGTTTAACCCCTGGGCCAGAAATATCCCCTGCAGAAATAAATGGCAGCCCATTCTATTATTGTTCCCCTCTGATCCTGTGGACAGAGGAGCCTTCTCCTTCCCCTCCTCTTCTTCCAGCTCCTTCTTCTTCTGTTTCAAGCCCAGTTTTGTATTTAACTTTTTTGCCTATGTTTATATTTTACCCTAAATGTATTTGCTGAGGGAGGGTTTCCCATAGCAATTTAGTCTAATATACTAAATGGAGGAACTCTCTCAGTTTCCCTTTGAATTCATGAATATTTAAGGCTAGTAATTTTCTTAGTTGGCTGCCTTGGTTAAAAGAAAAAAACATTTTTTTAACTTAAAAGCATATCCTAATCTTTTAGCAATTTAAGTATTTAAGGCTCCTGTTACTAAGAACCAATCTTTTTGACTCTGAGAAGAGCTGTAACTCCTTAAAGAAACTTGAGATAATTTTATTTTACAATATCATCTTCAACATCAAAAGTTTTTTTGAATGAATAAATTGATATATAAATCAACATTTCATTTGTTTCCAAACATCAAGGTCAGAGATTGATTTCTTAAAAATTCAGTTCCTCCTTTATCAAAGGGTAAGGTTTGGACTCTGTTTTATTTTCCAATATCCTATTTCCTCTCTTCTATCCACTTGAATGCCTTTCTATTTTTACTTGGTTTTAATATTTTTCAATTCTTATAAACTTATTATAGAACCTAGACTGTATACTCTAATGCCTTATATTTAAATTATTTTTCAGTGAGTTCTTAGCTTTATACTTTTGGGTCTATCTAAAATTATAACCTTTGTTTCCTTATTTCACAGTATTTAGAGAGAGAAGGAGGAAAGTAAGAGAAAAATGTCAACCCAGAATCTTCTAATTTTGAAAGAATTGTTCCATCAGTGCGGGCAAGAACTGCAGAAAGCATGGTATTTTAAAACTTTTTGTTTGTTTTAGGTTTAAACCAGTAGATTTAAACCAGAAGATTGATGTTTCCCAGATGGCTCAGTGATAAGGAATCCACCCACAATGCAGGAGATGTGGGTTCAATCCCTGGAGCAGGAAGATCCCCTGGAGAAGGAAATGGCAACCCATTTCGGTATTTTTGCCTGAGAAACCCCATAGACAGGGGAGCCTGGTGGGTGACAGTCCTTGGGGTTGCAAAAGAGTTGGACATGACTTAGCAACTAAACAACAACAACATGAAGACTAAGTTGCTCAGAACTGTATATTTTATTTCTAGGAAAACTTTTTAATCTTTCATATAATCAATTCCATTTATTTATTCAAATCATAAAAAAGAATGATAATTCCCAGTATTTTCTGTTTCATGGTGGTTTTTTAGTTGCTAAGTCATGTCCAACCCTTGCAACCCTATGGACTGAGGCCCACCAGGCTCCTCTGTCCATGGGATTCTCCAGGCAAGAATACTGGAGTGGAGTGCCATTTCCTTCTCCAGAGGCTCTTCCTGACCCAGGAATTGAAGCCAGGTCTCCTGCACTGCAGATAGGTTCTGAACCAACTGAGGTACAAAAGAAGCCTCCTCTTTCATAGGCTATTCATACTGGATTCTATTCCCTCTTTTTACCAAAAACTTTTACAGTTTACAACTAGCGCACATAAACTTTTATCAGGCATTTTATAACAGCATATCTCAGAGCCAGATGCTCTGGAGCTTAGAAGAGAACAGAATGTACAAGAATGCTCACTGATTATTAGCTGATGAGAAGTGTCATAATTTTAAAAGGGCCAATTAGCAAACCCCAATAAAGTTTTCAGAGGACGTGCATGAAAGTTAACCATGCTTGAATTCCTGCATAGTCACCTCACTTCAGTCAATGTATGTGCCTAAAAATCACATGTCAATTGAATATTTATAAATTACGGAATAAGTTTTCACAGACCTGAATTATCAATACAGATAAACTCTATCATCATTCCTCATTGGTTTGCTATTGACAATGGTGCAACTGACTGAAGTTTGGACTCTTCTGCTTTCTGATTCTTTGTTGAACAACAAACTATGCAATGCCCCAAGGGAGATTATAACTTAAATGTATACTTCAAATTGTTTTGTGAAGCTAATAATTATTGATTAGGAAATAAAGGTACATTTACAACATGGAAACAACAATTGTTAAAATGTTATAAGAAATTCCTCTGGAAAATGTGAAGTGAAGATGGTGGAAAGAATCCTTTGAAGGCAAGTTCTTTCATAATTATCTCACTGAACCTCACAGTGCTTCCAGAGGGAACGATTCTTGTTCCCGTTTAACAAATTAGGATTAAAAGTCTCAGAGAAGTTAAGTGGGAGAGACAACATTTGATCCTTCTCTCAGACTCCCAAGTTCAACTACTTCCTATTCTACAGTAGGTCTTAGTTTGACCCATATCTGTAAGTTCAATTTAGCATTTCTAGAAGAGATTTTGAAAATATACAAGCATGTTACCTCATGGAATAGTACAGTCATGTGGATTGAGGCAGGCACCAAATTCCTCAAATATATAAAAATTGTTATGTGTATTTTCTACTTACTATCATCATCTTTATTCAGAATTCGACTATACTTTAAACTGAGTCATTGCTGTCATTTTAAATAGTGAAGGAAGAAATGCCTCCTTGCTAGTGCTGAATCATGGAAACTCCACTGTGTTACTTGTTCTCTGCTCAGTACATGCAGCTACCTCATGAGCCCTGCAATTCACAGCCTTGCGCCTTTTTATTGCTAATTAACCCCAGAAAACAAAATACCAAGTGGTATGGTCTCCAGTCGCTCTGCATCTTGTCCTTGACCCAATCTTAAACCCTAAAGTTAGAAAGACTCCCTGGACTCTACAAAGGTCTCCTGAGTAGGCATCCTACTGGGTTTTGCTGTTGTTGCTTTTCAGTTTCCTCAGTATAGGAAGGCATAACTGGTCCTTGAGTTTGCCCACAGCTTTGGTCAATTGAATTAAACAGCAACAATTTCTTGAATTTTTCTGGTGTCTAATGGCACCCTTGGCAAGTTTTTTGGATAAAATCCAGGCTTTCCTTTATTTTATAAACAGTATTCTAGTGATGGTGTGTAGGGGGTAAGGACTAGGGATGTGGGAAAGGAAGGGACAAAGAGTTAAATCTCCAGATAACCTTCAAACATCAGTTAAGGTTTTTGTGAGTGACATGCACAAAGTTGGGTTTGTTTTGTTTTGCAGTGTGTAAAATAAAGAAGATGGAATTGTTCAGGATGGGGAACACGTGTATACCTGTGGCAGATTCATGTTGATGCATGGCAAAACCAATACAATATTGTAAAGTAATTAACCTCCAATTAAAATAAATAAATTTATATTTTAAAAAAAAGAAAGAAGATGGAATGGAATCTTTGAGATAATTTAGGCAATACTTAAATTTCAGACTAAAGTAGAAATAAAGACAATAGAGGAAATAATTTGATTAAGAAGACATAATATAGGAATGACTAACTAAATTGGGGTACTGTATGTGTGCACTGAGGATAAAGAAAATGCAAAGAATATCTGGAATTTCATCCCTGGGAGCCAAAAAAAAGGAAAAATAACACTGACAAAGAAAGGAAACTAGAAAGAAAATTTCACCAGGGTACTAGGGAAGAATGAGCAGATAATTGTGTTGGATTTTAGCATCTCTTTCAGAGGTCAGACTTGAGTTCAGGAGGTGACTACAGCTGAAAATGAAATGATGGCCACTAAATCCATGGCCTGAAGAGAACTCTGACCTGAGCATGCTGAGTAAGAAAGAGAAGACTAAGAGATAAGTCTTGGGGTTTCAGAATGAAGTACAAAAAGGGAAAAAGAAATAGCCAAAGGAGTAGAAGAAGCAGCGAAGTAAAGACTCAGAAAAGTCAGAAGTGGGAACAGTTTCCCAAAGGAATACATCATGTAAGGAACTGAATATAGCAGAAGCTCTAGAAATGTTTTCCAGGAGATTGCTTTTGAATGTAAAATTTAAAGACTTTTTTTTTTTTCAGAGTTATAAGTGTTAT
>SJYX01012047.1:0-10045 GCA_006410675.1 Oreotragus oreotragus | reverse complement strand
GGGTGATGGTGACCTCATAGAATGAGTTTGGAAGTTTACCTTCCTCTGCAATTTTCTGGAAGAGTTTGATTAGCATAGGTGTTAGCTCTTCTCTAAATTTTTGGTAGAATTCAGCTGTGAAGCCATCTGATCCCATGCTTTTGTTTGTTGGCAGGTTTCTGATTACAGTTTCAATTTCCGTGTTTGTGATGTGTCCTTTAAGATGTTCTCTTTCTTCCTGGCTCAGTTTGGTATAATCACTTTCAAAGGGGTTCACAGACTTGACCTCATCACTGTACCCCTACTTCCCTGACCTCTTACATCTGGTCCCACTCACTCCCCTCCTCTTTCCCCCTGCTGCGTGGGCCTCTGCAGCTCATCTGACTCTCCAGGCACCCTGCTTTGGGGAACTTTGCTCTTACCTTTTTCTCTACCCAAAATGTTCTAACATTTTGGAAGTGACTAACGTTTACTTCACATTCTTTAGCTCTTTATTCAAATATGACTTCAGGGAAGCCTTTGCGGCTGATTCTGTTTAAAAATGAAAACCCAGACCCACTGGCACTTTCTGCCTCTCCTC
Source organism: Oreotragus oreotragus (assembly GCA_006410675.1). Lineage (NCBI taxonomy): Eukaryota > Metazoa > Chordata > Mammalia > Artiodactyla > Bovidae > Oreotragus > Oreotragus oreotragus. Next base: position 9,486 of record SJYX01012047.1, on the reverse strand, counting down.
CAAGCTTAATTTTTCTCCTCAGAATTTAGAACTGTCTACTGCATTATGCATTTTACATGTATAGTGTTTCCCATTTTCTCCCATCAAAATGTAAATGTATCACAAAGGAAATTTTATCTCCTTTGTTCACTGTTGTATCCACAATTTCTTAGTCAGGTGCTTGACACACTCAAAACATATCTGCCGAATGAGCAAATAGTATATTTTTTCTTATTTATCTTGTTTTTCATCTGTCTTCCCATATTAGAATAAGCTCAAGGAGGGAGAAATTTTTATCTGTTTTGTTCACATCTATATTAGAGTGACTGAGCACGCATGCATGTTGCATATTGCATGCATTCACTTGTGCTCAGTCATGTTACTTTCTACCCGACCCCATGGACTGTAGCCCACCAAGTTCCTCTGTCAGCATGTAATTTTCCAGGCAAGAATGCTGAAGTGCATTGCCATTTCCTACTCCAAGGAATCTTCTCAACCAAAGGATCAAACTTGCATCTCTTGTGTTTCCTGCATTGGCAAGCAGATTCTTTAATGCTGCGCCACTTGGGAATCCCCATGCATATTATTAAATCTTAATACTGCTCTTGTAACATAGGTACCTAATTAATATCTTTTGAATGTACGAGCAAATATTACTGTGAAACAAAGCACATGCCTAACGTGAGCAAATACTAACTGAATGTTGATAAGTTTTGCTGGTACAGCCGTCTTTTATCCCTCATCAGCTATACCCTGTAACCTCAGTTGCATTCAGCCCTGAGCAAAAACATTGAAGGCAGATGGGTAGGGTAGAAAATAGGGATTGTCTTTTAATGCAGATAAATTTTATACCATAAAAGCTGTAAACTCATCAAACAGCACCTGGCCACATCAGCTGCTGTCTGCCACACATTCTCAGTCCCAATACATCATTTCAAGAAGTGCAGGATCAGAATTTCAAATAGTGTTATGAGATCCACCACAACAGTGCTTTTTTGGGTAAGTGGATTAAGATGTATGGTTTTATTTCCTGTGCCCTACAGAGCAAGCACAGCTATTCAGCATATCCTAGGACTATAGACAGGAGTTTGGGCTGTGCTGCCCTGTCCCTGATGCTTCTGTATCTTTGGCTAACACCCAAGCAGCCCTTCTACTTCTTCAGTCTCTCTAAGTTTTTTTTTTGTTGTTTTTAGTTTGACTATTTATTTATTTTCAATTTTATTGAGAAGCAATTGACATATATCACTGTACACATTAAAGGCCCATAACATGACAGTTTGATTTACATATATTGTAAAATGATTAGCACAATAGGTTCAGCTAACATCCATCTTCTCATATAGAAGCAATAAAAAGAAGAGAAAGAAGGAAAGTTAAAGGGAAGAAGTTTCCTTGTGATGAAAACTTGTGGGGTTTGCTCTTTTAACAACTTTCTATGTACTAAAAAGCAGTTAGCTATAGTCATCATATTGCACTTTGCATCCTTAATACTTGTGTGTCTTATTCCGAGACTTTTATAACAAAGTCCCTGCATTAAACCCTTCTCTGTTTCAAATAGCCATAATGGTCTCTGTTCACATGACCGGACATTGACATCATGAAGCTTATATAGTATAAATTATAGAATACAGTCTTCTTCAGGGAGAAAGTGAGAGGCATTTGACAAATGAAAAGAAAGAAATATGTAGTTTCAAGTGGTGGTAAGTACAAGAACAATAACAACAAACTCGATTTATTTAAAAACAAGTTTCTCAGAAGACCTGAGTGTGCAAGCTATGCCTACCTCAGCTCTACAGTGTTTCCTCTCAGTGAATTCTTTCGGTGCCTCCTCCCCTTTGCATGACCACAAGCTAAGATGGGTCTACAACACCTAATCTGCCATATCCAAGGCTTCTGCTTCAGAGGGAGCCCCAAACCAGCAGAGCTCTGTAAAAAGGGGCTCCCCAGCTCTAGGACAGAGTGGGTCTCTGTGACTAGGTTTCTTTTAAAAATAAAAGTCTGGATTTCAACAGCACTTTATTTAACCAGACTTTGGTACATGCATAGCACAACTAGTGAGAACAGCCACAAAGATCAGTAAGTTTTCTCCATCAGTTCCCAGAGAAAGGTGTAGCTATTCTGTTATCTTAATGAGAGAGAGATTGCCTTAAAGATGTATTATGAAGCAATAGGTACAGTTTTATTCAAGTAAATAGGATCTTCTGTGCAAACTACTTCAGTGACATGGCTATTTTTTTATCACTAATATTCTTCCAGTCTTACTGAGATATAATTGACATGTAACATTGTATAAGTTTAAACTGTAAAGCCTGTTGATTTGATATAATTATGTGTTGAAATGTGATTCCATCTCAGTGTTAGCTGACATCTCTATTATATCACATAATTACCTTTTTTTTTTTTTAGTGCTGAAAACATTTTATTTTTTTTAATTTTTTTAATGCTTAGAACATTTTAGATTTATGCTCCAGCAGCTTTCAAGTATATAGTACGGTATTGTCTACAACCACCAAGTTGTGAGTTCAGTTCAGTTCAGTCGCTCAGTCGTGTCCGACTCTTTGTGATCTCATGAGCCACAGCAAGCCAGGCCTCCCTGCCCATCACCAACTGCCAAAGTCTACCCAAACCCATGTCCATTGACTCTGATGCCATCTAACCATCTCATCCTCTGTTGTCCTCTTCTCCTCCTGCCCTCAATCTTTCCCAGCATCAGGGTTTTTTCAAATGAGTCAGTTCTTCGTATGAGGTGGCCAAAGTATTGGAGTTTCAGCTTTAACATCAGTCCTTCCAATGACACCCAGGAAGGACTGATCTCCTTTAGGATGGACTTGTTGGATCTCTTTGAAGTCCAAGGAACTCTCAAGAGTCTTCCCCAACACCACAGTTCAAAAGCATCAATTCTTCTGAATTAGATCCCAGAACTTATTCCTCTTCAAATTGGAAGTTTATATAATGAACAATATCTCCCCATTCCTCCTACTCCCTGCTAATATATTTTTTTAAGTCAGACTCATCTTGGAATTCTAGGCAACCCTTCCTTGTGGGTATTACATGAAATGGCAACATTTTAAACTCTCTTGAAGATATACATACATTAAACATGAATTCATTAAAGTTTAATTGGTTGTTTTTTCTTCAGTATATCTGACTTTCTATCTAGGGAAAAAAGATTGAAATTTAGGTAAAAGAGAAGAAAAGTGGAATAAAAGCTACAAATAGGGAAAGGAATGCTTACAGTTGCAAAGCAAGGCTTTAGAGTTTTTCCAACAGTCTAAGAAATACAGATACTAACATGAGGCCAGTAGAATACAAAATCCAAGGCATAACATGGATGGCTTTTGAGAGGCAAATTTTCCCTGTTTATTTAACTAATGAAGGCCCAGAAAATAAAGATATGATAGAAGAGGGTAAAACCAGGCTGCAGTAGGTCCTTTGTCCTTCCATTCTTCCAGTGCCCTTCCTCAGTGCTTCTTGTGGTCTGGTCAAGGTCAGCAGCAGCCCCCAGGGCCATCACAGCACCCACAGCCCCCCCGGAGAACTCACATTCATAGCAGGAAGGGCTCTGACGCCCGAGCTGGTGGAAGAGACGGGTTCTGTGTGGCTCAGGCAGCAGCCCCCACACCTGGGGCCACAGCAGGAAGATACTGGAGATGGAGGGAGGTGGACACTGGAGTGGGCACTTTGGGGGATGCTTAGGGGTGGGACAATTTGGGGGCACTTGGGATGGGGTTGGCATGGCTGCTGGTTCCTCTGACAGGACATCTTGGTGGGATTTCAGTAAACCTAAATGACAAAATAGAAACAGATCCAGAAACTTAATATCCAGAGCCATTCAGTTCAGTTCAGTCGCTCGGGCGTGTGTGACTCTGCAACCCCATGGACTGCAGCATGCCAGACTTCCCTGTCCATCACCAACTCACAAAGCTTACTCAAACTCATGTTCATCGATTCGGTTATGCCATCCAACCATTTCATCCTCTGTCATCCCCTTCTCCTCCCCTCTTCAATCTTTCCCAGCATCAGGGTCTTTTCAAATGATTCAGTTCTTTGCATCAGGTGGCCAAAGTATTGGAGTTTCAGCTTCAGCATCAGTCCTTCCAGTCCTTAGGATGAACTGGTTTGATCTCCTTGCAGTCCAAGGGACTCTCAAGAATCTTCTCCAACACCACAGTTCAAAAGCGTCAAGAGCCATTACATTTTTGCTTATTTTAAAATCCATCCCCAAAGTTGGGGAGAGATATCTAGATTATGTGCAGAGATCTCTTTGAGACAATGAGTATGCCGTTTCCACCTTTGTACCTCTAGAGTCATTCGTGGTTCTTAAGTGGTTAATAAAAGACTGCTGAGCTAAGAAATCAAGCAATATTTGAAATAGTAGAATGGGTATCTCATATCAGTTCAAAGACATGTTAAATCCTTTGCAATTCTAAATACTTGAATCTACCTGGAAATATTTTCCAAGAATTTGTAGAAGAGCTGTCATATCCTGATATATATGTATATGAAAAGTGAAAGTCACTCAGTCACATCCGACTCTTTGCAACCCCATGGACTATACAGTCCATGGAATTCTCTAGGCCAGAATACTAGAGTGGGTAGTCTTTACCTTCTCCAGGGTATCTTCCCAACCCAGGGATCAAACCTAGGTCTTCCGCACTGCAGGCAGATTCTTTACAAGCTGAGCCACTATACACACACATATATAGTACGTATATAAAATACGTGTGTGCGTGTGTGTGTGTGTGTGTGCTCAGTTGCTCAGCCATGTCCAACTCTTTGTGACTCCATGGACTGAGCCTGCCAGGCTCCTCTGTCCGTGGAATTTTCCAGGCAAAAATACTAGAGTGGGTTGCCATTTCCTCCTCCAGGGGATCTTCCTGATCCAGGGATCAAACCTGCATCTCTTGCATCTCCTGCAGTGGCAGGCATATTCTTTACCACAGAGCCACCTGGAAAGCCTTGGTATATGTATATATACATATATCTGTATAATAAATTTAGGATCTGCACAGTCAGGGAAAATTTCCCTTAGAGCAATGGGCTCAGCACCAGCAGGGCAGTCACTGCAGAACTGTAAGCTGTCCTAGGTCACTTATCAGCCCACTATTTGACCCCAAGGACAACTCTTCCCAGGTGGTTCCTTCTTGGTTTAGAGAAAACTTTAGTCCCGACTCTCTGTCCTGTCCATTACTTTGTCTCCTCCTCCACAGTCCACTCTGCCCCATCCCAAAATCACTCTTCAGTCTCACCTCCATCCTGATCAGCACTCCTCTCTCCCACCCCACCCACAGCTTCTAGAGAAAACTCACCATGGTCTCAGGCAGCCACAGACACGTCTCTGAGGAAGCCAAGAGATGAGGTGCTGACTGAAGGGACACAGTTTATATGGGCTCCAGGACTGGGCTCAGGTGAGCCAGGCTTCTGAAAGGAGCAGAATGTGGCCACTGCACAAGTCAAGTATAAGCGGATTCTTCCTGGTATTCCCCAGCCACCTGTTCTTTCCACACTGAGCTGGGAGCTCCCTCTCCCAGCCTGGAGTCAGGGCCTTGGGAGCAGTTCTATGTGTGGGATTCCATAAAGCACACTCTTTCTAGGTTTTGGGGAACCCCGTGGTCTCTAGATATTCTAGTGCTACAGCCCCTGAAATTCTTTTTGAGGGGGAAAAAGAATTGCCCTTATTTCCAATCTCTGTCTTGAACTTGATCTTGTCTATCCCTGAGAAAGAGTCTTTTGGCCACATTGGGTTTAGACCTACCTCTTCTTTGGGCTCCAGCCACTTTTAGAAAGGTTTACTAGGTTCCATGAGGTTCTTCTTCCCAAAGAGTGTGGTCGTGTTTGGCCTGGTACCCTAAATCCAGTGGTGAGCTGGACAGCCAAATGTGTGCATCTCTTCTTAACTCTGAATTCAATGTCATCAGTTTGGTAGCTTGAAATCTTCATGTTGGGAATATTTACACCATTGATTTGTTGTTCACTCACTAGGTTATGTCCTATTATTTATGACCCTATGAACTGTAGCATGTCAGGCCGCCTGTCCTTTACAAACTCCTAGAGTTTGCTCAAACTCATGTCCATTGGACATGAGTCCCTTGGACTGCAAGGAGATCCAACTAGTCCATCCTAAAGGAAATCAGTCCTGAATATTCATTGGAAGGACTGAGGCTGAAACTAAAACTCCAATACTTTGGCCACCTGATGCAAAGAACTGACTCATCTGAAAAGACCCCGATGCTGGGAAAGATTGAAGGTGGGAGGAGAAGGGGACGACAGAGGATGAGATGGTACCAACTCAATGGACATGAGTTTGAGTAAACTTTGGGAGTTGGCGATGGACAGGGAGGCCTGGCGTGGGGTCGCAAAGAGTTGGACACTACTGAAGGACTGGACTGAACTGAACTGATGTCATGAACTGCATGGATATAACACCTCAATCAGTGCACCAACACCTTTTACAGAGCTGCTACTTTAAGAACCCCTCAGATTGAATCTCAAAGGTTAGTATCTTTGTCCTTGTGCTTCGGTTAGCCTATGGAGTTGGGGATATAAAATCGTTCTGTGTATTGAGTATTGACTTTGGTTGTTACTGTGCTTTAACTCTGCCTTGCCTCCTGGAATGCACAATGAGAGGCTTTGTAGGCTGGTCTATACTTCTACTAACTTGCAACATTTCTTAGAAAGTTTCTCTCCTTTCCTCTCTCCTTTTTCTCCCACACCACCTCTCTCTCTCCCTCTTTCTCCTTCAGTATGTTTTTCTCTTTCTATGTGCACACACATACATTCACACATGGAGACATAGGCACATATAAACTGTGGGAACCAATAAGAAAACAAGTGAGTTTTCTTAATGTGCAAGAAAATTAGTGTATATAAGGAATTCTTTCCATAATTAAAAAATAAAAAAATACCCTGACAAAAACAAAGCAAGAAACACCACAGAAACAAAACCCATCCTTCTGTCCCAGGTCATAGACACCTAGGATAAGAAAATTTATTGTTGGAAGTTGCCACTCACAGAAAGTTCCCTGTGGTATCTAACTCTTTTCATATGATATATTTATTTATGTGCCTTCTCACAAGACACTTCTAGCATTATCTGCTCTGGAAAATAGATGCCTAATGATGACAAAGTTGCTACTTATGTGAATGATATTCTAACAAGGGCAAGGAAGATGACTAAATTTTAAACTTGCGTTCCCTCCCTTCAAAGACCATGAACTAACTGCCTTTGTGGTAACTTTGACTGCCAGTTCAGAATGCATGAGTTGAAATAGGGGTGGAAAAAGAGTTTCCTGACATGTGTCTTTCTAGAAATGTCCTCCTCCTGTCACCCCACTAATACAATGTCCCAATCTCAAGGCATTCAAAACTCACAGGAGAGTCTCACAGAAACAGTCATAGGTTACAGGGAACAGTTATCATAACAAACTCACCCACATCTTAACCTTTAATCTGTGACCAATTCTGCCCTGTTACTGTGAAACATACTGATAAACCAACCTAAGCCCCTGCACTGAGTTCACAATTGAATTGAAGAGAGAAACACAAATACCTGCGTTAGATAGTAACCCTGATACTCAACACAACAGAAACAGTAGACTGGGCATGGCAGCAGCTAAATTCAAGAGTCAGAATATTGGTGCGGAACCCTAGTCTCATGTTAGAAACTTTCAGAATCTGATATGATCAATAAGAAGACAGTAAAACAAATTAATAAGTAAAACACTAAGTGTTTGAAGATAAGTGGGTATTACTAAAAAAGAAAATTGAAAAATCAGAGAATTCAAAGGAATAATAAATTTGGTGCGGAACCCTAGTCTCATGTTAGAAACTTTCAGAATCTGATATGATCAATAAGAAGACAGTAAAACAAATTAATAAGTAAAACACTAAGTGTTTGAAGATAAGTGGGTATTATTAAAAAAGAAAATTGAAAAAGCAGAGAATTCAAAGGAATAATAAATATTTGGGCAAAATGCTTCTTTTACATCTTTCCTGACACCCAGACTAACTTAGGTCCCCAATTTTTTCAACTATAACATGAGTTACTGTAACTGCTTGCTTAATCATCTGCCTTTCCTAGTAAACTACTGTAATAATGATATTTTTACATTATTTATAATGAAAAATATATTTTTCCTTTATTTATCATGTTTTGACATCTTAGGGACCACTGATGGGGAGAGACTGTCCCTCCCAGAGCTAGCTAATTCCACCTTTCATATTCAAACCAACCAATCCCAAGTCTATGTCCCATCTCCTTTCTAACTCTCATACAGAAAGACAATATTTCTCTTTCCCTGAACGATCCCATGGCCAGGCACCAGGCAACTGGAGACAGTCCCTATTTCCCAAAGCCTGCTGGAATTATTCAAACTAGCCAGTCTTAAACTGTTGCTCCCATCCTCTCTTTCCTTTCCCATGGAAAACACACTAAGGGTTTTGGTCTCTGTTTTCCTTTCTCTCCTGCTGTTGCCTCCAAAACCCAGTGCACCCCCATGTGTCCCTCCATGACAAGGTGTGCTGACCTCTCTTAGGAAATAAAAGTAATAAGTTTCCCACCTGCAAGAGCCCCTGCATGTTGTCACCTTTATAAATTAAGACTCAGGCACAGATCAACTAAAAGCTCCATGCTCACAATCAGGGTCTGTCTCATGTCAGGTTCTTGGTAAACAAATTGTTAATATTTGTGGTTCTTCATCATAAATTCAATTTTTCCATGAAAATTGTAATTCTATGCTGTGCTTAGTCATTCAATCATGTCTGACCGTTTGTGACCCCATGGACTGTAACCTGCCAAGCTCCTCTGTCCAGGGATTCTCCAGGCAAGAGTACTAGAGTGGGTTGCCAAGCTCTCCTCCAGGGGATCTTCCCAACCCAGGGATCAAATCCATCAAACCACTTTGCAGGCAGATTCTTTACAGTCTGAGCCCACCAGGGAAACCTGAAAATTGCAATATTCATGTTCAAATGATAGGTTATTCTTTTCATCTTTGCTGCAACATTTGTCTCCTGTGTGTTTTTTAAAGAATGAACTTCAGTGGACTTTTTCACACTATTTAATGTCTTATGGTTTCTGTGTTTATAGCTTTTTGTTACACAGTTCTGTAAAGTTGGATTTTCCTGGACCAACTTGTAGCAGGAAGTTTCTGTGGAAGCCATAAATGTGGGGATGGACCTGGTTTAGCTTTCCACGTTTCTTTGCTCAAGGGCTCCCCCTTCTGTTGTCACAATGAAAGACAAAATGACTAAGCATCGGTCGCCATTTCACCTGGACTCTCAGGATCTGATATGGTTCAGGGAAGGTCTAAAGCCAGCCCTGAGATCCCCAAACACTCCACAGCTCCATGTTGCCACTGGTCTCTGCTACCAGGGGACCTACCTCTGCATTCCACTCCCTTTGCTATGATGTTGCCTCCAGAGATCTGCCACTGGAAGATCTCATGGCAGAGATCTTCTGCCATGAGCAATTTAGTGATCCGCAGACACCCACAACTTCATCTTAGTCCT
>SJYX01012045.1:197135-213224 GCA_006410675.1 Oreotragus oreotragus | reverse complement strand
GGCGGAGCCCAATGGGCTGCCGTCTGTGGGGTCGCACAGAGTCGGACACGACTGAAGCAACTTAGCAGCAGCAGCAGCAGGATTGACAGGTTTGCAGTGCCCTGGATGTTAACAAATAACATATGTATTCACAGAGCAACCAATCAGGAGCACATGTCACCTGAGACATTCTCGGTAAGTGATGACAGTGTTGTCCATACCCACCAAGCTCTTGCCTGCCCTGGAACTCTAGTCTCTAGTGATTCAGAGCATGAAGGCTCTTGCAGCCCCCAGCAGTCTGCCCAGCCAGGCCTCCCCAGGATTCTGCCTTCCCTCTCCTTCAAGGCTGCACAGGGAGGACTTCCTCACTGTGTGCACACCAAGGTGTGAGGGTAGAAAGTGAGGCTGATGTGTGTCTTCACAGGCCTATTAGATCAGGACACCATTGCTTCAAAGCCAGCAAAGGCCCTTAGTCTGAAAAGATAGTTGGAAATTCTTGGTGTTCTTGTGATGACTGAGAGGTCAGACCCTTCCCATGGCCTGACTTGCCATGACTTCCCACTCCCACCCCAATACACACAGATCTTAAGTCACATTAAACATGATGCAAGGCCCAGGAAGCACATGCTCTCCAGGCTTGGCACCTGCCACCCAGCCCTTTGCTGCTGGACCCTGCATGTTTTGTATCTGTAAGATGTAAGATGGAGAGCAAGCCCCTCCTGCAGGAAGCCTTACCTACCTCTGTAGACTGGGCTGGGACCCCCACCCTCCTTAAAAGCAGCCCTATCATCGCCTCCACTTTCTGGTCTTTCCCACTCTACTGGATTAGAGGGGGTTTAAGGACAGGATCCAATGCCCTCTCTGGGTCTGGCTTCACAAGTGTTAGTTGTTTGGGTAGCCATTCGCTTCTCCAGGGGCTCTTCCCAACCCAGGGATCGAACCTTGGTCTCCTCCATTGCAGGCAGATTCTTTATCATCTGAGCCACCTGACAAGCCCTGTTAGTTGATAAATTTAAAAAAAAAATGATGAGAGATGAAAAGGAAGGAGAGAATGCAGGAAAGAGGAAAGTATTTAGCTCTCCAAGCCCTGTTTTCTATTTCTTTTTAAGGCCTCGGAACTTACACTCCATGTGGCAAGACCAAGAGTGCCCGGTGAATGTAGCTGGTGCACTACCTTTAGATGAGTCAATTCAAGGTGACATGAGTGCAAATAGTCACTGATTCAGTAATGAGTGGATCTAATCTTCAACTGGGTGGAAACTCATAGCATGGTTACTATCCTGCACATTCAGATGAACATGCTATAAGGACCGGCAGGAATATTTAAAATTCAAGGTGAACACAGGTTCACCTTGCCTCACTGTAATCTAAATCAAATAAGGTTGATTGTGGGGAAGAAAATAACAGAGAAATAAGAATAATTTCATCTTAAATTGCCTCTCAATGTAGTCAACAGAAAACAGAGTAAGAATACTACACACCAAAGTGGTAATTGACATGAAATTCAGAAGTCATTGTCAGAGCCACCAGCCCTGCCGGACAACTGCTGAACAAGGAGCTAGTTAGACAGCAGGGTGGCTACTCCAGAGTCAGCCTGAGAAGTGCTGTCTGGGCCGGAGATCTCTGCTCCACAAGTGCCCAGATGCACACGTACACACATGCAGACACACACGTACATACATGCAGACACTCACGTATACACACGTACACTCCACACTTTCCCCAGAGTCACACTGGCCTCCTGACCACAGAGTTGCTGAGCCAACATTTCTCTAGTCTCTGGGTTTGGAATACGTCCAAAGGGGCAGTCTGTTTTCCCGAGCCCTGGTCCCAAGTGTAGATTTCCCTCCTGCCCACTTATATTAAGCAATCAACTGTCAAACATTTTAATTTAGTGAATGAAAACCCCTTGACCCTGGAAGGCCATAAATTATATGAAACCTCCTCTGCACACCTGGCCACCTCGGGGATTTTACCCCCAGGTAAGCAGCCACTTGGCTGGAGGGGGTCAGGATCCCCAGGTGCTTCCTGGGGCTGCAGCGAGCCAGGCCCCAGCATAGAGCGGCTGTGGCATGTCATGTCAGTGTGAGAACAAAAATACTCCCCACATCCTGCAAGGTCAACCTGCGTTACATGCATATTTTAATTACATGAATTCAAAACATAAAAATTTCACTTCACGTTAAAAAAGGATGAGGAACAGTGCATACTTCTTAACAAGCCAGCAGAGTAAATGTAAATTGTGTTTCTGCTACATGGGAAAACAGAATGCCCGCCACTCTACATTGAGACTGGCTGAAATGATGCAAAACCCTCTGGAAAGTGTTGCTTTCCAGAGATAATAGAGACCCCAGCTCTCCTGATTATTGAGTTTAGGGTCTGGAAGGAGACGCAGAATACAGACGAAAGGTGAGGGGAGGAAGAAGTAGAGGAGCATTTATCTCTTTAGTGGCCAGGAGGGAACAGAGAGACAGTTAGATGCATCAAGCAGGACTTCCTGCAGGAAGAGCCTCTTCATCTGAGAGCCAGAGTGTGACTAGGATCTACTGAGATGAGGAGGGTGTGAGAGCAACATGGGAAGCAGTGCAGCAAGGAAGAGGCACAAGGCAGGAGGTGGGCTGGAGAAAGGACAGGCAGGACATCAGGCCGTGAAGTGATGGGGACAGCACCAGGAGCTCCTAGCAGCTGGGAGGGGCTGGAGGTGAGGAGAGAGGTCATCACTGTGCATTTTGAAAAGATCCTTTGGGTGGCGGTGGGAAAGGAGAATTAGGGTGAGTTCAGCTGTGTTTGTGCATGACCACTGTGGAAAGTAAAGATGAGGGGGCCTAGATCCAGCCCTGAGGTAAGTCAAAGGTCAGCCTCGAGTGAAGCCAGAGTTACCCACACGGAGAGTAAGGGATCAGCAGAGAGGAGGATAAATAGACGGCCAAGGAAAGAAGGACTGCCCAAACGGTGCGTCAACATGACAGTCTGCTGAGGGACCACGGTGTAAGAAAAAGCATACAGGGCTTAGCAGCATTTGGATCCTTGTGACCTTAGCAAGAGATATTACAGCTGGAGCGACAGATACAAGCTAAATGGGAGTGAACTGAAGAGAGAAGCAGAAAGGGAGAAAATAGCAACTTTCTAGGAAGGAGACGAAAGATGATAGCCGTGGGGAAGAGGAAATCATCGAAGGAGGAACTTGATTTGTTGTTGTTAACGTTGTTTAGAATGAGAATGTTTAAAAATCTGTCTTAGGCTGTCTGACTAAATATATTACGGTGTGCATGCATGCTAAGTCACTTCAGTCGTGTCTGACTCTTTGCCACCCAATGGACTGTAACCTTCCAGGCTCCTCTGCCCGTGGGATTTTCCAGGCAAGAATGCTGGCATGGGTTGCCACCCAGGGATCGAACCTGTGTTTCTTAGATTTCCTGCACTGGCAGGCAGGTTCTTTACCACTAGTGTCACCTGGGAAGCCCATATTACATTAACCGAACACTTAACCTTCTCTCCTTCCTGAAACCCCACCAGAATTGCAATAAATGCACAAGGGATAAAGAGAAATAGAATAGGGACATTGGGGAAAGAGACACTCATGGAAATTTGGAAAGAGAACACCTGGATGAAGGGGAGGGAAATGCCTTAGGAAGGCTAGCAGGGAGGGATGCTGACAAGGAGAACCCCAGGAAGCCTTTGGTCTGGAGAAACAAGAGAATCCAACTGGGAGCCCATGTCCCCATCCCACCTGCTCTCAAGGCACAGCCAGGAGATGGTTATAAAAACCTATACAAGTGATTAAATGGCACAGAACCACATACACACACTCTCCATGGCAGGGTAACTTGTAGAATCCTATGCATCTATAATTATTTTAGAATAAAAAGTTAACATTTTGACTTTCCTGGTGGCTCAGACAGTAAAGAATCTGCCTGCAAAGCAAGAGACCTGGGGTCGACCTCTGGGTCAGGAAGATGCCCTGGAGAAGGAAATAGCTACTCACTCCAGTATTCTTGCCTGGAGAATTCCATGGACAGGGGAGCCTGGTGGGTTATGGTCCATGGGGTTGCAAAGGGTCAGACACTACTGAGCAACTAACACTTTCACTTTCAAAAAGTTAAAATTTTAAATAAGAGAAAAATCAGAAAGTCCTTATATTTTCTTTTGAGAGATTTAACACATGATGTCCTTGTTCCAGTGGGAAAACTGAAGGGTATGTTCTCATGATATGTACAAGAACCGGGATGAAGACCCCCAGTGGGAAAGAACTGAATACCTCTCTGTTAGGAAGAATGGGAAGGGGACAGAAAGACCCCATGTAGATATCCCATGGACCTGCTGCTCCAGTGCTGGTGGTCTCAATGTGGAGTGGGTTTTGTTTTGTTTTGTTTTTTTCTGAAGTGCCTTCTTTCTAGACAGTGCAATGGAGTGCTGCTGCTGCTGCTGCTGCTGCTGCTGCTGCTAAGTCGCTTCAGCCATGTCTGACTCTGTGTGACCCCATAGACGGCAGCCCACCAGGCTCCACCACCCCTGAGATTCTCCAGACAAGAACACTGGAGTGGGTTGCCATTTCCTTCTCCAATGCATCAAAGTGAAAAGTGAAAGTGAAGTTGCTCAGTCCTCTTCGACTCTTCGCGACCCCACGGACTGCACTCTACAAGGCTCCGCCGTCTGTGGAATTTTCCAGGCAAGAGTACTAGAGTGGGATGCCATTGCCTTCTCTGGCAATGGAGTGCATGGAACTGAAAACCCTTGAACCAGCAAGTCCTGGGATCCCACAGTGACTGGGGAAGCTGAGGGAAGGCCACGGCACTGCATGCTCTCTGGGTACCTGGAGAAGTGCTCAGAGCCAGGGCTTCTGGCCATTTCCGTGCTGCCTCCTTTGGGTTCTCAAGTGGCTCAGTGCCTCTGACTCATTGCCTCTCTGTATAACCACACAGTCCCCTGCCGGGACCTTTGTTTCTCCTGGGTTTACCCACCGCTCTCCACTAGCTTTCCCAGAGCCTCTGCATTTAAAAGAAGAATGCTCCAAAGGTTGTTTTTTCTGTTTGTTTGTTTGTTTTCCCTTTTTGTCCTCTTTATTTATTTTTAAATGCCTATGTGAGCATTATAGCCAATAATGTAGTCCTGGAACATTCCTTGTGACTTTTATTGAATGGAATTTACTCTACTCTTTATGAATCAAAGTCAGTTCCTTTCCAGTGTAATGGAATCTGTTTTCAGATGATTGTTGGAGGCTTCAGGCAGCAGGTCAGCCTTACCGGCAGGATTTATTTCTGGTTTATGATTTGTTTCTGCTTTTATCTGACTTTGCAAGATCCTACAGCCCACAAAACTATGAGTCTGGGTTCCTTCGGTTAACTTTGCTAGTTAAGAGATTGCAGTCCTGAAGCAAAGGACTTCATAGATTTCTGCACTGAGGGACTAGTGCAATGGAGTGCTGCTGTTTGGAATACAGAAGGGAGCAAGAGAGTCGTTGAAGGAGGACAGGGTGTGTTTGTATACTTGGTTTATAGAAGTCTGAGAGCACTTATAGCGAACACCCCTGTGTTTCTTAGCATTATTCTTTTAGCATGCACTGTATAAAATTTCCATATTAGTGGTCACAAGTGGTGAAGTGTGGTAATTTCACGTGGTTCATTCTAAAACATTTCTTTAGTAGCCAGCCTCCTCTTTCTACCAAAAATACAGCGATGTCTTTTCTCTCTTCCTTTATCTGGTCATGCTTTCCCAGTAAACCTCTGCTTATCCCAAATGCTCCCATCTTAGCTAATTGCAAGATTTTCCCATTCCCCAGGGACAGCAATGTTTAATGTGGTTCAT
Source organism: Oreotragus oreotragus (assembly GCA_006410675.1). Lineage (NCBI taxonomy): Eukaryota > Metazoa > Chordata > Mammalia > Artiodactyla > Bovidae > Oreotragus > Oreotragus oreotragus. The sequence goes on along the minus strand of SJYX01012045.1, from coordinate 207,440 downwards.
AAACAGAGGCATTAAAGACAAAGTAGAAATAGCCACAAAGAAAACTGAAGGAAGATTACTCTCCAGGTCTGACCCTTTTAAACTGTCCATTTGCATGACAGCAGCGGGGAGAAGGGTAGAGATAATCACGGATGAATTTCCTGTAGAGCCATCATCCAGAAACTCCTTTAGGCATCGTGAGATCTGCTTTCTCTTTCTAGCTTAGGTTTCTTATATTCAGGTTGCATGCTGTTCTCTTTCTTAGTTTACTCTCATTTTGCTGAAACTCATCCTCAAGTAACTTTCTAAGAAAGGGGCATAGAAGGAGAATTGTTTCAATCCTTGCTTTGTCTGAAAATATCTTTATAATACCTTCAGACGTGGCTGATAATTTGGCTGAGTGTAGGATTCCAGGCTCCACTGTCTGTCAAATCTACTGTTAAGAAATCTGGTACTTGTTATGATGAGCATTTTCTGGCATGCGGCCTGGTTTATCTTCCCTTTCTCTGCAAGTTTTTAGGAATTGTGTTAAACCTTATATCAGTTTTGGAGAACTGACTCCTTTAAGTTCTCCAATTTATGAACATGGTGTATTTCTCCATTTATTTCCATCTTTGACTTCTCTCTTCAGCACTCTGTAGTGTTTAGCATACCTGTGCCTATTTTGTTAGATTTACACCTCAGAATTTCTTTTTGCTTAGTGATTATAAGTCATATTATATTTTAAATTTCAGTTTTCACGTATTTATCGCCAGTATGTAGAAATACAGTTGATGTTTGCACATTGATCTTATAGCCGGAAAATGTGTTTCTTAGTTCCAGGTGTTTTTATGTTTGTTTTTTGCTTGTTTGTCTTCTGTAGATTCCTTAGAGTTTTTATGAAGACCTTCGTGCCATCTGCAAATGGGGGAAGTTTTCTTTCTTTCTTTCTGAGCTGTATACCTTTGTATACCTTTTATTCCTTTCTTTTTTCTATTTTGCTGTCTAGGACTTACAGTATCATGCCGAAGAGAAGTGGTCTCAGTGTTCTTGTCATGTGCCTGATCTTAAGGGAAAACATTCAGATCTTCCACCATCACATATAATGTTGGCAGCAGGGATTTTGCAGGTGTTCTTTACCAAGTTGAGGAAGGGTCAGTCTATTCCTAGTTATCTGACAGTTTTATCATAAATAATGTTGAATTTTGTCAAATGATTTTTCTGCATCAACTGATAGGATATATGATTTTTCTTCTTTAGCTTGAAAGTATTATGGATTATATTGCTTGATTTGTGAATATTAAACCAGCATTTCATCCTTAGAATAAACCCAGCTTGCTCATGTTAATTATTTTATATATTACTGAATTCTATTTGTTAACATTTTCTTAAGAATCTATGTGACTATATTGATCAATATTGGCCTGTAGTCTTTTTTTGTACTTTCAGGATAATACTTGCTTTACAAAATGAGTTGATGTTCTCACTTTTATTTTCTGAAAGAATTGTGCAAAATTGGCAAATGTTAATTCTTCTTTTCACACCTTGGTAGAATTTTCAGCAAAACCGTCTGGCCTGAAGATTTATTTCTTGAGAATTTAAAAATTATGAATTCCTTTTTTTTTTTTGATAGCAATAGGGCAATCCAAATTTGAAATGTTTTATTTCATACTGGGAGAGTTGTGGTAGATTGTGCTTTTCAAAGAATTGGTTCTTTCCATCTAAGTTGTCAAATGTATGTGTGTAGAACTGTTTCTAGCTTTCCTTTTTTGTGTTTCTGATGTCTGCAGGGAGTGTAGTCATTACCTGTTTCATTCCTAATACTGCTAATGTCTGTCTTGCCATATTTTTTGTCAACCCTGTTAGAGGTTTGTCTGTTTATTGACCTTCAAAACAACCACCATTTATTTTATTGATTATTTTTCTGTTTTCATTTAATTAATTTCTGCTCTTATCTTTCTTGATTCCTTCTTTCTGCTTGCTTTAGATTTGCTTTGCCTTCTTTTTTCTGTTTCCTAAGGTGAAAGCTTAGACTATTGATTTCAGTTCGGTTCAGTTCAGTTCAGTTCAGTTCAGTCGCGTCCAACTCTTTGCAACCCCATGAATCACAGCAGGCCAGGCCTCCCTGTTCATCATCATCTCCCGGAGTTCACTAAGACTCACGTCCATTGAGTCCGTGATGCCATCCAGCCATCTCATCCTCTGTTGCCCCCTTCTCCTCCTGCCCCAAGTCCCTCCCAGCATCAGAGTCTTTTCCAATGCTATTTTATTTTCTAATCTAAGCTTTTAAAAACATGTTTTGGAAGTCTGAGGTCTTCTGCCAGTGTTCAGCAGGTATTCTGTAGGAGTTGTGATGGGGGGAGAGAGGCTCACGAGGAAGGGGATAAATACATATATAGTTATGACTGATTCACTTTGTTGTATGGCAGAAACAGACACAACATTATAAAGCAATTATTCTCCAATTAAAAAAAAATTAAAAATAGAATGAATTAAAATCAATATATCACACAAAAAGGAAACTACTGATTTTGATGGAAAAGATGGTTGGAAAAAACAAGAACTGTGCACAAAAAAAAAAAAAAAAAGGTTTTAATAAAGAAGAAGAAGAAGAGCTTGTGCATGGTTTCAACTCAATGAATACAGAAGGAAAAGCTTTTCTTTTTATGAGAAGTTTTAGAAATTCTATGATCCATTTAAATGCCCAGATACTTAGCACTGTACCCATTATATGGGGTACAATGTGCCATTTTCTAGATGTGGACCCTGACACTCAGATGTTTGGCAGTTTCTTTATTAATTAACAATGATGGTGGAAGCAACACTCCCCACCCTTCTCCCCACTACAGCATTTCAGCCTGTGCCAGCCATTCTCACCAGCTGGAGCAGAGGCTGTCTATAAGGGATCTGGGCAGGTTCCACCCCAAAACCAGCCATGCACAGTCTACAACCCAGAGTAGATGTGGGGCCTGGCAAGAGTGAGGGTCAGTGGGTGGCATCTAACCTTCCTCTTCTTGCCTTCAGCCTCCAGTCAAGTCAGGTCAAAGGAGACAGGCCCTGGGCCTCTGCAGGCACCTGGATAGTGGACATCCATGCATAAAGGCCAGCCTAGGTCTTTCAGGAGGGCTGCAACTTCCCAAGTGCTAAAGTAAATCAACAAACTCCTGATAGGCAGGGCAAGCCAACTGTGTGACTTTGGGTAAATGTATGATCAGTTCCGCATTTCACTTTCCTCTTCTGAGAGATGGGATGATATCGGTGTCCATCTCCTAGGGTTGCTCTGAAGGTTGAGGAGTTACTTTGTGTGAAGTTCTCTGAACAAGGTCTGGCAGGAGCAGGTACCAAATCAGTACTGATATTCGCTCTGACTGGCCCCACCCAAACTCCTTCAGCCCTTTCCACTTAAGAGTCAGTCTCTGATGGTACAGGACTGAGGAAATTGACAGTTACTTTTGCCCTCATCTCGTCACCCTCTCTCTCCACCTTCATCTCCAAACAACCCTTCCACGGCCAAGGAAAAGCCAAGTCATTCAATAATATTGCAGACACTTGTTCAAAAAGCCAGGGGCAGGGGAGGAATACATGGAACCAGTCTGAGCAGACTGCAGACAGGTTTGTGCAAAACCACCCCAATCACTGAGGGCTATGTGAATGATAGGATAAACACAACCCAGGCATTTTTGCTGAATTACAACCCAGACTATATATATCAACAGTCCTCCATAAATGGAAAGCTCTTCTCCAGCAAGTCAGCCCCCACCACAATTTCCCAGAAGCAATATCCAGCAAGAAAAGCACTTTTAGGGACAAACTTGACTCCAAGTTTCAGGCTACCGAAGACTGAGCTACCCTGTTTGTGGGGTTCAGGGCAGGCATCGCCGCAAGCCTCAGGCAGGTCTCCTCAACAAAGCAGTGGAGAGCCTCAGGAGTGCCTCCTCCCTTCGGCGTGCCTTCCAGCCCACCCTGTCTCCTCCTGCTTTCAGAGAACACAGGCTTCTAACTGAAAACATGCCACAGGGGCAAATACACCAACACACTAGACCTTCACCACCAGCCCAGGCTGAGCTTACATTTCTCTGTTTATCTGCTCCCACTGAAACTTCTGCACAGCAGACTACAAATTTACTTATGTTACAGGTTTATTATAAGTGATACAGCTCAGGAACAGCCAAATGGAAGAGATGCACAGAGCAAGGTATGGGGAGAGATTTTGGAAAGCCCATGCCCTCTCTGGGTCTATCATGTGCCTAGCAACTACTTCAGCAGCATCTCAGCTCTTCTGGGGTAACCTTCCCTGTGGGTTAGAGTCTTAAAACCGGATGTCTTTTCACCATGTGACACCTGAAGGCCATGTTTCGGGCACTAAAGTGCTGTAAAAACATATAGATATGTTCACCAACCCAGAAGCTCAGTTGTGTAGGAGCTTCCATGGAGGTTTCACTACGTAGGCTTCATTGATTAAATCACTGGCCTTTAGTGATTATCTCTAGCCACCCTCCTCCCCAGAATGGGGCCGACATTTCCAACTCTGTAATCACGTGGCTGGTTCCTCTCAACCAGCCCCCATCCTGAAGCTTTCCAGGGCCCCAACCACCAGCCATCTCATTAGCAGGCAAAAAACAATAGATTTGAGGATTTTAGGAGTTCTGTCAGTGCCATCCAACTCTTTGCAACCCCCTGGACTATAGCCCGCCAGGCTCCTCTGTCCGTGGGATTTCCCAGGCAAGAATACTGGAGTGGGTTGCATTTCCTCCTCTAGGGGATTTTCCTCCTCTAGGGGATTTTCCTCACCCAGAGACTGAACCTGCATCTCTTGCATCTCTTCCATCTCCTGCATTGGCAGGCAGATTCTTTACTGTCTGAGCCACCAGGGAAGCCCGAAGAATCAGGAGCAAAGACCAAATATTTATTTTGTACTATACTACAGGGTCCATGGGCTTATCTTCCAGGGAGGATAACCATACTTAGGCATGCAGGCACATACATGCATGTATACAAATACATACACACATACACTCATACACCCACACACAGTGCACACACATATAGACAGTTACACACTTATACGAACACACACACACTAGTTAGGTGTCTGAATATTAGGAACAGCCTCACCAAATATGAAATGTGAAAAGAAGAATTCCTGGAATCTGTTGGTTCTCCACTGAGCAAGAGTGGAGAAAGGGGATGGATGAGGCATAAAGATGGGGACAGGTGATGTAATAGCTATGAAAGTCACAAAGTCATGAAGGCCAGCTTTGGTAGGAATCTTTGTCAAAGAAAGAAAGCTCACTGGGAAAGAGTTCTGACAGTGAGGCAGCCTGGTTTCACTTGGCCCCAGCCAGGGTTATTAGGCACAAAAGGCCAATTTCCATGTTGCAGATCCAGTTCAGTTCGATGTTTTAGAGCTATTTCTCTCCCTGATAGCTCAGTTGGTAAAGAATCCATCTGCAATGTAGGAGACCCCGGTTCAATCCCTGGGTTGGGAAGATCCCCTGGAGAAGGAAAAGGCTACCCACTCCAGTATTCTGGCCTGGAAAATTCCATGGACTGTATAGTCCATGGGGTGGCAAAGAGTCAGACATGACTGAGTCACTTTCACTTAATTTCTCTCCAGCACTATGTAAATAACTTCCACTGTGGTGATCTGCTGGAAACCACAAGACCATGGCCCCCCCAGGGGCTCTTTTCTGCTGGGTACCCTTCCCTGTGGCCAACCTACCCTACCCCACCCCCTGCCCAGAGCTCCCACCACTTGTCCACACATGTGAACTCACACCGCATTGCATCTTTAAAAATCGACCTCTGAAACCCCCAAAAAAGTAGCATGTACACTCACTCAGGATAAGAGCAAGACAGGGATCCAGAGGCAAATAGGGAGGAAAGAAGGTGCATTTATAGGCACAAGTCTCTGACTTTCCCAGCTTCTCTGTTCCTACAACTACTTCGGCAGCATCTCAGCTCTTCTGGGGTAACCTTCCCTGTGCGTTAGAGTCTTAAAACTGGATGTCTTTTCACCATGTGGCACCTGAAGGCCATGTTTCACGCACTAAAGTGCTATAAAAATAAGGTGTATTTCTTTTCAAAAAACTACACATAAGAATATAATGTGTGTGTGTGTGTGTGTGTGTGTTCAGTTGAGTCCTACTCTTTGCTACCCAACGGACCATAGCCCAGCAGGCTGCTCTGTCCATGGGATTTTCCAGGCAAGAATACTGGAGTGGGTTCTCATGCCCTCCTCCAGGGGATCTTCCCCACCCAGGGATCAAACCCAAGTCTCTCAGTTTACCTGCACTGGCAGATGGGCTCTTTACCACTAGCGCCACCTGGGACGTCCGCATGATAATACATATTTGCTCAAATTATACTCAAGTCTGGGATCATGTGGTTTTCAAAAGTATACAGACATAAATGATCGTATCTTTTAATTTTATCCCCATAACCCTAGATTTGATTTGATAGTTTGAGCACAGAGAAGGAGAATTTTTTTAATTACTTAGCCAAGGCTATGGTTTTTCCAGTGATCATGTATGGATGTGAGAGTCGGACTGTGAAGAAAGCTGAGCACCGAAGAATTGATGCTTTTGAACTGTGGTGTTGGAGAAGACTCTTGCGAGTCCCTCGGACTTCAAGGAGATCCATCCAGTCCATCCTAAAGGAGATCAGTCCTGGGTGTTCAACGGAAGGACTGATGCTGAGGCTGAAACTCCAATACTTTGGCCACCTCATGTGAAGAGTTGACTCATTGGAAAAGACCCTGATGCTGGGAGGGATTGGGGGCAGGAGGGAGGAGAGGTGGACGACAGAGGATGAGATGGCTGGATGGCATCACCGACTCGATGGACATGAGTTTGAGTGAACTCCAGGAGTTGGTGATGGACAGGGAGACCTGGCATGCTATGATTCATGGGGTTGCAAAGAGTCGGACACGACTGAGCGACTGAATTGACTGAACTGAACTGAACCTCACATTTTATTTTTCTCTAAATTTTTATCATGGAAAAATTTCAAGCTCTTAGAGAAGGGGAACACATAACACAAGTCTCCCTATCCACCTTGGAGATCCAATTACTGCTAACATGTTGTTATATCAGCTTTACCCGTACATACTGTGGTGGCTCAGACGGTAAAGCGTCTGCCTGCAATGCAGGAGACCTAGGTTCAATCCCTGGGTTGGGAAGATCCCCTGGAGAAGGAAATGGCAACCCACTTCAGTATTCTTGCCTGGAAAATTTCAAGGAAGGAGGAGCCTGGTAGGCTACAGTCCATGGGGTCTCAAAGAGTCGGACACGACTGAGCGACTTCTTCACTTCACTGTTTTTGCTGAATCATTTAAAATCAAGTTTCAGGTATCAAGACCCTTCAATAGTTAAGCAGGCATCTCCTAAAAATAAAGTCATTCTAGCAAGCAGTGTGCTGTTATTACACCTAACAATGTGAACAATAATTCTACAATATCATTCAATACACCATCATGTTGAAACTTCCTCCAAACTGTTTCACACTGCGTAGTTGACTTAGGAATTGATCAGCATCCGTGTTTGCTATGACTATTGCTCCTTTTTAGTTGATTTCGTACTAGAACATTCCCACTCCTTCTCTGACACTGACATTTTTGAAGAGACCAGAAAAACTGATACAGAATGCTCTGCTCTCTGCACCTATCTGATCTTTTCCCCTTGGAGTCATTTACTTTGCTGTTCAAATCCTTCTTTCTCATAAACCAGAAAGGCTGCAGGCTTGAACTTTGATTCAAGTTAAGTATTTTTAGCAAGAACATAGCACTGATGATGGTGTGTGCTGGATTCTGCATCCTATAATATCAGGTTGATTTGGTTTGAGAGATGCTAAGTTTAATCCCTCCTGAAGGCCCTGACAGCCAGATGTGTCCACTGAAAATGGAGGATGTTCTTCCTTTTCCAGTTAGCTCTGTGCTTCACCAACTCTCCACACCTTCATAGTGCCCTACATAAAATCGCCTTCTCTAACTCAATTATTTCACTGACCACTGCACACTGGGAGCTTCCTAATCATCCCACTGTTGTTGCTTACTTGCTAAGTCATGTCCAACTCCTTTGCCACCCCATGGACCATAGCCTGCCAGCCTCCTCTATCCATGGGATTTCCCAGGCAAGGATACCGAAGTAGGCTGCCATTTCCTTCTCCAGGGGATCTTCCCGACCCTGTGACAAAACCCACATCTCCTGTGCTGCAGGTAGGTTCTTTACCACTGCGCCACCGGGGAAGCCCAGTTCTTTCATTACTTCTGCATTTACGAAACACCATTCCTCTGGAAAGAGCTGTCCCTGCAGAGGGGAGGACTTTTATCCCACAGACTCTTAGGGAGAACTGGTTCTCTCCAGAAAAGTCATGAGAGAATGTGGTCTCTAAGAGTTGTGTGGGGACACAGAGGGTGCCCCCAGTCAAGGCCCATTGTCTGAGCTTGAAGGAAAGGAGGAGCAAGCAGGGTTGGGCCAGTGAGAGGACTGTGTATGGATAGAGCTGCCCAGGATGGGAAATCTTTGTGGAAAAGGAGTTTCAGATACGCCTATGTGTCAAATCCTCTCATCTCCCTTGGACACCTGCAGTAGAGTCCCACAAGTTTTCAGGCTTCTGGAGTCCAGGTCCTGACGCTGGTTTTGGAGGCATCACTAAGCCTCAAGGTTGCCCTGGTGATGTCAAGATTTCAGACACCATCCCGTGAATGAAGACATGGGCACCAATCAAAACAAAACTAGCAGAGCATCTTTCACAACGCAAAGCAACTAATTGCACAGACATGTCAATGAACCAACTGACTGTTTAGGTCAGTTGTAGGCACCATGGCTTGGAGAAGGCAATGGCAGCCCACTCCAGTACTCTTGCCTGGAAAGTCCCATGGGCGGAGGAGCCTGCCTGGTGGGCTGCAGTCCATGGGGTCTCGAAGAGTGGGACACGACTGAGCGACTTCCCTTTCACTTTTCACTTTCATGCATTGGAGAAGGAAATGGCAGCCCACTCCAGTGTTCTTGCCTGGAGAATCCCGGGGACGGGGGAGCCTGGTGGGCTGGCGTCTATGGGGTTGCATGGAGTCGGACAGGACTGAAGCGACTCAGCAGTAGCAGCAGCACCCACCATGGCCAGTATGCTGTGTTTTTACTCTGGTCATTGGCTGAAAATGTGTGATCTCGCCTCTCCTTTTCCTGACTTGCTGGTGTAGAACAAGTGGAAAGATGAAAGCACACTTGCTTCCCCTTGTAATCTGGGGCAGAAATGGCTTCTCAGAGCTGGCACAGGATACTCTGAGCCAGCTTGGAAGGAGATCAGAGGGAACTCAGAGTAGATTAAGTGGAAGCAAGGCGAGGGCAGCGCCACTGAGTGACAAAGGCCAACAGATCTGCAAACCCACACCAACACCCCTTTTTCTCCAGTGCTGGGGTTTCTCAACAGTTCAGTTCAGTTCAGTCTTTCAGTCGTGTCCTACTCCTTGCGACCTCATGAATCACAGCACACCAGGCTTCCCTGTCCATCACCAACTCCTGGAGTTCACTCAGACTCGTGTCCATCGAGTCCATGATGCCATGGAGCCATTTCATCCTCCGTCATCCCCTTCTCCTCCTGCCCCCAATCCCTCCCAGCATCAGAGTCTTTTCCAATGAGTCAACTCTTCGCATGAGGTGGCCAAAGTACTTTCAGCTTTAGCATCATTCCTTCCAAAGAAATCCCAGGACTGATCTCCTTTAGAATGGACTGGTTGCATCTCCTTGCAGTCCAAGGGACTCTCAGGAATCTTCTCCAACACCACACTTCAAAAGCATCAATTCTTTGGCACTCAGCTTTCTTCACAGTCCAACTCTCACATCCATACATGACCACTGGAAAAACCATAGCCTTGACTGAACGGACCTTTGTTGGCAAAGTAATGTCTCTGCTTTTGAATATGTTATCTAGGTTGGTCATAACTTTCCTTCCAAGGAGTAAGTGTCTTTTAATTTCATGGCTGCAGTCACCATCTGCAGTGATTTTGGAGTCCCCAAAAGAATAAAGTCTGACACAGGGACCAACTCAAAAGGCAGGCAGAAGTGCCGGCGACTTGCCTTCCCTCGCCTACCCCATCAGGGCTCAGTCCCACCCCTGACGGGCATTTGCTCCCAGCTCAAGGGGAAGGATGCTTGGGGCTCCTCCTCTAGAAGCAAGAGAGCAAATCACAGAGGTAACTGAGCAACTCCCCAGCTTGCTCCAGGGATCCCTGTGGTCCCAGTCCCCTCCTCCCAGGAATGCACAGCCTTGCTATGATATCAGGCCTTCGGGTTTCTTCTTCCTGCCTCTCTCCTTTTCCTCCTAACCCTTCCGCCGCCGCCCCCCGCC
>SJYX01012045.1:148849-194088 GCA_006410675.1 Oreotragus oreotragus | reverse complement strand
AGAGCCGCAGGGAGCGGGGGAGATGCAGCGGGGCCGGGCGGCGGGGAAGGAGGTCCGGGTGGGAGGGTCCGGCGGGGGCGGGAGTGAGGGGCTGGGACGCGGGGAGCTGAGGGCTGGACGGCCGCGCGGGGAGGCGGGGCGCGGGCCCAGCCCCCGCGGTTAGCTGGAAAAGTTTGCGCCGGGGCCGGCGGGGGCAGAGGCTGAGGAAGCCGGTCTGGGAGACACGCGACAGGAGCCCGGCGCCCAGCGCGGTGGCCGCAGTAACCCGAGCGAGACTCTGCGGCCCGGGGACGGTCCCCAGCCCCGAGCGCCAAGTCTGTCCCGGAGCCCTGCACCGGGAGGGGAGGAAGGGGTGCCAAGATGCCGAGGGTCCGAGCGCCCTTCTCGGATAGAGGTGAGCCGGCGGGACAGAAGGCCCAGGGCCCCCGGGCTGGGTGGGGGCAGCTGGGTCCGCTTTTCTCACGGATTTCCAGCCCGTCTTCCAGGCCATCCAGCCCATCGCGACGTGCACCTGGCCGGGCGAGCACACCGCATCAGCATCGCCCACTCCCACCAGGTCGTCCGTTCTGGGGACTGAACCCGGGCAAGGGAGGTGGGGATGGCTCCTTTTTAAACTACAATTAGCGCATTTAAACGCCGAAAGAAAGAGAAGTGACTCTTCACAGAGACGCGCCATGGGTCCTTTTCCTGGGATAATTAAGTTTATACCGCCTGGAATGTGGACCTGGGGGCTCTGGAAGTGTGTGTTCTTGTTCTCTTGGGGAAATTGTTTTATTTTATTTTCTTCGCCACAAAGTTCCAGTTTTCCTTCTATTTCTCAAACAAGGCAGTCGGGGCTGTCTGAACCGGGCGGGGGCCGGGGTTGGGGGGACGGGAAAAGGAGTCTGGAAGACAAAAGTTCTACGATGCGGTAATGAGGTTCCCAGGGAAGATCAGTAAGTTATAGTTATATCTGAGATAAATCCGGGGAAGCGACAGGACTGGTCCTTCTTCGACGATTGCAGGAAAGTGCTAACTTTGCCACTTAACCCCGTGCCCCCACCATAGTCTCCAAATTGTTCTCTCTCCTCCTTCTCTTAACTTTCTCTCTTCCTGATGGTAGACATTGCCAAGGACGTATTTCTTTGTGGTGTATTTATATTTAGATATAAGAGAGGGACTTCTTGTTGTATTTTTAAAGGGAACATGCTTTATTTTGAAGATGAAGAGCATGAATGAGTCTGGCTCTTCTGGAGCTCTGGATGTTTACAGAATTAGGTATCTTTTAAAGTCTGGAGTTAGAAGTTGCAGACATTGTACAGAATCCTGAAAGTAAAGTGGTAGTCGCTCAGTCCTGTCTGATTCTTCACAACCCCATGGGCTGTAGCCCACCAGGCTCTTCTATCCATAGAATCCTCCAGGCAAAAATACTGGAGTGGGTAGCCATCCCCTTCTCCGGGATCCAAACCCCCATTGCAGGCAGATTCTTTTCCATATGAGCCATCAGGGAAGCCCCAAAGAATTATGTCTTCATGATTTATCTTTACAACATTCCTTTCTTCATTGATGAAAATCTTACAGGCATGTAAGAAAAATTTAATTCCTAGAAAGTACAAGGGCAGGATTATGATCTGTGGGTATATGACTAATGAGGATGGTGGTGGTTCTGGGGTATGTGTTTGTGTGATGCGGTGTGTATGTGTGTATGTGGTACTCAGAGTGTGGACTCACTGATGCAGAGCTCAGTGCCAGTTTGAATACTTTTGTTACCATAGGTGAACCACACATTGAGTTTTCTCAGTCAGAAAACTTTCACTTTGGCCTTGCTAGTCCAGGCGCTCTAGTCTCCTGACACCAGGGATCCGAAACGCAAAATCAGCCCTTAAGATACAGATGCAATGATTCCTCGCCCAGTATTCATTTCTGAAAATATGGCTTTCCTCTTTTGTTTTTTAATTTTTATTTTTACTTCATTTTGCTTTACAATACTGTATTGGTTTTGCCATACATTGACATGAACCAGCCACGGGTGTACATGAGTTCCCAGTCCTGAAGAGACACAGATGCTTTCCTCTTCATATTTGTGAATTCCATTAAATGCATGACTCTCCTAGTTTTCTACCATATGTGGATAGTGAAGCTACCATTACTTGTACAAGGCCTACCTTACGAATTGGCCTAATGACTTTATGTCTCAAAATTTAGGGACTGGTTTTCCTTTACCTGGAAATTATGACACTAATTTGATTCCACGGTATCTCTTCGACCCCCTAAATATGTTTCAAGATCTACTGTGTATGCATATATTTTTGTTACAAAGACATGGGAATTTGAGCATAAAATAATCTTGAAACATTTGTTGTTGCCCGACTGGAGAAAACCTTTTTCTCTGCCAGGACTTGGGACTATGACTCTGTGGCTAATACAGCTGGCATGGCAGCCTTGGGCAATCTACTGCGTTGGCCAGTTAGCTGAGACTGAGCTGCCCCTGGGCTGTACAAGGCTTTCTGTTTCCTCACATTTGGTTTTGTGATTCCTTTCTTATCAGTGTTGGAGCCATTTTGTATTATTCCCTTGCCATATGTTTTCTGTAAAATTGGTTAATTACCTAAAGAACATTGAAATATATACATTACCATATGTAAAATTAAATAACCAGTGAAGATTTGCTGTTTGAAGCACGGAACTCAAATCAGGTGTTCTGACAACCTAGAGGGGTGGAATGGGGTGGGAGGTGGGAGGGAGCTTCAAGAGGGAAGGCATATATGTACACCTATGGCTGATTCCGTGTTGATGTATGGCAGAAACCAGCACAATATTGTAAAGCAATTATCCTCCAATTAAAAAATAAATAAATGAAAAAGAGATATTCCATGAGCTTTTGGAGATGATATGCTAGACTTTTCCTGTCTAGCTTTAGTTAATAATACTTTTTAACTTGTTATAGTTGCTAGGCATAAAGTTTCTTTTGTTTCATTTTTATTCTGTTTTTGAGGAATCACAGTGGCATCTGGAGAGGCCAGGGAATGGCCAGTCAGGTAAATCAGTGACAAGGTTGTTCAGAGGAGGGTGTGGAACCCATTGGGTGGTTCTAATGTCTGATTGGAACCATGAGCTGGAGTGGGAATCCTGAGTCATTGTAGGCTCTTTGGCTTTGAAGATGCTGCTGCATTTCCTTGGGGTCAGAGTTTTCCATATATTTCAGTCAAGCCCCCAGGTTCAGCATTCCAGCATTTTGCTAGCATAGTAGCTAGAAGTAGTTCAGTTCCAAGTATACTGGTGACACCCGTGTCGCTAGATAGGTGAGGAACACATGGAAAGGTGACAGCCTCCAGAAGAGCTTATCCCTAATGCGGTGCACTGGAGTCCGATGACATGGGCATCCAGCCCAGCACAGCCTTTTCCCAGCTGCGCCACGGGCTCAGTGTCCTCCTGTGTCCATTTGGAAGCAGATGCTGTGCCGGTCTCAGCCATGGTGCCTGCAAGACACAGCGCGCAGTGCGCATGCCATGCTACCGAGCAAGGGTGCTGCTGTGGGAACGGATGAAAGGAGCCCCACAGTTACCACTTCCTGCCCAGAACACCTCTCATTTTCGTGTGCCTAGAGGAACTCATTTCCACACACTTTGGTTCGTGCTGTGACAGCCTTGGTAGGAATTCAGTCCTGTACCCTTCCTTAGAACAAGCAGAGAAGAGAACGTTTGAGAAACCTGGCGGAAAAGCAATGAAGATAAAGACCTCCTGCATCAAAAGCATTTGCCCTCAGACTGATGAGCCTGGATGCCCAGGAGAACATGCAGAGAGGCAGATGTTCAAGCTGGACTTGGTTGTGGGCACAACCTGCATACATGGGACTCCTTGGACTGCTGTCAGATCTCTGTTAGCATCTGAGCCTTGTTTGCTGAGAGAATAACCTTTGGAGAAGCTGCATAAAAGTAGGAAATCTGACCAGGGACAAACTCACTTCCGCAATCTGGAGAAGAAAGGGGAAGATGTAGAATCCTGATGTGGTTCATCTGCAACAGCCTTTCTCACCAGGTGCTCCACTAACAGGTCCAGAGCAACATGCAGGTATGCAAGGCTGAGTATGCAACACCTCTTGTCATGAACCATCTCTGAAAGCAGAGTGAGGTCACCTAAGAAACCCCTGAGTGAAGGGAAATACTCATTAGCAAAGGAATTTTGTTGGGGCCATGAAACAGCCAACTCATTATTTCCTTTCTAAATTCTTCTAAGTGGGAGGAAAAAAAAAAAAAACACCTTACTTTCCAAGAAATTTTACTTGTGGACGAATGCTTTGTGTTTTAATTCAGTTTGTGGGATGAACTGGGAGAATGTCGCATTTTAAAAATATAACGCCTTGCATCTTACCAGGAGAAATCAATGTCTCCGTATCTTATTGTGTTGTTGTGTGTGTGGTTTTTTTTTTTTTTTTGGCCATTACAAAGAAAAAGAGACAGACCCCAGACTGGTGAAATATTTTCCTTTGTTTTTTTTTCCCTTTTCCTTCTTTTTATAGTTTGTTTATTTTTCGAAGTGACGTGAGTAGAGAAAGTGACTCTCCAGCGTGGAAAACACATCTGGAATCCATCGGGCCCTGCCTGGCCCCTCCCCCAACAGATGCTCTTCCTTGGAATGGAGGGAGGGGGATGGGGTGACAACCCTATGAACCACCTTCTAGAAGGCGTCATACTCCTTCTCTGCAGAAAGAAAAGCCTTGGTGTTGGAATGCCTTGAGGTAGACTCAAAGGCCCCACCCGAATGAGGATGGAGTGAAAACTCTTAGGTAGCAGATCTCTGTTGAATAGATGGAAGGCAAGCCCAGGAGTGGGCAGTATACTACCTTTACCTTCACAGTGAAATGCAGGCAGTCAAATCCTCACTCAGAGTGGGTGAGGGGAGAAGTCTGAGGGCGTCTGGATGACCTGAGCACAGTTTGGGAGGGAGAGCTCTGCTTACAGATATAAGTAAGGCCTGCCCTCAGGCACAGCTCTGTTGGAATCTGGGTTTGTTGGAAGGCCACTGCACATGAGCAGGAGCACCCACGTGTCTTCTGTAGCCAGCCAGGTTTTTTGAATATGTACACGACTAGCTGGCACCCAGACACATTTTCAACATCAGGCTGTATTTTTCAGTATGCAGGTCGAAATTAAGCAGTGATCCAATTTTTACAATGGAGAGGCAGATACTGGTCTGGTCACTACCAGCCCCAGACACTTATCTTTTAAAATAAAATGTGAGCATTTGTAACGTGTAACTCTCACCCTCGATGGGGACTTCTCCAGCTACCCACAAAGACAGTTCTCAGGACCACTGGCTGAGACCCGTAAGCCTCTGTGGGAGAACCCTCCATCAAAACCCAGCCTAGGCATCAGCAGTAGGAAATCCATGGTACCCCTTGGCACACAGGCACATGCTCACCGTGGGGGACATCCTCAACTCATCCTAACAGCACTGCCGAGGACAACGGCACAGGGAAACCACTCCACGTCCACAGCCCAGAATGTATCCATCCACACAGCAGGAGCAATGGGAAGGAGTTACCCACATCTCTCTGCATGACTCACATTGAGCAGGAAGCTCACAGGAACATCACATTGAGAAGAAGATGCCAGACACAGCTTCATGACTCCATTTATGTGAGGGTCAGACACAGGCTAAATTACTCTAAGGGATAAGAAGTCCGGAGAGTGGTGCCATTCTAGTGGTTAGTGACTAGAAGAGGCCATGAGGGATAGGAACGGTTGGGTATCCCAGGAACCCTGGTGCCCACAGTGCCCAGCACTCCTGCGGTGACTGGCAGCAGCAGGATGGGTGAGCCACGGAGGGCTGATGCCCCCCTCTCTGTGAGCAGAGCCAGCTGACTCTCAAAGATTCAGGGACCAGGGAGGGGGCAGGGTGTTCTCCCCGCAGACTTGGAGTCTGTGTCGTGTCCCTCCAGATGGAGGCAGGAACTCGCCCGTGAGACGGTTTTGACCATGCATAGTGGCATTCAGATCTATCCAAAGTCAATCTAATCTTTGGCCCAGCACAAAACTCTCAGATGGGATCAGCTTTTTAATGTTAATAACCCAAAGAAAATAAGCTTTTGGGTTCCAAAGAGAGATGGGTATATTCCAGTTACGCACAGCATGGAGGTCGGTATTTTATAATAAAAGATGTTCTGAGAAAATATGCTCCTTGAGTGAAACATATTTAAGGGAAATTATAAATTGAGCATTAATGGGAAAACGTGTTCACCCTCAGGATTCATGGTTTTGATGGGCTTCTGGCACATCTTAAACTATTGTCATTTGGTTATTTTCTTGCTGAGTATTCGTTTTTATTGTTTCCTTTCGTACCTTCTACTCAAGTATATCAAAGCTCTTCATATTGAGGGGGAAAAAATGAATGTGAGTCTGTGGAGGCTGCGGTGTATTTCCTCTGCCCTTTATTCCCAAGAGAAGTCCACATCCAGCAATTTTTAAGGGACTCACAGCTCTGCTGTCTGTACTGTAGAGCACAGTCGGAGGGGCAGAGACTGTCTCGAGGGGGCCATGAGGTACTTAAGGCCATGGAGTTATCACAGGCAAACTAGGGCACAGGAGAGAAACTTCGGACATACCCTGTTTGCAAAAGGCTTTCAGATGCAGTTTCCTGGAGCTGTTTCACCCCGGTGTGAGGGGAAATTATGATACAATTCACATTGCTCTCCTTTTCTGTAATGTTTGTATATTTTTATCATTCAGGCTGTTCTGGTGCTAGGTCACCATCATAACTCCTCATGTTATGCTCACCAGCATCAGGCCCTGGGATAGAGGGGCGGCCACCTGGACCTGGCAGCCAGTGGCCTGGAGTGGCGGGGGCAAGGGCGGGTGTGGGGACAGGGAGTGTTGGAGGGCCCTCCAGCCAGCTATATAGCCCCACTGCCATCAGGAAAAACAGCCCCTCTCAGGATGCTGCCGCTTTGTGACTCTCATTGGAGCAGCGCGTGTGTTCCTCTTCCCTGCCTTTGGGTCACGCTTTTTCTGTGAACGAGGACACACATGGCGCCATGACAGGGTATCCATGCGGGAATGCCAAGCACTCTCTCAGGGCTGTGCTCTGGGATGGGAGGTGTTGGAAAGATAACCAGGCGGCTAGGCTCTCCTGTGCCTGGTTTCCTCCGACAGCCAGGAAGAGTCAGCAAGGTGGAAGCACAGAGACTCCATTCAGTGCCCACAGACGAAAGCACTTAGATGAGCAGCAGCGAGGGGCACGCGCATTTACTGGGCACCGTTAATGTACGTGGTGCTGTGAGAGGAGAGATGGAGAGGATGAAATAAGGGGCTCCAGGAAAGTGCTCCGAGAGTGTCAGCTGCTGCTCCTATCTCTATCCTTAAAACAGTTTGCAGTTTGTTTTAAAAAGTGGTGTGCTGGGGCAGGATGATTCCAGAAAATGCTATAGAGCTGGTAGAAGTTGACCTGGAGCCTTAAGGATGGGCACGATTTAAAGAAAAATGGAGAAGAGGTAAGCTGTTGGCGGGGAGTGGCCCACGAGCTGACCCCCACCACCCCTGCTTCTGTCTCTGGGAGACCAGGCCCCTTATCACAGACCAAGCAGGGGGGACCGGGGCTGGATAGGGAGCCTGCCTCCTGCATGAGGCCTGACAGTGCTCCTGGGTGAAGGGAGACAGCCCCAGGGTCGGGTGCTGCCTCCGAGGCTCATCGGCTACGTGGAGACCTTGGCAGGCCCCATTATTTGGTGGTAGAGTTGACTCCCAGCCCTCCGTGACCTCAAACTTCACTGAGACACCAGGGGCTCATGTGGTTTCCACAATAAGCCACACACAAACCTCCAGGACACTAGAAGAAATCTCTGCAAAGAAGCAATGGGGCCGTCTTTGCCCCATGTCAGAAAACCAGGCTCTCCCAAATTAAGGAAGTAGAGGCTTGAAAACATCCTCAGGGCCCTGGAACCAGCACCCGAATGGCAGGAAAGTATGCACCTGGAGGGCCCTTAGTCAGGGAGCGCTGTCTGGAGCCTCCTCCGTTTCTCACTCACAAAGCAGCTACCCAGGCTGAGCCCCAGGGTCCCCCTGCCACTGAGGACTTCTCTGGAATGAGCTCAGCAGTTGTACCAGGCCTTCAGATTCCACTGCACCCCAAAATGCAGAGCCCCATTTCTCTGGAGAGTGGTCCATGTGCCACCAAGACAAACTGAAGGCTGTGACTTAAACTTATAAAAGTTAAAAAACTTCACTGGATCCACACAATAGGCTGATGTAAGTGGACCTTGTTTGAGTTTAATTATGTATTTAAATATTCAAATCGTTTTAATTTAGAATCAGTGCATTTAGCGAAAATCATTTCTACCTTGGTAGCTGGGTCTGCTCTGCCTTGGACGTCACAAGAAGCCTTTGGACAAAGCCACGTGGGGGTGGGGGGTGCGTAGAGGCAGCGGGGGAAGGGCCGTTGGGAGCCTGGCTCTTGGGCTCTCTGCCCCACTGCCACCAGCGCTCCCAGATTGGTTGTTTCTTTCCATTCACGCCCACCGATTGAGTTTTGGCAGTTTCGACAGTTCTCTCTAAACTCTGAATTTTAAGCCAAACTCAGAAATCCACTTGCTTGTCCCTCTTCTTCTTTTAGTCTCAGTAGCGGTTGATTCCACTTATACAGGTTTATATTCTTTCTTCCCCTGGCTCCACGATTAGCTGCTCGCTCAGGGAGTGGCCCTGGGGGCCACGTGTGGGCTGTGCCGTTCTTCCTTTGGTGACCAGATGGTTTGTCTCTGAGCGCTCTGTGGGGCAGACCTGGGGGCCATCTAGATTTGATTTCTGGTCTTGGTCTTGGTCCCAGGGATTCCAGGGAAGTGTGACTACTTCCTACCACATTGCTCCAAAACCCATCAAGGAGGTTTCAGAAATCAGTGGGCTTTTTTCTGAATTCCATCCTATTTTTTGGACCTGACATAATCTCTGTTTCTCTCTCACTAACTGGGAATAAGGGTTTACCAGCTCCTGTGCAGGAGATGGGGCTCCCCAGGTGGAGCTACTGGTAAAGAATCCACTTGCCCAGGCAGGAGACACAGAGATGCAGGGGTTCGATTCCTGGGTTGGGAAGATTCCTTGGAGGAGGGCATGGCAACCCACTCCAATATTCTTGCCTGGAGAATCCCATGGACAGAGGGGCCTGGCAGGCTATAGTCCATAGGGTCACACAGAGTTGGACACGACTGAAGCGACTTAGCATGCATGCATGCACAGCAGATGAGTAGGAACTGGTTAGCTTTCTTAAGTCCTTGAGATTTCCAGGTAGAAGTGTTCTTTGGGTTTAAATCCGTGTGTTTGGATTACATGACTGAATGATGGCAGTGCTCCATCACAGAATTTCCCTCCTTGGCAACTGTAGACACATAATGGCTTCTTCTGGTCTCCACAGTCACATAGGAAGTTGGCCTGGGTTAAAGGCCCTCTTTGGGCCCTTATGGACCAGCCATCCAAATGCTTCAGCATTTTTAGTGACTTTCTCCAACTCTGTTGCTGCTGTTCTTAGATGCTGTTACTTTATCACTGGGCTCTCTCTCCTTTTATCTCTTCGCAGGAGCCTGTTCTCAGCACCCTAGCCGGTGTCTGGCCTGGATCCCTGTTGCAGCCTAAGCGGAAAGCGTTGTTTTCCCTGGAAATGGACGTTCTCAGGGCGCCCTCTGGTGGATTCAGGAGCTAACTGATCGTGAGTTCCAAGTGATGGCGCTGATTCTCACGCCACGCCCCAGACCTTATACCTCCAACGAAACCCTGCACGAACATTACAGCTACGTCGGCAAGCTGGAGGGCAGGCTGAAGGACGCCCCCGATGGCAGCACACTCACCACCGTGCTGTTCTTGATCATCTGCAGCTTCATTGTCTTGGAGAACCTGATGGTCTTGATTGCCATCTGGAAAAACAATAAATTCCACAACCGCATGTACTTTTTCATTGGTAATCTGGCCCTCTGCGACCTGCTGGCCGGCATAGCCTACAAGGTCAACATTCTGATGTCGGGCAAGAGGACGCTGAGCCTCTCCCTGACGGTCTGGTTCCTACGGGAAGGCAGCATGTTTGTGGCCCTTGGGGCATCCACCTGTAGCCTGCTGGCCATTGCTATCGAGAGACACTTGACCATGATCAAAATGAGGCCGTATGATGCCAACAAGAAGCACCGCGTGTTTCTTCTGATCGGGATGTGCTGGCTCATTGCCTTCTCCCTGGGCGCCTTACCCATCCTAGGCTGGAACTGCCTGCACAACCTCCCCGACTGCTCCACCATCCTGCCCCTCTACTCCAAGAAGTACATCGCATTCTGCATCAGCATCTTCATGGCCATCCTGGTGACGATCGTGATCCTGTACGCACGCATCTACTTCCTGGTGAAGTCCAGCAGCCGCAGGGTGGCCAGCCCGCACAACTCAGAGCGGTCCATGGCCCTGCTGCGGACCGTGGTGATCGTGGTGAGCGTGTTCATAGCCTGCTGGTCGCCACTCTTCATCCTTTTCCTTGTGGATGTGGCCTGCAAGGTGAAGGAGTGCGCTGTCCTCTTCAAGGCCCAGTGGTTCATCGTGCTGGCCGTGCTCAACTCTGCCATGAACCCCGTCATCTACACGCTGGCCAGCAAGGAGATGCGGCGGGCCTTCTTCCGACTTGTCTGCACCTGCCTGCTCAGGGGCCGGGGAGCCCATTCTTCACCCATCCAGCCCGCTCTCGACCCAAGCAGAAGTAAATCCAGCGGCAGCAATAACAGCAGCCCCTCCCCCAAAAGCAAGGAAGATCTCCCCCAAACGGCTGCCTCACCCTGCATCACCGACAGAAACAAAACCCTGCAGAATGGAGTCATCTACAAGTGAGGGTGTGGGCCTCAGGGAACCTGAGGTCCTTGCATCACCCCAGGAAGAGCAACGACCAGCCCTGCAGCAACGTTCTTCTGGATTGCATGCCTCACCCATGGGGGTATTTCCAGATCTGGGACTCGAGAAAGCTGTTCTGCCAACAGCCTGGCCTGGTGTGGATGTCTCTTAAGGAGGGGACCCAAGGAATTGCCGATGCATTTCAGTGCAGACACCGTGCCTTGTCCATTTAGGCTCTAGGGTCTTCCAAATGTACCAAGCTGCTGATATCAGCAGCCACCTTCTCCTGAATCCTCCCTCCCCTCTGGCCTCTGTCTGGAGAGGGAAGGTGTTGGACTACACACACTGTGCAATGTGTTTCCCAGGAACATCATCATCCCAGGATGCTGTTCGGGGACTGTACACTACACTGGCTGTGCACGGATGGAGGCTGTGCAGTCATCATTTCTGTGTTACAGAGCACCTGTGCTTCAAGTGTCTGCCCCTGGTACTCGTGTAAGCTGCAGCACATGGTGTACAAGTAAGTTCTGGCTGAACCACCAAGTATGAGGATGTGACTGGGAACTAGGTGGACAGGCCAGTCGCAGGCTCTTCAGACTGACACAAAGTGTCATGTTAAGCAGATTTTGAAAGCACAAGCCCTCTAAAAGGGCTTGTCCGAGGCTGGTCTCAGATGTATGCATCTGTCCCCCAACTGTCCTGAGATGCCCTTGACAGCGTCTGGAGGATCCAGGAGAGAACGAGTGAGTTCTGTGGATGTATGTCCCCCAAGGGGACCCCTGCTTGTCATTTCTCCCCCTCAGTCATTTCTCCCTGAGGAATCTTAAGCTCATCCAAAAGTCAAATTAGCCAAATTACCCGGTTGTTTGGGGTTTCTCCAAATCCTAGAAAAGCCAGCCAAGGTATTCCAGGAGCCTGTGCCCCACACCAGTCAAGAAAAGAATCCAAGAGGGAGAAGCAGAGGACAGACCCCTTGTCCCATTTCACCTTTCCAACGTAACGGGGAGTTTCTGTTGAATTCGAAGGTGCTTACAGGACAGTGCTGTGATCCTGTGTTGAGTCTGAATCTGTATCAGAAAAGCAACAAGTTAGTAACCCTCCTGTGCTGTTACAGCTGAGCAGCTGGGGCCATCAACAGCCTCATGGATTCCGAAAAGCTGACCCTGACCGCGACCATTAGAGCAGTTTAATTGTGATCTGGCAGTTTGTGCTTTCTTCAGAGAGATGTAGCAAGACTGTAATCTTTCATTTTAACACAGGTTGACCCTGTATCACTCTTTACCTTTAGAAGGAATTACTTAGAAGGCATTT
Source organism: Oreotragus oreotragus (assembly GCA_006410675.1). Lineage (NCBI taxonomy): Eukaryota > Metazoa > Chordata > Mammalia > Artiodactyla > Bovidae > Oreotragus > Oreotragus oreotragus. Next base: position 181,957 of record SJYX01012045.1, on the reverse strand, counting down.
TTGTACACAGTCATCCCCAAGGATTCTTCATGAAGTACAAATGGATGAAAATATACAAATTTTGGAGTTGTCATAAGTATATAGTTGATGTACTGAGTCCCTTGTTTTTAAAAAAGATAAAAAGGAACCTTCAAAAGGATTCTTACCTGTGTAAGTCTCACTTCAGATCCCCTGAAGTTTTTAGGTTCAGTGGGAATTTTGCCTGAGTAAAGACTAAAAGAGTAGCCTTAACACATGAGTAACTTTTCAGAGAAAACGTGATTCCTCTTTGTTATCTCATGCCAGCTCCTCTTTATAAAGGAACGTTTTCATGGGTCCTGGGTGACCACGTACCACTCAACATCTTTCTTAATTTTTGTTGCTGATGGAGATAAATCCTATTTTCAAGGACATCCTCATCAGTGGCATTTTAGTTGTTTTCATTACATTACTGAAAAGGAGCTTATTCTCTTGTCAAACAGCCTGAGAAAACAGAGCATTTATAGAAAAGTTAAGCATTAAGACAGTAGGTTAAGAAAATAACAAAATTGCCTCAGAGAGCCAAAATATTGAGTATTGCATTTTGTCTTCAATGGTGAAATGACTTAAGAACTTTATATATTAGTTCTGAGTTGCTTGGGGGCTCCAGCTCCCTGGAACTGATAGTAATATAACACTGCACCATAACCTCAACTCTTTTTTGAGGTAGCACAACACTTTTAAATAAATTTGAATGAAAAATACCCCCAAACAGTCATTGTGTCTATTTGATATATGCAAAAAATAATAATAATCAAATTTAGCACCAAGTGTCAGAGAAGGAAATGGCAACCCACTCCCGTAATCTTGCCTAGGAAATCCCATGGACAGAGGAGCCTTGTGGGCTACAGCCCATGAGGTGGCAAAGAGCTGGACACGACTGAGTGCCTGAACGACAGCAAAAGGTACCAAGTGTACAATCCTTACTAGCTAGCTGATCATTTAGAAGCTGAGTGTGTCAAAGCCACAGAGAACCTGTCTGTTAGAGCTCATTCAGTTAGTAACATTTATCAAGTCCCATGTATGTTTGTTAAAAATAAAATAAAATTGAAAGCCTTTGTATAAACTGGTTGTCGGGAGTCCATGTGGGGAGCTGTGTACGCTAAGGCCGCCCCTGGTGATATGCAGAGTGACAGCATGAACTCTCACCTGCTGCTAGCTGTTTCTCCAGGAATTATATCACTCTGAGAACTCTAGTAGCATTTCCCCTATACTTCCCAATAGCAGAGCTGGTATTTTAGGAAACTTCAGTGTATTGGGAGCTAAAATTGGTGGAACAGCACCCAGTACACCAAAGTTTCCGAAAATAACCAGCTCTGCTTGTGGGAAGTGGCTCAGATGGGAAAGAATCCACCTGCAATGGAGGAGACCCAGGTTCAGTCCCTGGGTCAGGAAGATTCCCTGGAGAAGAGAATGGCAACCCACTCCAGTATTCTTGCTGGAGAATTCCGTGGACAGGGGAGCCTGGTGGGTTATAGTCCATGGGGTTGCAAAGGGTCAGATGTGACTGAGCAACTAACACTTTCACTTTCCATGAGTTTTGGTAGGTCAGTAGGGAAGGTCAGTAGACTACCCTTTCAATGGGGAGAAAAGTGTGACAGTCATGGAAGCCAAAGTCCAGCCAAAAGAGATGGGACAATGGGCTCCGCTCCATTTGGTGCCATGGAGGCGACAGGAGAGGCCTGGGCTCCGCTCCATTTGGTGCCATGGAGGCGACAGGAGAGGCCTGATAAACCACCCCTTTTTCCAGCATTACCCATCACAGATGCTGAGTTTTTACCTCTCTACCTTGCATTCTTACACAGAAAGAAGCCAGTGCTTGGCATCACTAGTTGGCAGTGACATTTCTGAAGAAATCTGCCCCCAAAAGTAACTGTGGGGGTACTGTGGGTGTACACAGAAATTCATCATTTCTGTGTTACAGAGCACTTGGATTTCCAATGTCTGCCACTGACACATGTGCAGGCTGCAGTGTGTGGTACCATTATGTAACAAAACCACAACCTTCTGCCACCTTTGATTCTGCCCAAGGCCAAGTGGGCAGAAGTTTACCTAAATCCCATCAAGAATGCTTTTGTCAAACTGCCATTTTCATCCCACACCTTTGGTGTCCCCAACAGGATTCTGCTGCGATTGTATTTTAAGAGGTCTCCTGGGGAATAATTGAGAATGTCTGCTTTCTATGGAAAGGCTTCCAGCTCCCCTCCTCTCCTTCGTGAGGAAATATAAGATCCACCATCCAAATGAGAGACTTTTCACAATATTCTTTATTGCCCACAGACTCACACCGACAGCCAGTTAACACCAGACTGTTTAGAGAACAGTTGTTTCTCTCCAGCCTTGACCCATGGTTCATCTACACTGGAAAAGAGCCTTTCACAGAAATGTATTATTAACGAGGTGTACATTATAGAAAACTTGTAGTTAAATTACCAGTTCCATGCTTTTAAATGTAGCTACGAGTGCAAAACCTCCACACTCAAATGTTTTTAGTATCTAAGTCAAATATCAAAGGGTTTGCTACATAATCAGAAACGCACACACCACTATTCTGAAAATGAAGGCACATTTTCCGATAACCAGTGACAAGGAGTGCAGTCGCGCATAAGTGGGAGTGACGACCTCTGCTCCTGGGCCATGGTGGTGACACACGGAAGTGCCACGTGGCACCTCCAACTGGCTGCCGTAGAAGTTCAGGGATGTGCCCAGCATGGCAGCAGAGCTCACAACAGGAAACCACATCGTTTACTGAAGGAGTGAAGAGGAATCACTGAACGTGAGGAGGGAATTTAAGCCAATTCTCTTAACCCATTGTGTTGTCAAATCTCCCAGATGTTGGCCAAATAATTTCAATTTTATTATCTTTCAAAGAACAGAAATTAGAAAACTTGAAGTTGGTTTTGTGTTTCCACTCCTCAGAGATCTCCAACACCAATTCTTATCCAGTAGCAATATAGAAAGTGGTAAATTGGCAATAAACCAGAGATCGTCACAGGAATTCTTTTTTGTTTCACAAAAGTTAATGGAAAATAAACATGAAATTTTCAAATATTTACCAATAGGTATAATTTCCCATCCAAATGCTTTTTAAAAAGTAATAAATATCTCATTATTACACATTAGATGTACACGGGACGGAGTTCTCTCCTAATCCTCCGATTTAAGCATCAAATTTTAATTCTTATTTAGTTCTGGATACAAAGAAACATTCATGTCCTTAATTTTACAAGATTTACTCTGGAACAAGTTATAGTCAAAAGTCAAAGGAACAGAGAACATTCCACTTGCAACCAACATATAATTGTTACAAAAAAGTTTATTCAGTGTTCAAAAATGGATTTGTCTATTGAGTTCTGCTTTAATCATCCCTTGATTCAGTGGTTAGAAACTTTGGTTGTGGTAAAAACGTCCCAGTTGAGTGTGAATTCGTGACTTCAGTCACCCAGGGCCACAGCATGTGTCCCCTTGTGTGTATATTTCTGCCTACAGCATTTCAAGGTGAAACAACAAAATAGAAACTGGAAATTGTATGGGATTTCGTTTCTCATGCTTTCTTCAATGAGAATGCCTCTTCCATACCTTAGCCCTCAGGAGGGAGCCCCATGTGTTTGGGCCTAAGGGGGTCATTATTCTGGTCATCTGTGGTTGTGAGAAGGAGGCAAGAATGAGGCAGGAGCACCCCAGGGATGCCTCCAACATCCCGCCCAACCCTGACCACTGTTCATGCGTGAGGGTGTCTCTGCCTCCTCCTGGGCCATCCACACTGTGTCTGCCTGTTCTAACCTCCATCCTGTCTGCAGCCCGTCTGCAAAGCCTTCAGACTCCCCAGACCTACCCAGGAGCCCCACCCTCCAGGGTCCTAGTGAAGTGGCCACACATCAGGCTTGTCATGCCCCCATACCCTCTATGTGTGTATTTTCTACTGAACTGTAAATGCAGACAGGCAGAACCTTTGCATGATCATAGAGGCGCAACACAGTGCTTGCCGCATGTGAACTAACATGAGACAAGGCCAAGAGGAGGCTGGTTAGTGAAGGCAACAAGCAGTGTAGCTGCACCAGGAAGACAACGCTCAGCCCCTAGGCACACCTGCCTGGGCAGCCTCCTGACACCCGCCCCTGCTTATCTTTACACACTGCTGGACGAACATAGGATGCAGGTCTGGACTTGCTGCCGCCTACCTTTTTTCTTTTCCCTTCTCTGTTCTGCCAGCCTTTCCTTTCCTGTCTTCCCCGACTGGCTTCTCTTCTCTATGGCCCTTTGTCACTTCCCATGTGGCCCCCTCATGGCACCTCTTGTCTTGTTCCTGCAGCATCGAAGACCATCCTCCCAAGACCAGCATCCAGGACCATGTGCAGATGCCAGGACGTGTCGGTCCCCAAACTCTCAACATGTGTGTACCTTTCTAGTTGTCCATGTCAATTAAAATACCAAAATCCAGGGAGGAGTCCCCCAAGGTATCAGCCTGCATGTGCACACATATAGACAGAGATGTGTGTCCGTAATAATCAATGTAGGTATATGCATGTGTATATACGTATGTACAGACAGACGGAGACAAACATCTGTCATAATTAGTAGGTATACGTATGTGTGTGTGTTTATATATATATATATATACACATATGCAGTTGATATTCACAAGTCCTGGTATAAAGTTGCAATTTTTCTGGCTGCTATAAAATATGCCAGTTTTAAAACTGTGCATTTGTTGCTTGCAAACTTATAAATATGTATAAACCCCATTATAAATAAATTGTGTCTGGCAGATGGCATTTTATCTGCCAGTAGTGATTGCATGGAGTTATAAATGCTTATTAATCCTCCACTTTTGAACTCACAGCTTGGACTCTGGGATCTATAACATGAAGTGGCATGAAAACAACCATATGTTAGAGGGGAAAAACAGTCAGTGAGACAGGTAAGGGCTAGCAATTCATACCTGATGATGGTTCCGAAAATCAAGACTGCCTACCAGCATCAACTGCAATTTACTAAAAATGCAAATTCTCTGGCCCCATCCAGAACTACCGAGTCAGGGACTCTGCAGAGGACCCCCAATGGCTCTGATGCCTGCCTTTCATCCCAAGTCTGCTTATGAAGGGCTGTCTCTCCACCCAAGTACTCCTCAGTTTGGTGTGTGAAGGACCAGCCAGGACACTGTGGCCAGAAACAACCTTCCACCAGTGCTGGGCTGTTTGGGTAACTAAATGTCTGGCTCAATCCCTGCCCTGGTGGGTTAGCTCTTAGGTCTGTGCAGCCCTGGCTCTCTCAGTCCTCAATGCAATTAGTTATCTACATCTTAGGGATTTGCATGGATCACGCCTTCCTCATCAGCTTCCTTCCCCAACCCTGAGCCTACATGCACTCAGAGCCGTTCTCAGGGTCAGCTTCTGTGGGACCCCACACTAAACTGGGGCTTCCCAGGTCGCACTAGTGGTAAAGGACCTGCCTGCCAATGAAGGACATACAAGAGAGGCAGGTTTGACACCTGGATCAGGAAGAGCCCCTGGAGAAGGGCATGGAAACCCACTCTAAAATTCATGCTATGGGCATAACTGAATCACTTTGCCATACGTCTATAGCTGACACATCATTGTTAGTCAACTACGCTACTGTTTAGTCGCTAAGTCATGTCTGACTTTTTGCGACCCTCTGAACTGTAGCCTACCAGGATCCTCTGTCCGTGGGATTTCCTAGGCAAAAATATTGGGAAATCCACTCTACTCCAATATAAAAAATGAAAATTTGGGGCTTCCCAGGTGGTGCTAGTGGTAAAGAACTTGCCTGCCAATGCAGGAGACATGGGTTCAGTTCCTGGGTCAGGAAGATCCCCTGGAGAAGGAAATGGCAACCCACTCCAGTATTCTTGCCTGGAGAATCCCATGGACAGAGGGGCCCAGCTACAGTCCATGGGATCACAAAGGGTCGGACACACAAACTAAACAAAGGAACAGAAACACTTCCTTGTCCATGTGAATGGCTCATGCTTTTATGCATTTTTTTGGGGGAAAAAAAGAGCATAAAGTCAAGGAGGGAAGTACTACTTGCCATTTTCCACTAGGGGCTGAGCTTTATGTAGAAACCCTGAAGGACCCTAATAAGTCCTGCATTCTGCCCTAGATTCAGCCACTGACTGTCACCAGCTTCTAGGAAGTCAATCCGCTCTAACTTCCTCACTGAAAAACGGATCCTTCCAGCTGTGCTCTCTGAAGACGCTCCCTCGTTTGCCGTCTTCTGAGGAGCAGGGACAGTTCCAGGTTTACGACATGCGCCAGTAAAGTCATTTTTCCACTTCTCTTTATTAAAACCAACTTAAAGTTTCACTGCAGAACCCAAGAGTCTTTTTCTGGAACCCAAGGTCAAGACCTGTCTGTGTCCTGCCGTTCCCAGGTGGCACTAGTGGTAAAGAACCCTCCCGCCTGCCAATGCAGGAGGCATGAGAGACGTGGGTTCGACACCTGAGTTGGGAAGATCCCCTGGAGGAGGGCATGGCAACCCACTCCAGTACTCTTGCCTGGAGAATCCCAGGGACAGAGGAGCCGGGCAGGCTATGTCCTTGGGGTCGCAAAGAGTAGGACACGACTGAACGACTTACACACACACAAGGTCAAGATTTGTCTGTGTCCTGTAGTTACCTATTGGTAATCTTTCCACAGTCTCCTTCCCACTTTCCACTGGGCTTCCACCGTTCACAGGTGGTGCTAGTGGTAAAGAATCCACCTGCCAATGCAGAAGACATAAGAAATGCAGGTTCGATCCCTGGGTCAGGAAGATCCCCCAGAGGAGGACATGGCAACCCATTCCAGTATTCTTGTCCACGTGACTCCATGGAGAGAGGAACCTGGCAGGCTACAGTCCATGGGGTCCCCCAGAGTCAGACACGACTGAAGGGACTTAGCACCCATGCACACCACCATCCACATAAAAGTATTTATGGCTGCTGTCCCTATGTATTTGGACAGCAATAGAGCACAGATGTGCACTTTGAGAGTGAAACATCCCAGAAAACAGCTGTCCTTGGTGCTCACACACAGTCATCAACACCCACACCCCCTCAAGGTCAGGTACAGCCCTGTGGTGCAGGTGGTGAGGCAGGGCTCAGAGAAACCCAGCAGCCAGCTCAAGGCCACGTGGCTCTCCATGCAGGAGCTGAGGTCGGCTGCCCAGGGAGCCTGGGATCCTGTGACTGGCCTTCACGGGGTGACCGATTCAGGGAATTAAGGACCAGGACATTCGTTCCATTATGTAAGCATTACTTACATAATGCTTCAGTGTTCCCTGAAAGGAGAGCTCCGCTACAGGAAGGGGGCACTTCAGGACGCGTGGCTGGACATGGAGCCAGGAGCCAATACTGTCCTGGAGCACAGGGCTCTTTGTGGGGACGGGGCCTCACCAAGTGCTGCTCCATCCACCCTCCCTGCCTGAAACTAGGCCTCTCCACACACGGACCCCCAGGGAATTCTCTCCCTGCTTCTACTGTGAGCCTTTCAGAGTATCCTTAAGAGTCAGGCCTCAAAGCTGGCTGAAACCAGTGACCAGCAGCCCCACAGGAAGCCCTGCAGACTCTCAGCAGGTGGGAATCGCTAGAAGGCACAGCTAATTCCCACAAGATGATGGGGGAGGGAGGAGCTGTCTCCAGGGCCACCTAGCAAGAGGGGCCATTTTAGGACTCACCAGGTCCTCCCAGCAGACACAGGGGCCTGGGTAAAGTGGCAGGGGGCCCACGAAAGGGGCAGCAGGTCCTAGTACACTCCAGGGGCCCAGGATGGCCCTCACAGCGCGCAGTGCCCACGCCCTGGGAGTCGGAGGCCCTGGAGCGCATGGTCGCGCTGGCGGGAGTTTGCCTCCGAAACGCAGTGGAGCTGCAGCTCGGAGCTCAGGAAGCCCGTAAAGGAGCGGGAAATAGCTCGCTGCCGCCGACCGCGTGGACTTGAGCAAGTGGGCACCACCTGAGCCTCAGTTTCACCATCCATGTGTGAGGCTCTGTGATACCCAGCACATGGCACTTGAAGGAAGAGATGAGATGGCCTGGTGAGCTCGTACATGCTTTACAAAGGGGAGAAAACAAAGACTACAAAATCACTGCCATTTGCTGTGTCTCAAATCCGCTCCAGTGGCTACAAGAGTGCCTGTTTGTCCCACTGCCCCATGGGAGACAAGGTATAATCTCAACTTAAAAATACATATTTTCATTAACATTGAAACGATATTTGATCCCCCCATACTTTTAATTTTGTAAATTTATTCTCATGCAAAAAAAAGCCAACATATATTGCTTATCACCACTGAGATAAACACTAACTTCAGAGCAGAGAGCTACTAAAACTCCAGATTAGCATTTCTTGCACACCAGAGAGAAAAGAAGACACAGATCAAGTGTTCAGGGGCTCTCAGGTCTTCGCTCTTGTTTCCTTCTCCGCTTTGCCCTAAACATTAATGTTTTGGCCTTACGCAGCGGAGAGTGCAAGACTGTTGAAAGAAGTCATTTGATTCCTGAATATGTGTGTACACTCGCATACAGAGAAGGATCGTGCCTCCCACAGAGGTCAGACCTTTATGGACATCTCCAGGAGGCAGATATACATAAAGAATGCGGGGCAATTCTCACAGCCACCTCAAATTTGCATTGTCACAGGGAAGGAGCCCAACCCAGCTACTCAGCCCATCCCCACTCAGCCTCTACTGACTCTGGATAAGCTGGAACAGGTATCCCAATTGCACCTGAAAGCAGAACCAGTCCAGGAAGAGGCAGGGTTGGAGAGGAGGAGTGGTTCTAGATTAGTGTCAGACTCCCCACAGAGTTTTCATTCATGGCAGAACATTCTAGAAGATTAAAACCACTGTCAGCTTGGATTCATGGGATAGAATTCCACAGAATGCTAATATGAAGCTTTGGACCTTCCCCACCTCATCCTCAACTGTCAGCTCTACCCCATTCTCCCATCCTGGCCAAGCACACCCCCTCAAAGTAGAAATAAGGTTGACACATTGAGCATTAGAACTTTGTGGAATTAGCGCTCGTCAGTGTTTTCAAAAATCTACTTTTTGATCCTCATTCTGGAAGCGTCACATTTATTAGTATTAAAGGCTAAGTGTATGTGGAGGGTCTTTCTGTTGCACTGATGAAAGGGGTGCTGCCCAAGAGGGGATTTCAACTGGACAAGAGCCAGCGTTGTGGGACTAGTGGCAAGGTGCCAGTGAATGGATGAATCTTTCTATCTTTTAAAAGTCAACACCCGTTAAATCCCATGGAAATCTCAAGCCAGACATTTAGAAACATTGTCAAATTTCCTAAAACCAGAAGACCCAGTAGGAGATCAGAGCATTTGACCCTGAAGGAAGGAGCTGGGACAAAGTGCTGCCTGGGGCAGGCACCCTCTTCAGGGAGCAATTGGGAAACCTATTGTGGAAACAAACCAGACCCTCGACCCACCCATCTCTCCAGAAGCAAGACTTCAAACTGATTCCCAGAGCTCCTGAGCCTGGTCCGTAGGTTTAGGCGAACCTTAATCATCCACGACCAAAAGGAACGTCTCTGAGCACACGTGTTTGCACCCATGTTCTGCGCAGGTCGAACGCATGCTTCCTCCTCTACTGAATATAAAGGGGACAGGATTTCACTAGCAGGTACGGCAGCAGCCCATTGGCTGAGAGGATGTTCACATCCCTGGCTACCCAACAGCCCTGCACACACCCTCGTTTTGCCATTACACTGATAAAAACAAAGGAAGCATTTACCTGTCAAGATCTTGATCCGTGAGGCTTATTGTGTGCCCTATTTGGCAGTGAAGTGAAACCCCAAGAACCCCCGGGCAACCAGGGTCGTGGGAGAAGCATGCCTGTGCTCAGAACTACCTGAAACAGCTGGAATGGCATCTGCTTTTAACACAGCACCCCAAACTCTGGTGCTGGAAACCCCACGAACATGGGTGCGGTGCCGGCAGCCTGGGAGGCGTCACCAGTGAGCAGGGGCGGCCCTAAGGACCAGCACTTCACAGTGTTTGCATGCAGAGCACGGGCAGCATCTTGTCTTACTCTGTTATGTCCCAAGTGTCTAGTACTGGCCCTCCTGCTGCTTCTATTCCCTGTATTGTGCTTAATAGGTAACACTTTCCCAGTGGAATTTCCCAGTGGAATGGGTCAGCTGAATTAACATTTTGCCTGGACAACTACAGTCAAACCTAGTTTTCATTAAAAACGTACAGCACAAAACATTAGTCTTACATCTTTCTTAGTCTTAAAAAATATAAATATAGAGGGATAATTTGTACAGGATGTATAGGTATGTACACCTTTAATATGCTAATGAGAATTCTGAGCAAGTTTATGAAACTTGCATCTTAGGGAAGCCTTCTTCCTGGGGCTTCTGAACAAACCTCTGAGCCAGTGGACAGCTGCCCACATTCCCGGGGCCCGATATCCATCTACTGGGAAGAACCAAGCCCTCCTGACCGCAGGTGCAGCGTCGGACAGGGCAGCTGGCGGGTCACGGGCTCCTCTCCACTGGCTGCTGCAGGCAGAGCTCGCTCCCGGCGGAGACGATCGGCAGGCTGTTTTCCAGGTGGTGGTTGATGAGGTGGCTGATACTGTCAAAGATCCTGTCCTTTGTCCGGATCTGGGAGGGATGCACAAGGAAGGTTAGCACCACCCACAGTCAGAGGACAGAGAACATCCCTCCTCACCGGGAGTCAAAACTGGAAGGGCAGGCTCCTTAGGCACCCGAGATCACCCTTCTAGAGATGGTGTCTGCCAAGTCCCTGGCCACTGTCACTGGCCAATCAATTAGTCAGCTCATTTGTCCGCCCCTCTGGAACTGAATCATGCCCTCCTCCACCTTTAGCAACCAGGGACCAGTGAGCTCGCTCACCTGGTGCCAGCCTCCTCTTTTCTGCTCCCCTCCTGCCCTCCTGGGACCCAGAAACCTCTGTCCCACACCACCCAGCAGTATCTACAGGCTCCAGAGCCCCTGCTACCTTCGAGCCTTTGGACAGTGGTCCCTGGCCCAGACTGTGCTTCTTCCACCTGGAAACCCAGCTCAGCCTCCAGCTCAGCATTCTCAGGTTCCTCCTTCCACACCAACTCTCTCCAGGCCACCCACCAGCATCCTGCCTGCCTGCCAGGAAGGAGTCCACGGCTGTGATGAGGGGCTTCAAGTTTCCAGCTGGAGGGTGACCCTAGCTGTGATGGAGGGGCAGTGCTGCAATTCCTGGTCACTCAGTTCTGGAGCCGGGTATGGGGCCTGTCCATGAACTCCTCCTGAACAGATGAAGGCCTGAGATGGGGTGAGGGTCCCAGGAGGGGCTCTGTCTCCTTGCTCTGCTCACTGGGCCTGTGCTCTGGTCCCTGGAGGCCACCAGCTCCCCACCCCGCTCCGCCCCACCACTACCCTGAATCAGTGCACTCCTCTAGGAGAGACCACACTTGAAAGAGGCAGTATGAAGTCTGGCCAGGAGCAGTCTTTCTTGCTTTGGATGCAGCCCCGGGGGCCTGCTCCTTTGAGAGGGAGGGGAGGTGGGGCAGGGAGTAGGCACCTCACTACATCCACGGATGCTCCAAGCCCGTAGTTGGCCCTCACAATGTATCTGGGTTGCCTGGGTACTCCACTCTCTCTCCAGCCTCATTGCTCAGAACTTATCCCTCCCAGAGCAGCCAGATCTCTCCCATTCCTACCTTGGGGACCTGAAGACACATCTATTCTCCTTAATTGTCTCAATATTCTTTCCCCAAGTTCTTTTTTATTTTTTTATATTGGAGTAAAATATATTCCAATATAAATAGCTGTAGTATCAATATAAATAGTTGATTTAAAGTATTGTGTTAGTTTCTGCTGTACAGCAAAGTGTGTCAGTTATACACATACATGGGTGCATTGTGTGCTAAGTCACTTCAGTTGTGTTGAACGCTTTGCAAACCTATAGACTGTAGTCTTTTCTAACTCAATGAAACTATGAGGCATGCCATGTAGGGCCACCCAAAATGGACAGGTCATGGTGGAGAGTTCTGACAAAATGTTGTCCACTGGAAAAGGGAATGGCAAACCACTTCAGTATTCTTGCCTTGAGAACCCCATGAACAGTATGAAAAAGCCAAAAGATAGGACACTGAAAGATGAACTCCCCAGGTCAGTAGTTGCCCTATTAATATGCTACTGGAGATCAGTGGAGAAATAACTCCAGAAAGAATGAAGAGACGGAGCCAAAGCAAAAACAATACACAGTTGTCGATGTGACTGATGATGGAAGTAAAATCCGATGCTGTAAAGAGCAATATTGCACAGGAACCTGGAATGTTAGGTCCATGAATCAAGGCAAATTGGAAGTGGTCAAACAAGAGATGGCAAGAAGAAAAGTCGACATTCTAAGAATCAGCGAACTAAAATGGACTGGAATGGGTGAACTTAACTTAAATGACCATTATATCTACTATTGTGGGCAAGAATCCCTTAGAAGAAATGGAGTAACCATCATAGTCAACAAAAGAGTCTGAGATGCAGTTCAGTTCAGTTCAGTCTCTCAGTCATGTATGATTCTTTGTGACGCCATAAACTGCAGCACACCAGGCCTCCCCATCTATCACCAACTCCCGGAGTCCATTCAAACCCATGTCCGTAGAGTCGGTGATGCCATCCAACCATCTCATCCTCTATCGTCCCCTTCTCCTCCTGCTCTCAATCTTGCCCAACATCAAGGTCTTCTCAAATGAGTCAGCTCTTCGCATCAGGTGGCCAAAGTATTGGAGTTTTGGCCTCAGCATCAGTCCTTCCAATGAACACCCAGGACTGATCTCCTTTAGGATGGACTGGTTGGATCTCCTTGCAATCCAAGGGACTCTTAAGAGTCTTCTACAACACCACAGTTCAAAAGCATCAATTCTTTGGCACTCAGCTTTCTTCACAGTCCAACTCTCACATCCATACATGACCACTGGAAAAACCATAGCCTTGACTAGACAGAACGTTATTAACAAAGTAATGTCTCTGCTTTTTAATATGCTGTCTAAGTTGGTCATAACTTTCCTTCCAAGGAGTAAACGTTTTTTAATTTCATGGCTGCAATCACCATCTGCAGTGATTTTGGAGCCCAGAAGAATTAAGTCACCCACTGTATCCACTGTTTCCCCATCTACTTGCCATGAAGTGATGGGACCAGGTGCCATGATCTTAGTTTTCTGAATGTTGAGCTTTAAGCCAACTTTTTCACTCTCTTCTTTCACTTTCACCAAGAGGCTCTTTAGTTCTTCTTCACTTTCTGCCATAAGGGTGGTGTCATCTGCATATCTGAGGTTATTGATATTTCTCCCGGCAATCTTGATTCCAGCTTGTGCTTCCTCCAGCCCAGCCTTTCTCATGATATACTCTACATATAAGTTAAATAAGCAGGGTGACAATATACAGCCATGATGTACTCCGTTTCCTATATGGAACCAGTCTGTTGTTCCATGTCCTTGGCTGCAATGTCAAAAATGACGAAATGATCTCTGTTCGTTTCCAAGGCAAACCATCCAATATCACAGTAATCCAAGTCTATGCCCTGACCAGTAATGCTGAAGAAGCTGAAGTTGCATGGTTCTGTGAAGACCTACAAGACCGTCTAGAACTAACACCCCAAAAAGATGTCTTCTTCATTATAGGGGACTGGAATGCAAAAGCAGGAAGTCAAGAAATATCTGGAATAACAGGCAAATTTGGCCTTGGGATGAAGCAGGGCAAAGGCTAAGAGAGTTTTGCCAAGAGAACACACTGGTCGTAGCAAACACCCTCTTCCAACAACACAAGAGAAGACTCCTTACATGAACATCACCAGATGGTCAATACCAAAATCAGATTGATTATATTCTGTGCAGTCAAAGATGGATAAGTTTTATACAGTCAGCAAAAGCAAGACCAGGAGCTGACTGTGGTTCAGACCATGAACTCCATATTGCCAAATTCAGACTTAAATTGAATAAAGTAGGGAAAACCATGAGACCATTCNTTTGGCACTCAGCTTTCTTCACAGTCCAACTCTCACATCCATACATGACCACTGGAAAAACCATAGCCTTGACTAGACAGAACGTTATTAACAAAGTAATGTCTCTGCTTTTTAATATGCTGTCTAAGTTGGTCATAACTTTCCTTCCAAGGAGTAAACGTTTTTTAATTTCATGGCTGCAATCACCATCTGCAGTGATTTTGGAGCCCAGAAGAATTAAGTCACCCACTGTATCCACTGTTTCCCCATCTACTTGCCATGAAGTGATGGGACCAGGTGCCATGATCTTAGTTTTCTGAATGTTGAGCTTTAAGCCAACTTTTTCACTCTCTTCTTTCACTTTCACCAAGAGGCTCTTTAGTTCTTCTTCACTTTCTGCCATAAGGGTGGTGTCATCTGCATATCTGAGGTTATTGATATTTCTCCCGGCAATCTTGATTCCAGCTTGTGCTTCCTCCAGCCCAGCCTTTCTCATGATATACTCTACATATAAGTTAAATAAGCAGGGTGACAATATACAGCCATGATGTACTCCGTTTCCTATATGGAACCAGTCTGTTGTTCCATGTCCTTGGCTGCAATGTCAAAAATGACGAAATGATCTCTGTTCGTTTCCAAGGCAAACCATCCAATATCACAGTAATCCAAGTCTATGCCCTGACCAGTAATGCTGAAGAAGCTGAAGTTGCATGGTTCTGTGAAGACCTACAAGACCGTCTAGAACTAACACCCCAAAAAGATGTCTTCTTCATTATAGGGGACTGGAATGCAAAAGCAGGAAGTCAAGAAATATCTGGAATAACAGGCAAATTTGGCCTTGGGATGAAGCAGGGCAAAGGCTAAGAGAGTTTTGCCAAGAGAACACACTGGTCGTAGCAAACACCCTCTTCCAACAACACAAGAGAAGACTCCTTACATGAACATCACCAGATGGTCAATACCAAAATCAGATTGATTATATTCTTTGCAGTCAAAGATGGAGAAGTTTTATACAGTCAGCAAACACAAGACCAGGAGCTGGCTGTGGCTCAGATCATGAATACCTTATGGCCAAATTCAGACTTAAATTGAAGAAAGTAGGGAAAACCACTAGACCATTCAGGTATGACCCACCTAAATCAAATCCCTTACAATTATCTAGTGGAAGTGAGAAATAGATTCAAGGGACTAGATCTGATAGACAGAGTGCCTGAAGAACTATGGACAGAGGTTTGTGACATTGTACAGGAGGCAGGGATCAAGACCATCTCCAAGAAAAAGAAATGAAAAAAGGCAAAATGGTTGTCTGGGGAGGTCTAACAAACAGCTGTGAAAAGAAGAGGAGCTAACATGGAAACTAATCCCATCACCATAAAACCTGAGACTGTGAGCCATGCGGCAGAGCAGTGCTCCTGGGTTCCCTTACCCTGCTGCTCTCCACCCGGGTGCCCTTTCCCAGTAAAATCTCTTGCTTGGTTAAAAAAAAAAAAAAAGAAGAAGAAGAAGAAGAGGAGGAGGAGGAGGAGCTCAAGACAAAGGAGAAAAGGAAAGATAAACCTATTTGAATGCAGAGTTCCAAAGACTAGCAAGGAAAGATAAGAAAGCCTTCTTCAGTGATCAGTGTAAAGAAACAGAGGAAAACAATAGAATGAGAAAGACTAGAGATCTCTTCAAGAAAATTAGAGATACCAAGGTAACATTTCATGCAAATATGGGCACAATTAAGGACAGAAATGGTATGGACCAGAAGCAGAAGATATTAAGAAGAGGTTGCAAGAATACACAGAATACACAGAATACAAGAATACACAGAAGAACCATACAAAAAGATCTTCATGACCCAGATAATCATGGTGGTATGATAACTCACCTAGAGCCAGACATTCTGGAATGTGAAGTCAAGTGGGCCTTAGGAAGCATCACTACAAAGCTAGTGGAGGTGATGGAATTCCAGTTGAGCTATTTCAAATCTTAAAAGATGATGCTGTGAAAGTGCTGCACTCAATATGCCAGCAAATTTGGAAAACTCAGCAGTGGCCACAGGACTGGAAAAGGTCAGTTTTCATTCCAATCCCAAAGAAAGGCAATGCCAAAGAATGTTCAAACTACCGCACAATTGCACTCATCTCATGCTAGCAAAGTTATACTGAAAATTCTCCAAGCCAGGCTTCAACAGTACATGAACTGTGAACTTCCAGATGTTCAAGCTGGATTTAGAAATGGCAGAGGAAACAGAGATCAAATTGACAACATCTGTTGGATCATCGGAAAAGCAAGAGAGTTCCAGAAAGACATCTACTTCTGCTTTATTGACTATGCCAAAGCCTTTGGCTGTATGGATCACAACAAACTGTGGAAAATTCTTCAAAAGATGGAAATACCAGGCCACCTGACCTGCCTCCTGAGAAATCTGTATGCAGGTCAGGAAGCAACAGTTGGAACTGGACATGGAACAACAGAATGGTTCCAAATTGGGAAAGGAGTACGTCAAGGCTGTATATTGTCACTCTGCTTATTTAACTTATGCAGGGTATATCATGAGAAATGCTGGACTGGATGAAGCTCAAGCTGGATCAAGACTGCTGGGAGAAATATCAATAATCTCAGATATGCAGATGACATCACCCTTATGGCAGAAAGTGAAGAAGAACTAAAGAACCTCTTGATGAAAATGAAAGAGGAGAGTGAAAAAGTTGGCTTAAAGTTCAACATTCAGAAAACTAAGATCATGGCGTTTGGTCCATCACTTCATGGCAAATAGATGGGGACTTCAGGGCAAATAGATGGGGAAACAAGGGAAACAGTGGAAACATTGACAGAATTTATTATGGTGGGCTCCAAAATCACTGCAGATGGTGACTTCAGCCATAAAATTAAAGACGCTTGCTTATTGGAGGCGGGGAAGGCAATGGCACCTCACCCCAGTACTCTTGCCTGGAAAATCCAATGGACGGAGGAGCCTGGTGGGCTGCAGTCCATGGGGTCGCTAACAGTCGGACAGACTGAGCAACTTCACTTTCACTTTTCTCTTTCATGCATTGGAGAAGGAAACGGCAACCCACTCCAGTATTCTTGCCTGGAGAATCCCAGGGATGGGGGAGCCTGGTGGGCTGCCGTCTATGGGGTCACACAGAGTTGGACACGACTGAAGTGACTTAGCAGCAGCAGCAGCTTATTGGAGGAAAAGTTATGGCCAACCTAGACAGCATATTAAAAAGCAGAGACATTACTTTGCCAACAAAGGTCCATCTAGTCAAAGCTATGATTTTTTTAGTAGTCATGTATGGATGTGAGAGTTGGACTATAAAGAAAGCTAAGCATTAAAGAATTGATGTTTTTGAACTGAGATCTTAGAGGAGACTCTTGAGAGTCCCTTGGGTGCAAGGAGATCAAACCAGTCCATCAGGAAATTAGTCCTGAATATTCAGTGAAAAGACTGATGCTGAAGCTGAAACTCCAATACTTTGGCCACCTGATATGAAACACTGACTCATTTGAAAAGACCCTGATGCTGGGAAAGATTGAAGGTGGGAAGAGAAGAGGAAGACAGAGGATAAGATGGTTGGATGGCATCACTGACTCAATGGACATGAGTTTGAGTAAACTCTGGGAGTTGATGATGGACAGGGAGTCCTGGAGTGCTGCAGTCCATGAGGTCACAAAGAGTCAGACACAACTGAGCGACTGAACTGAACTGAACTGGACTGTAGTCTTCCAGGTTCCTCTGTTCACGGAGGCAAGAATACTGGAGGCANAAAGAAAGGCAATGCCAAAGAATGTTCAAACTACCGCACAATTGCACTCATCTCATGCTAGCAAAGTTATACTGAAAATTCTCCAAGCCAGGCTTCAACAGTACATGAACTGTGAACTTCCAGATGTTCAAGCTGGATTTAGAAATGGCAGAGGAAACAGAGATCAAATTGACAACATCTGTTGGATCATCGGAAAAGCAAGAGAGTTCCAGAAAGACATCTACTTCTGCTTTATTGACTATGCCAAAGCCTTTGGCTGTATGGATCACAACAAACTGTGGAAAATTCTTCAAAAGATGGAAATACCAGGCCACCTGACCTGCCTCCTGAGAAATCTGTATGCAGGTCAGGAAGCAACAGTTGGAACTGGACATGGAACAACAGAATGGTTCCAAATTGGGAAAGGAGTACGTCAAGGCTGTATATTGTCACTCTGCTTATTTAACTTATGCAGGGTATATCATGAGAAATGCTGGACTGGATGAAGCTCAAGCTGGATCAAGACTGCTGGGAGAAATATCAATAATCTCAGATATGCAGATGACATCACCCTTATGGCAGAAAGTGAAGAAGAACTAAAGAACCTCTTGATGAAAATGAAAGAGGAGAGTGAAAAAGTTGGCTTAAAGTTCAACATTCAGAAAACTAAGATCATGGCGTTTGGTCCATCACTTCATGGCAAATAGATGGGGACTTCAGGGCAAATAGATGGGGAAACAAGGGAAACAGTGGAAACATTGACAGAATTTATTATGGTGGGCTCCAAAATCACTGCAGATGGTGACTTCAGCCATAAAATTAAAGACGCTTGCTTATTGGAGGCGGGGAAGGCAATGGCACCTCACCCCAGTACTCTTGCCTGGAAAATCCAATGGACGGAGGAGCCTGGTGGGCTGCAGTCCATGGGGTCGCTAACAGTCGGACAGACTGAGCAACTTCACTTTCACTTTTCTCTTTCATGCATTGGAGAAGGAAACGGCAACCCACTCCAGTATTCTTGCCTGGAGAATCCCAGGGATGGGGGAGCCTGGTGGGCTGCCGTCTATGGGGTCACACAGAGTTGGACACGACTGAAGTGACTTAGCAGCAGCAGCAGCTTATTGGAGGAAAAGTTATGGCCAACCTAGACAGCATATTAAAAAGCAGAGACATTACTTTGCCAACAAAGGTCCATCTAGTCAAAGCTATGATTTTTTTAGTAGTCATGTATGGATGTGAGAGTTGGACTATAAAGAAAGCTAAGCATTAAAGAATTGATGTTTTTGAACTGAGATCTTAGAGGAGACTCTTGAGAGTCCCTTGGGTGCAAGGAGATCAAACCAGTCCATCAGGAAATTAGTCCTGAATATTCAGTGAAAAGACTGATGCTGAAGCTGAAACTCCAATACTTTGGCCACCTGATATGAAACACTGACTCATTTGAAAAGACCCTGATGCTGGGAAAGATTGAAGGTGGGAAGAGAAGAGGAAGACAGAGGATAAGATGGTTGGATGGCATCACTGACTCAATGGACATGAGTTTGAGTAAACTCTGGGAGTTGATGATGGACAGGGAGTCCTGGAGTGCTGCAGTCCATGAGGTCACAAAGAGTCAGACACAACTGAGCGACTGAACTGAACTGAACTGGACTGTAGTCTTCCAGGTTCCTCTGTTCACGGAGGCAAGAATACTGGAGGCAAGTACAAGAATCCTCCAGGCAAGAATACTGGAGTGGGTTGTCATGTCCTCTTCCAGGGGATCTTCCCTATCCAAAGATCAAACCTGTGTCTCTTATACCTCCTGCATTAGCAGACGGGTTCTTTACCACTAGTGCTACGTAGAATCCCATACATATACGTGTGTGTGTGTGTTGTTAGTCGCTCAGTCGTGTCCAACTCTTTGTGACGCCATGGACTGTAGCCCGACAGGATACTCTGTCCATGGGATTGTCCAGACAAGAATACTGAAGTGGGTTGCCATTTCCTTGTCCAACATTACATATATCCACTCTTTTTTAGATTGTTTTCCTGTATAGGTCATTACAGAGTATGGAGTAGAGTTCCCTGCACTATACACAATGTTCTTATTCATTATCTATTTTATATATAGTAGTGTGTATATGTCAACCTCAACCTCCCAATTTATGCCTTCCCACTTTCCCCCCGGTAACCATAAGTTGATTTTCTGCATCTGTGACTATTTCTGTTTTGTAAATAAGTTCGTTTGAACCATTTTTTATAACCACATAGAAGTGGTATCATATGACGTTTCTCTTTCTTTGTCTGATACTTCACTCAATGTGACAGTCTCTAGGTCCATTCATCTGTCTCCAAGTTCTTAGTCTCACTCCCCTGCCATAATGTGGTCACTCTTATCTCTCCCCTTCCATCAACCCCAAAGACATGGGATGTCTCCCAGTCCTGTGTCTCTGGGCCTTCAGCCCCATATCCCACTCTTCCACTAACTCTATGCTCCAGTTGTGGATATCAGAAGCCATCTGCTTCGGGTTTTAAACTTGTTTAAATGAGGATGTTTTCCTCTCCTGGGATCCAAGTCTGCTATGAGGCCCCTCTCCACCCACCTCTGTAAGTATTGAAGGGGAAGAAACTTCCCAGTCAGGTCCCCAGACTCGGGCATTAAGCCTCAGTGAGGATGTAATCTGATGGGCACATTCAGGAAAAAAAAAAAAAAAAACACCTTATGCAAGACTTTCTGGCATCTTTGCATCAAGGTTGTTTAATCCTCCTGGAGCTCCATAGAATTCCCCACCCAGAAAGACCCCTGAGTGCCATAACAGGCCCCTTTTAGGAGGATGAAGGCATTCAGGAGGTCAGCTTGAGCCTAGTACTGTCAGGGTGTTGCCTTTACATTGATTCCTTATTCCCACTTTTTAATGATTAACATTCATTTCTGTTCTAGGGCAATAGGGCAGATGCAGGCTTTATGATGGGGAGGTGTCTGGGACAGTGGTCTAAACCTAGGCTCATGTTGGCATCATCTGAGGTGCTTTCCAGAACTCCATGCCCAGGCCAGCTCTGCCAGAAGCTTGGGGTGAGGCCTGACCACTAGCATGTTTCATATTCCCTCCATGACTGCAACATGCTGCCCAAGTGGAGGACCACTGGTCAATGTTTTTGTAGTGCATAGGATGGCCAGTATAAACATGCACACATGGAAACAAAGGCACACAGAAGATTAAGAAATATGAAGAAATGGTCTACTTCACTCCCATAAATACATGCTAAAAGCCCATCTGGATTCTGCCCAGAGAACTTGCAGCCCACAGAGCTATCTGTGGGGCTGACCTGCCATGTGTTGGAAATGTCAAAGGCTGATTTCAAAAGCCCAGCTACCCAGATAAACTTAGGACAAACTCTTCCAGATGCATAAAGGATTTTGCTACAAAAATGACACAAGGAATGTTAACCCTAGAAAACTATGTGTGGCAGAGGATGAGACAGTTGGATGGCATCACCATGAGCATGAGCTTGAGCAAACTCCAGGAGATAATGAAGGACAGGGAAGCCTGGCATGCTGCAGTTCATGGGGTAGCAAAGAGTTGGACATGACTTAGTGACTAAACAACAAGGAGGATAAGCCAAAATACGCATGTATTGTAAAAGAAGAAAGATCTGAAATCAATCATTTAAACTTCCACCATAGGAAACTAGAAAAGCAAGAGCAATTTAAGTTCAAAGTAAGAGAAAGAAATAAGAAAAATTAGAGCAGAAATCAATGAAACTGAAATAAAAAATCAGTATAGAAAATCAATGAGTCCCAAAGCTAGTTCTCTTAAAAGTTAAAATCAGTAAGCCTCTAACCAGGCTACCTAAGAGAAAAAGAAAGAAAACACAAATTACTCATATCAGAAGTGAAAGAAGGGTCATAGCTATAGATCTCATGAACATTAAAAGGATAATAAAGGAATATTATAAGTAATGATGCTTTCCCACTATAACTAGGAACAAGGGAAGGATGTCCCATTACACTACTCTTTTTCAAAACCAAAATGGAAGTTCTAGCTAATACAATAAGTCAAGAAAGGAAATACTTGAGAAGGAAAAATAAAACTGTGTTTGCTCACAGATAATATGATTATCTATGAATAAACCTCAAAAAATCAACAGCAACAACAACCAAAAAAAAAAAAAGAACCCAACTTTCCTGGAATGAATACGTGATTGTATCGCGGTTTCAGGATAAGAGGTTAATATACAAGTCAATTGCTTCTCTATATGTAAGCAATGAACAAGTTGAATTTGAAATTTAAAACAACACTATTTATATTCAGCTCAGTTCAGTTCAGTAGCTCTGTCATGTCCAACTCTTTGCAACCCCATGAACTGCAGCACACCAGGCCTCCCTGTCCATCGCCAACTCCGAGTCCACCCAAATCCAAGTCCATCGAGTCAGTGACCATCCAACCATCTCATTCTCTGTTGTCCCCTTCTCCTCCTGCCCTCAATCTTGCCCAGCATCAGGATCTTCTCAAATGAGTCAGCTCTTCGCATCAGGTGGCCAAAGTATTGAAGTTTCAGCTTCAACATCAGTCCTTCCAATGAACACCCAGGACTGATCTCCTTTAGGATGGACTGGTTTGATCTCCTTGCAGTCCAAGGGACTCTCAAAAGTCTTCTCCAACACCAGAGTTGAAAAGCATCAATTCTTTAGTGCTTGACTTTCTTACAGTTTAACTCTCACATCCATACATGACCACTGGAAAAACCATAACTTTGACTAGATGGACCTTTGTTGGAAAAATAATGTATCTGCATTCAAGGGACATGAATAACCAAAACAATCTCGGGAAAAAAAAAAAAAAAAGAACTAAGTTAGAAGACTCACACTTCCTGATTTCAAAACTCACTACAAAGTTACAGTAATCAAAACAATAAGATATTGGTTTAAAGATAGGCATATTGACCAAGGGAATAGAATAGAGGGCCCAGAAAACAAAACCCCCATATATGTGGGCAAATTTTTTTGACTGGGAAGCCAAGGCCTTTGACTAGAGAAAGGACAATTTTTTCAACAAATGTCTCTGGGAAAACTGGATATCCACATGCAAAAAATAAAGCTGCACCCTTAACAGACACAACATACAAAAACTAACTGAAGATGGATCTAAGACCAAAGTATAATGAAATATGTCTCATAGCCATTGTGATGGCTATTATTAAAAAAAAAAAAAAAAACCAGAAAATAAGAAAAGTTGGCAAAAAAAAAAAAAAAAAAGAACTAAGTTAGAAGACTCACACTTCCTGATTTCAAAACTCACTACAAAGTTACAGTAATCAAAACAATAAGATATTGGTTTAAAGATAGGCATATTGACCAAGGGAATAGAATAGAGGGCCCAGAAAACAAAACCCCCATATATGTGGGCAAATTTTTTTGACTGGGAAGCCAAGGCCTTTGACTAGAGAAAGGACAATTTTTTCAACAAATGTCTCTGGGAAAACTGGATATCCACATGCAAAAAATAAAGCTGCACCCTTAACAGACACAACATACAAAAACTAACTGAAGATGGATCTAAGACCAAAGTATAATGAAATATGTCTCATAGCCATTGTGATGGCTATTATAAAAAAAAAAAAAAAAAACAGAAAATAAGAAATGTTGGCAAAGATGTGTAGAAACTGGAACTCATACAGACAATGGAATATTAGTTAGCTTTAAAAAGGAAAGGAATTAGTACACATGCTACAGTGTGAATAAAACTTGAGGGCATTATATTAAGTGAAAGAAACCAACATAAAAAGACAAATACTGTATGAATCCAAGTATATGAGGTACTTGTTGTTTAGTTGCTAAGTCATACCCAACTCTTTTGAGACCCCATGGACTGTCTGTGGGATTTTCCAGACAAGAATACTGGATTGGGTTGCCATTTCCTTCTCCAGGGGATCTTCCTGACCCAGGAATCAAACCCGAAGTTCCTGCCACGTCTCCTGCATTGCAGATGGGTTCTTTACCACTGGAGACAGCCCATGAGGGGTTGACATAGACAGAGAAAGTAAACCGGTGAAGGCCAGGGGCTCTGAGATGGGAATGAGTGAGTCAGTGAATGTCGCTCAGTCGTGTCTGATTCTTTGCGACCCCATGGACTATACAGTCCATGGAATTCTCCGGGCCAGAATACTGGAGTGAGTTGCCTTTCCATTCTCCAGGGGATCTTCCAAACCCAGGAGTCAAACCCAGGTCTCCTGCATTGCAGGCAGGAGTTATTGCTTAACGAATATAAAGTTTCAGTGTTGCAAGACAAAAAGAGTTCCGGAGGTAGATGGTGGTGATAGTTGTATATCTGAACATACTTAATATCACTGTACACTCAAAAATGGTTAAGATGGTAACTTTTACACTATATATATTTTACCACAATAAAAAAAAATGAAGGGAAATAATGAGCAAAAGATCTGAACAGACATTTCTCCAAAGAAGATACCCAAATGGCCAATAAGCACATGAAAGGGTGCTCATGCTCAACAGCAAGAGTCATCAAGGAAAATGCAAATCAAAACCACAACAGTATACCTCTTTATATCCACTAGTATTCTCGAATTTAAAAGTCAGATAATAACAAGTGTTGGTGACGACACAGAGAAATTAGAACCCTTATGCACTGCTTAGTGATGCAGCTGCTTTGGAAAATTGTCTGGCATTTCAAGTGACTATTTATAAAGTTACCATTTGACATACTAATTTAACTCCTAGGTATATATCCAAGGTAAATGAAATATACGTCCATTCCGAAACTTTTATATAATGTTTACAGTGGCATTATTCACAATTGCCAACTGGCTATCAACAGATTAATCATAAATAAAATGTGGTATATCCATAAATGGAGTATTATTCATCCATAAAAAGGAAGTACTAACACATGTTACAGCATAGATAAGCCTTTAAAACATTATGCTAAGTGAAAAAAATTAATCATGAAAGTGTACATGTTGTATGATTCTGTTCATATGAAAATCCAGAATGGGATAATCTACAGAGACAGAAAACTGCTGAGTGATTTCTAATGCTGGAGAATGGGCGACTAGAAGGGTGATAGCTAAATGGTACAGCATGAAATTACAAAATGGACTGTGATGATGGATGCACATATCTGTGAATACACTAAAAACCACTGAATCATACACTTTAAATGGGTATCATGTAAATTATATCCCAATAAGGCTGTTTTTAAAGATCTCTCTGTCTACCAGTTCACAGAAAATACAGGAGGCAAGAAACAAGTTAAATGATGCCACAAGGAAACAAGGACCCAAATCATAATGTACCCAAACCATAATGCAGGATATTTTACAGACAAATCTCTAATTCCTCAAATAAATCAAGGGGGATTTAATTCCTCAAATAAATCA
Source organism: Oreotragus oreotragus (assembly GCA_006410675.1). Classification (NCBI taxonomy): domain Eukaryota; kingdom Metazoa; phylum Chordata; class Mammalia; order Artiodactyla; family Bovidae; genus Oreotragus; species Oreotragus oreotragus. Next base: position 156,873 of record SJYX01012045.1, on the reverse strand, counting down.
AGAGGGAGGCAGAAAGAAAGTTGCAACAGAGTGAGAACCACAAGACACATAATGAAATGCATTATGCAGATCATCTATCAATTTTGATTCCAACAAACTTACTATAAAAAGAACATCTTTAAGATAATCGGGAAAATTTCAATATGTCCCATAATTATTTTTGGTTTTGTTGGTATAACGATAATGTGTTATTGTTGCAGTGTCCTTATTGGTAGAGATTCCTGCAGAAGTTACAGGAGAAATGACTGGAGGCCCAGAATCTGCTAGGAATTACTTTGAAAATTTCCTCCTTCCCCTTCCTTTCTTTTCCTTTTCCTTCCTAAAAGAACAATCAGTCCAAAAGCCAAGAAGATAGGTCTCGGTGCTATGAGGGTCATGTAGTCACAATGGCCCCACATGGCATCCTGGAGTGTTAGCAGGGTGGAAATGCCCATGGGATGGATGGATGGACTGGCACAGGGAGAAGGTTGGGCAGTGCAGTATGGTGGTCAGAGCCAAGGAGGGGGAGGGTGCGTATGTAGGAGGGTAGGGTGGCACAGGCATTGGAGCATGAACAAGGTGAGGAAGGAATCACGTGGAGAACGGTTGGGCCGGGAAGTCCAAGTCAAGGCTGGGTGAGGAAGGTTTCCACACACAGTAGGGGCAGCAGCCGTGATGGGTGATGTATCACATACAAAGGAGTTCATCAAATAGGTTAAACTTTTAAGAATAATGGGAGTCAGGTGTCTTATTGTTGGGGAAGGGAGTTGTAGACAGAGAAAAGGAAAAAAGTAAGAATGAACCCTGTGATTGCAGCTTGAAATTAGAAGAATTTTTCTGAATGCCTGGTCTCCAATTCTCTGGTGGCTCAGATGGCAAAGAATCTGCCTGCAATGCCGGAGACCCAGGCTCAGCCCTGGGGTGGAGAAGATCCCCCGGAAAAGGGAATGGCTACCCACCCAAGTGTTCTCACCTGGAGAATCCCATGGACAGAGGAGCCAGGTGGCTACAGTCCACATGGTCGCAAAGAGTCGGACACAACCGAGAGACACAGATAGATATAGAAATGGATATGGAAATAAATGTGTGCGTGTGTGTGTACAGTGTCTGCCCACTTAGAGGGTCTGGTAGCAGCAACACCCCACCAGCAATGAGCACATGCAATGTCCAGATCTTGGTCTCTGAAGGAACCAGAGCAGAGTTCATTTGGAGAAGTGGGTAACTGCAGGACTCGACCACCTGGCCGAATCATTTTGCATCAGAGGAAAGAAGATGCTGAAGGATAAAGACATGTCAAAAAGACATAGAAGCCAGCTTGAAGGAGCATCAAAATGAATACAATAAGTATAACCTGCTGGATGGCATCACTCAATGGACATGAGTTTGAGCAAGCTCCAGGAGATGGTGAAGGACAGGGAAGCCTGGCGTGCTGCAGTCCATGGGGTCGCAGAGTCCGACACGACTGAGCAACTGAACAACAACAAATAGCCCACTGAATAAAAGAGGAAACTAGAAATCCACAGCAGCAAAAATAAATAAGTGATTAGATGGAAAGTTTGATCAAGAAGAGGGAAGTTATGTAGTTTTCAAAGTACCTCCCCCAGTGTTAACTCAAGGGAAAGGAGAGGGTCTGCTATGGGGAGGCATGCTGACACCTCCTTGGTGAAGCCCTCCAGGTGAACACTCACCAGCAGTCAGCATCTCCCCAGCAGGATGCAGTGAGTGATACAGCAAGCAGTGTTCCTATGATAGTTCAGCCAAGATGCATAAGCTGACTCCAATAATGAGGACACATCAGAGGAACCTGAACTGAGAACTTTCTAGGTTGAAGGAGGCTAAATAGACTTCACCACTGAATGCAGCACATGATTCTGAACTGGATCCTTTCAGGACAAAGGACACTCTTGGGACAACAAAAGGCTCTGGAGGATGAGCTGGTGGTGATGCAGCAGAATAAAGGTCTGATTCATTCGGGTGTCTGTATGGTTAGGCAGAATTGTTAGCAGGAATTCACACTCAAGTACTCTCAGGGGTGATGGAATATCTGAGCAGTTGACTTTCAAATGACTCCAGAGAAGAAAGTTTTTGTATACTGTGCTTCCAAAAGATACTCCAAAAAACTAATGGGGTGAGAAACAGGGGAAATGAGCTTAGAACAATATTGGTCATTTTTGCAGCCATTAATAAGTACTTGGGAATTCACTAGGCCACTTTCTTTGCTCTGGTGCATTAAAGAAAAGTGTGAAGCCAGTGCTGACAGAAGACAGATGGAGGAAGAAGGGGGAGGAAAGAAAGGACCTGCAGGGTACCCAGTCTGCCTGGGGCCAGGAACGAAGTTGTGAGACACTGGTCCTTACACTGATAGAACTGGAGCGAGCCTCGGTAGACTGCAAGGCACAAAAACAAGCACTAGTAAAACTAAAATATTTGTCCAAAGATTAAAGAGGTCGCAGAAATGAGGTAGACTAAAGAGTGCTCGCAGGGAACATCAAGAAACAATGCCTTGAAATTTTTAATCAATGAATCAAGCACTCTTTAAAGACAATCCATTGGCAGTGCCTGTCTCTCCCGGAATCGGAAATAGGGTAAGGAGGAAGAGGGGGCCTATCAGTCTTCATTAAACCCTTTCTGCCTTTTTTGCTCATATCTGGGGACACTACATTGACAGAAAGTTAAAAGACAGGTTGTTGAGATGACCTTGTCAGTCAAGCACTTTTCATGCTTCCTTCCATTTCTCCACCTCTCTTGGAGTCAGGTGAGGACTAATGGACCATGAGGTGAGTGACATGTGTAGCTTCCCCAGTGAGGCCACTGATCTCCCTCCATCCCTCTCTTCTCCATGGTGACAAGGCAGACCCAGGAGATGGACGAGCCTGCATCCCTGAGCCACCCAAGTAAGGACTGGAGAGGCTAGGGAGCCACAAACACCAGCTTGGTGTGAGTGGGAACAGAAGCTCTGCTGGATTACATCACTTTTAACCAGAATCCACCTTTTATTTGTTAGGGTAGCACAGTCTAGCCTGACTGGTAAAAAGGGAATTTAAAAATAATAACATGGCTTTATTAACTGGAGGGATTGGGGGAAGGCTTTGTGTTTTCTTAATTACACTAAGAAGAAATTAACAACCTAATAAATGTGAATGTTGGATGGCTGTTGTGGTTTGGTGATTGTATGAAAGCAAAAGCCCCAATGTGCTCTCAAACCTGTCACAACCTGAGACCACGTTAACAAAACAACCTGAGATCACATTAATGAAGCCCACAGAACACCCAGCCATGTGTGACAGCAGCATGTGCAAATGCAAGCACGCTCGCTGCCCACCACACTTTGCTGGCCCTTCAAGGCCAAAGTGATGAATCAGTGCTAAATGACTCAGGGAATAATTTTAGACACAGAGCGCTGACTAAATGTTTCTGAAAGATGTTGAAAAGATTTAAAAAAAAAGTGCACCAGATGCCATCTCTGAGGCTGTTCCTACAGACCAACTCACGGGCCTATTTCCAGCTGGTATTTTCAAGGGTCGGTAGCTTCAGCAACTCCCCAGGAGCTCAGAAGCCCAGCCACAACCATCCCCGTCACCCGTTATCAGCGCCCCCAGGAGCCTTGAACAATCAGTGCACAGTGGGGAGGCACATAGGTTGATATACTCGGGGGTAAATTTAGACGCAGAACTGTTTTGCATCCTTATTTTTCTGAGTAATCTGTTCTGCCAAGTTTTCCCCTTTATAGTCTGGGACCAACCAATTATCATGAAAATCAGATGAATAAATATTGAAGAGAATGTGTTCATCGTCTATTTTCGTGTCCTCACAGCAAGCAAGCGACATTATATTTTTAATTAAGTCTTTGATTTCCATTTTCCCTTTCAACTAAAGCTGTCCTCCATAGGATCAATTAAGCTAGATAATCAGATCCAATGAAAAGCCCCCCAAAAGAACAGTTATTAGTAGGTGTGATTCACACATTTTCCCAACCATACTGCAAATTTCTGCTCCAAAATTAAAGTTGTAGAGACAACACAGCGTGGGGTGTTCGGGGCTTGCTCAGACATCTGGTCTAACTCCATCTCCTTCTTACCCTCTACATTATCTCTATACTGGCTCGTGAATGTATAATATATTAGTAGTACATATCTTTTTGTAAATCATCCTTTTGTCTATAAGGACTGAGTGACCAAAAATATATATATATATATACTAATCATCTTTGATCTATAAGAGGGTATCATTTAGCTAAATTTTAATCGTTAAAAAATTCCTAAAATTTTCAACCAAAATATTTATAGTCTCAGAATTGCTTAGATATTTTCTCTCTATTTACTTAGAGATAACTACAACAAATTTCATAGGTAGTCAACGCAGACAGAAAGAACTCTAGACTGAGTCTGTGTAGAAAACTTATTTGTGAATCCAGGTTGCCTTCTTGGGTCCTCAGTTCCTAACCTGCCAAAGTCTGAGGTTGCTTTATGTATTCAGTTATCCAATGCTTATTGAACACCACTTATGTGCCAGGCCCTATTCTGCTGCTGCTGCTGCTGTTGCTGCTGCTAAGTCGCTTCAGTCATGTCCGACCCTGTGCAACCCCATAGACGTCAGCCCACCAGGCTCCCCTGTCCCTGGGATTCTCCAGGCAAGAACACTGGAGTGGGTTGCCATTTCCTTCTCCAATGCATGAAAGTGAAAAGTGAAGTTGCTCAGTTGTGTCCGACTCTTCACGACCCCGTGGACTGCAACCCACCAGGCTCCTCCGTCCATGGGATTTTCCAGGCAAGAGTACTGGAGTGGGGTGCCATTGCCTTCTCCGGCCCTATTCTAGATGGTGGGAAATAACTACACTGAACAAGACTGTTACCCTCATGGGGATTATAGTCTAGTTGTTGTTTAGTCTCTAAGTTGTGTCCAACTATTTTGTGACCCTGTGAACTGTAGCCTGCCAGGCGCCTCTGCTCATGGGATTTCCAAGGCAAGAATACTGGAGTGGGTTGCCATTTCTTTCTCCAGGGGATCTTCCCAACACAGGGATTGAACCGACTGAACCCACGTCTCCTGCATTGGCAGGCAGATTCTTTACTGCTGAGCCACTAGGGAAGCCCTATTGTGAGTTGGGGGAAGCTAAATAATAAATTAGCAAATAAAAGTGCTTGTTTGTGATAAGTGCTTAAGGGTAAGAATAAATTAGGGTAAAGAAGTAGCAGTTATACAAAGTATTCTGTATGAGATAAAATGGTGGGGGAAAGAGGTTTCTCTGATTTGGAGTAAACCTAGATCATTGTAAGAGGTGAGTATAACCCCATAATCTTGACATCGCTTGATGAACACACAACCAAAGGAAGCAAAGATGATGAAAACAGATTTCTCTTATGAAGAGCACCTGAAAAAATTCTAAAGGAAATATTCAGATTCCAAATCCAAATCCATGATTACTATGTCATAGACGAAGCAGAGTTTATGTCAGGATGAAACATCAGAAAATCTACCTGTGTAATTCCCCAGACAAGTGGACTTTAGGGGAAACAAATCATGGTATTATCTCAAAAGCTATTGAAGAAACATTTGATAAAGTTCAATACCTATACATGATAAAAGTAATTGGGTAATTAATATATATGTTAATGAGAGCAGAGATTATCCTTCCAACTTGTCGTGGACCTATACCAGGGGCCAAAATCAATATCTGGGTTAGTAGTCCTTCAGTACACATTTGTTGAATGAAGAATGAATGAATGAATGAAGTCCTTTAGGATGATTAGAACATCTACAAAAGCTTTCATCATCCTTAAGGGAGAAAGTGAAAGTCACTCAGTCTTGTCTGATTCTTTGCGACCCCATGGACTGTAGCCCACCAGGCTCCTCTGTCCATGAAATTCTCCAGGCAATAACACTGGAGTGGGAAGCCATTCCCTTCTCCAGGGGATCTTCCCAACCCATGGATTAAGCCAGAGTCTTCTGCATTGCAGGCAGATTCTTTACTGTCTGAGCCACCGCAAAAGCCCGCATGGCAACCCACTCCAGTACTCTTGCCTGGAAAATCCCACAGACAGAGCGTTGTTACGACAGTCAGAAAAATTTCCAGAATCAAGATCACACTACCTTCCTCTCCCTCTAGCAATAACTATTGAGAAGAAGTAATCAAAAATAACATATCACTTAAAACAAGCACTCAAACTAGGCTCCCAAGCAAGTAACCTGATAAAGGAAACAGAACTTTCTGGAGAGAATTTTAAAATTCTAACAAAAGATATCTTAGCACTAAATAAGTGGAGACATGCCATGTTCATGGAGGTGTTGATTTACTATTTAAAAATGTCAGCTCTCCTCAAACTAATCTACAAATTCAGCACAAGTATTCTCAAAATCCCAGCATATATTTTGAATTTAGACTGAATCTAAACTCAGAACAAAGAATAAAGGTCTGAGAATATCTAAGACAACTTATGAAAAGGAGATTCAAGAGGAAGGACTCACGCCACCAGATATTAGGATAGTCCAAAGCCGTAATGACTAAAGCAGTATGGAATATGCACAAGGAACAGAGCATCAAACCAACAGAACAGAACTGAGAGTCCAGAAATGGACCCATGTCACAGAGAATTTAGTGTGTGTTAGAAGGAGCATCACCACCACCGAGAAAAGGTGAGTTCTTCGGTCAATAGTGATGGGGAAATGGGTTCACTACGTGGCGATTCTTTACACGTTGGGTCCTTCTCTTATATCATCTTCTAAAGTAACTTCAGTTGGGCTTGAAAGATAGATGTGAAAGATAAAACCATGAAGCAAATAGGAGAAAATACAGAAGGAAGATGCAGTATACCTGTGATTGGTAAGTGAGAAATCTTTCAAAACTACAAACCATAAAGGGGAAAATTAATGGATTTAGCTATGTTCCCAGAAAAAAAAAAAAAAAAACTTTTATTTGATGAAGAAGGTCACAGACAAAATTATCTGAGAGGAGAAGACGTGGGAGAGTACATATGGACATTCTATGACTAGAGAAAACTCAAGAAAGCCCAATTAGAAAATTAAAGGGGAAATATGGGGGAAAGATAGGAATACAAAATTTACGGAGAAACCTGTTAAAATGCAATCAAAGAATTGCATGGCAAACAATAAGACATCTCTTCACTCCCCACCGCCATCATACAGAGGTAGATGAGGGACCTTCATCCTCTGCCACTGTGCATGTCAATAACCCTAGCCATTCTGGAAGTAAATGCAACCCCATAGTGACATTAAATGTATATACATTCCGCAATCAAAAATTCCACTCTTGGGATATGCACAAGAGAGACCGTACCAGGTGCGGGGGAAACAAGCGCAAGGTTTGCGGTGCCTTCAGGTTTTTAATCCTTCACAAAAGAGCTCAGGAAGTGATGTGTAGACTGTGTATCCAGTGAGCCCCAGATGGCCCACCCAAGTAACACTTCATCACACAGAGGCACCACTGACAGATCTCAAAAACATGTATCGAAGGGGAAAAGAAAGAAATGACTTGTGGAACAATATCGTGTTTGTGAATTTCCAAAACACAGAAGCACAAAATATGTATTTTCCCTGGTATGTATATATGTGAGAAAAAAATCCATACAACTAAGGAAAGTGGATTGGAAGGCTGTAAATTACACTTATGGGGCATAGTTGCCCAGGTGGAAGGGAAAGAGGAGATGCAGAATTCTAGGGAGCCAAGGCAGGCAGGCAGCTAAGTCCAGACACCTGAGGCAAAACATCATCTCTAACACACACAGTTCAGCTGTATCCAAATTCAACTGAAGACTGCCTTCATCCCTACCTGTCAATCAAAAAATGCAATATCTGTCATACAGAACAGACTTGTGGCTGCCAAGCAAGGGAGGGGATCGGGGAGGGAAGGACTGGGAGTTTGAGATTAGCAGATGCAAACTATTATACAGAGGCAGGATAACAACAAGGTTCTACTATATAGCACAGGGAACTGTATCCAATGTCCTGTGATAGACCAGAATGGAAAAGAACATATATATATATATATATATATATATATATATATATACACATATATGTCCATAAGT
>SJYX01012045.1:112091-128296 GCA_006410675.1 Oreotragus oreotragus | reverse complement strand
AGAATGGCATTGAAACATGTATACTATCAGGTAAGAAACGAATCGCTAGTCTAGGTTTGATACAGGATACAGGATGCTTGGGGCTGGTGCACTGGGATGACCCAGAGAGATGATATGGGGAGGGTGATGGGAGGGGTGTTCAGGGTTGGAACTCATGTACACCCGTGGTGGATTCATGTCAATGTATGGCAAAACCAATACAGTATTGTAAAGTAAAAAAATAAAATAAAATAAAAAAACACCAAAAAAAAAAAAAAGCCAAATACTCATATCTAGACACAGAAAAATCAGTTGACAAAATCTGACAGTTTTCTATGATAAAAAACCCTCAAAAATCTTGGAATAAAAAGAGATTTTTCTCAACCCGAAAAAGAGAATCTATGAAAAGTCCACAGCTAAGAACATGATTAATGGGGAAATTCTGAATATTTTCCTCCTAAGATCAGGAATATAATAAGTTTGTCCCATCTTTCCACCTCTATTCAATGTACTAGAGATTCTATCCAGGACAATTATATAACAAAAAGAAATAAAAGGCATTCAGATTAGTAAGCCAGAATAAAACTATATTTAGTTGTACAAGACATGATCTTGTATATAAAAAATACTAAGGAATACACATATACACCCAAATTATTAGAGCTAAGTGAATAATAAAAAATAAATGAATTCAGCAAGTTTCCACAATACACAATCAGTGTATAAAATCAATTGTATTTTTATGTATTAACAATAAAAACAAAATTAACAAGCAATTTCACTTATTGTAGTATCAAAGAAATAAAAGATTTATTCTTTTGGTAGTAAAAATTATCAAAACAAGTGTAAGACTCATAACTGAAAATTACAAAACATTGTTGAAGGAAATTAAGGAATTCTAAATAAGTGGAAAGACATCCTGCATTTATGAATTGAAAGATAAAATGCTGTTAAGATAGAAGTACTCCCCAAATAGGTCTATAGATTCAAGATAATTTCTATCAAAACCACAATTATCTTCTTTGGTAAAAAATAAACAAGCTATGCTATTTGTTTGAAATTGCAAAAGGCCCAGAATAGTGAACAGGGTCGAACGTTAATAAAGAAGAATGTAGTTGGAGGACACATACTGCCTCACTTCAAACTAACTATAAAGCTATACTATTCAAGACTATATGGTATTGGCATAAGGATAGACATATAAATCAATGGAACAGAATTAAGAGTCCATAAATAAACCCATACATTTATAGTCAATAGATTTCAACAAGGATGCCCAAACAATTCACTATGTAAAAGTGAATTGTCTTTTCAACAAATGGTGCTATGATGACTGGATAGTCATTTGTGAAAGTTGAACCCTTAAGTCACACCATATACAAAAATTAACTCAAATGGATTAAAGACCAAAATGTAAGAGCTAAAACTTAGAAGAAAACATAGATGTAAATCCTCATGATCTTGGATTAGGCAATGGTTTCTTACACATGACACCAAAAGCAAAAGCAACCAAAGAGAAAATAAGAAAATTACTTGGACCTCATCAAAGTTAAAAACTATGGTCCTTCAAAGGACATTATTAAGAAAATGCAAGACAACACAAAGAGTAAGAGAAAATATTTGCTAATTATATATCTGGAAAGAGACTTGTATCCAGAATATATGAAGAATTTCTACAAGTCAACAATAAAAAGACAAATAATGCAATCTTAGAAATGGACTAAGGATCCTGCCCATCAGAGGTTCAAGACCAGCTCCACCCACGAGAGGGCAGGCACCAGTCCCTTCCACCTGGAAGCCTACACAAGCCCTTTAGATGAATCTCATCCACTAGTGGAAAGATGCCAGAAGCAAGAGGAAATACAATATTGAAGCCTGTGGAAAGGAGACCACAAACACAGGAAGTTATACAAAATGAGATGACAAAGAAACATGTTGCAAACAAAGGAACAAGATAGAAATCCACAAGAACAACTAAATGAAGAGGAGATAGGCAGTCTACCTGAAAAAGAATTCACAGTAATGATAGTAAAGATGATCCAAAAATCTCTGAAAAATAGTGTAGGTACAGATGAAGAATATATATAAAATGTTCCATAAACAGCTAGAAGATTTAAAGAACAAATGAACAGAAGTGAATAATACAACAACTGAAATGAAAAATAGACTAGACAGAATCAATAGCAGAATAACTGAGGCAGAAGAACAAGTAAGTGAGCTGGAAGACAGAGTGATGGAAATCACTGTCACAGAAGAGAATAAAGAAAAAAAAAGAATGAAAAGAAATGAAGGTACTCTCAGAGACCCCTGGGACAGTACTAAATGCACCAACATTCACACTATAGGGGTCCCAGACAGAGAACAGAAAGAGAGAGGGCTGGAGAAAATAATTGAAGATATTCTAGTCAAAAACTTCCCTAGCATGAGAAAGGAAACACTCACTCAAGTCCAGGAAGTGCAGAGAATCCCATACAGGATGAAACCATAGAGGAACAAACCAAGACACATATTAATCAAACTGACAAAAATTAAAGACAAAGAAAAAATATGAAAAGTAACAAGGGAAAAGCAACAAGTAGTACACAAAGAATCCCCATAAGGTTATCAGCTGATTTTTCAGCAGAAACTCTACACCAGAAGGGAGTGGCATGATGTATTTCAAGTGATGAAAGGGAAAAACCAACAACCAAGAACAGAATACTCTATCTAGAAAGCATATCATTTAGATTTGGTGGAGAAATCTAAAGCTTTACAGACAAACAAAAGCTAAGAAAATTCAGCACCACTAAACCAGCTTTACAACAAATGCTAACAAACTTCTCTAGGTAGAACTAGACCAACAACCTAAAACATGAGACTTTGTACATATATAGACTTTGTACATATGTAGACTGCTAGATCAGAACTGGTAACAGCAAACAAAACCACAATAGATACACATACAAAAAAAGAAAAAGCAACTCAAACACAACACTAAAGATGGTCACCAAACCACAAGAGAAGAGAACAAAAGAAGATGTGAAGAAAAAAGAACTACAAAAACAAACCCCAAACAGTTAAGAAAATGGCTATAGGAACATGCATATCAATAATTACATTAAATATAAATGGATCAAATGCTTCAACCAAAAGACACAGACTGGCTGAACGGATACAAAAGCAAGACCAATATATATGCTGTCTACAAGAGACTCACTTCAGACCTAGAAACACATACAGGTTGAAATTGAGGGAATGGAAAAAGACATTCCTTGCAAATGGCAATCAAAAGAAAGCTGGAGTAGAAATACTTACATCAGTCAAAATAAACATTTAAATAAAGACTGTTACAAAAGACAAAGGTCATTACATAATGATCAATGGATCAATCCAAGAAGATATAACAATTATAAATGTATATGTACCCAACACAGGAGCACCTCAATATACAAAGCAAATGCTAACAGACATGAAAGGGGAAATCAACAGTAACACAATAATACTCAGGAACTTTAGCACCTGCTTATATCAATGGACAGATCATGCAGAGAGAAGAGTAATAAAGAAACACAAGCCTTAAGTGACACATTAGATCAGTTCAGTTCAGTTCAGTTGCTCAGTCGTGTCCAACTGTTTGTGACCCCATGAATCAGAGCATGCCAGGCCTCCCTGTCCATCACCAACTCCCAGAGTTCACTCAGACTCACATCCATCGAGTCAGTGATGCCATCCAGCCGTTTCATCCTCTGTCGTCCCCTTCCCCTCCTGCCCCCAATCCCTCCTAGCATCAGTCTTTCAGATAGACTTAATTGATATCTATAAGCAATTCCATCCAAAAGCAGCAGAATACCCTTTCTTCTCAAGTGCAGATGGAACATTCTCCAGGATAGATAACATTTTGGACCACAAATCAAGACTTGGTAAATTCAAGAAAATTTGAATCATATTATTCATCTTTTCTTATCACAATGCTATGAGATTAAAAATCAATTACAGTAAAAAAAAAAATTTGTTAAAAAGAAACACACGGAGATTAAACAATATGTTACTAAACAATCAACGGATCTCTGAAGAAATCAAAGAGGAAATCAAAAAACATCTAGAGACAAATGGCACCAAAAACATAAAATCCAAAATCTATGAGATGCAGCAAAAGCAGTTCTAAGAGGGACCGTTATAGCAATCCAATCTTACCTCAAGAAATGAGAAAAATCTCAAGTAAACAATCTAAATTTACACATAAAGCAACTAGAGAGAGAAGACCAAACAAAAGCTCAACAATCCTCAAGAAAAAAGAAGTCATAAAGATCAGAACAGGAATAAATGATATAGAGACAAAGAAAAAATAGCAAAGATCAATGAAACTAAAAGCTGGTTCTTTGAGAAGATAATGTTGATAAACCTTTAGCTAGACTCATCAAGAAAAAAAGGGAGAGGACTCAAATCAGTAAAATTAGAAATGAAAAAAGGAGAAGTTACAACAGACACGACAGAAACACAAAGGACCATAAGCGACTACTGCAAGCAACTATGTGCCAGTAAAATGGACAATCTGAGAGAAATGGACAAATTCTTAGAAAGGTACAACCTTCAAAGACTGAAACATGTAGAAATAGAGAATATGAGCACATGAAGCACTGAAATCGAAACTGTGATTTAAAAACTTCCAACAAACAAAAATCCAGAGCCAGATGGCTTCACAGATGAATTCTATCAAACATCTAGAAACGAGTTAAAACCTATCCTTCTCAAACTAGTCCAAAAAATTATAGAGGAAGGAATACTCATAGAGGAAGGAATACTCTCAAGCTCATTCTACAAGGCCACTATCTCCCTGATATCAAAACTCAACAAAGATATCACACACAAAAAGAAAATTACAGGCCAACATCATTGATGAACAAAGACACAAAAATCCTCAACAAAATACTTACAAACTGAATCCAACAATACATGAAAAGGATCAACACATGATTAAGTGGTATTTATCCTGGGGATGCAAGGATTCAATATATGTAAATCAATGAATATAATACACCATACTAATGAACTGAAGAATAACAACTATATGATCATCTTAACAGAGGCAGAGAAAGCTTTTGACAAAATTCAATACCATTTACGAGAAAAACTCTCCAGAAAGTAAGCATAGAGATAATATAACATAATAAAGGCCACATATGACAAACCCACAGCAAATATCATTCTCAACAGTGAAAATTTTGAAAGAATTTCTCTAAGATCAGGAATAAGACAAGGATTTGCAGTCTTGCCACTTTTATTCAACATAGTTTTGTGAGTCCTAGCCACAGCAATCAGAGGGAAAAAAAGAGAAATTAAAGGAATTCAAATTGGAAAACAAGAAGTAAACTTGTGACTGTTTGCAAATGACATGATACTATACATAGAAAGTCCTAAAAATGTTACCAGAAAACTACCAGAACAGAATTTGGTAAAGTTGCAGGATACAAAATTAATATACAAAAATCTCCTACATTCCAATACACTAACAACAAAAGATCAGAGAAACTAAGGAAACAATCCCATTTATCACTGCATCAGAAAGAATAAAATACCTAGGAGTAACCCTTGTATTAAGGAGGCAAAAGACCTCTACTCAGAAAACTATAAGATACTGATGAGAGAAATTAAAGATAATGTAAACAGATGGAGAAATATACCACGTTCTTAGATTGGAAGAATCAACACTGTCATAAAGACTATACTCCCCAAAGCAATCAGCAGATTCAATGAAATACCAATAACATTTTTCACAGAATCACAGCAAGAAAAATTTTACAATTTGTATGGAAACACAAAAGATGCCAAAGAGCCACGACAATCTTGAGAAAGAAAAATAGAGCTGGGGGAATGAGTCTCTCTGACTTCAGACTATACTACCAAGCTACAGTAATCAAAACAATGTGGTACTGGCACAAAAACAGAAATATAAATCAGTGGAACAGGAAAGAAAGTCCAGAGATAAACTTACACACCTATGGTCACCTAATCTATGACAAAGGAGGGAAAAATATATAATGAAGAAAAGACAGTGTCCTCAATAAGTGAGCTTGGAAAACTGGACAACTACATGTAAAAGAATGAAATTAGAACATGCTCTAACATCATACACAAATATAAATTCAAAATGGATTAAAGACCTACATGAAAGACCAGACACTATAAAATGCTTACAGGAAAACATTGGCAGAATACTTTCTGACATAAATCACAGCAAGATCTTTTTTGGTTAATCTCCAAGATTAACAAAAATAAAAATAAACAAATGGGACCTAAATAAATTTAAAAGCTTTTGCACATCAAAAGAAATCATCAGCAAAATGAAAAAAAAAGCCATAGGGATTGGAGAAAATATTTTCAAACACAGCAACCAACAAGAGAGTAATCTAAAATATGTAAATAGCTCATGCAGCTCATTATAAAGAACAAACAACCCAATCAAAAATGGGTGGAAGATCTAAAAAGACATTTCTCCAAAGAAGACATCCAGATGGTCAAAAAGCACACAAAAAGATGCTCAGTATCACTAATTACTAGAGAAATACAAATCAAAACTACAATGACCTCACACTAGTCAACATGGCCATCATCAAAAAATCTTCAGACAATAAATGCTGGAGAGGGTGTGGAGAAAAGGGAACTCTCCTCCACCATTGGTGGGAATGTAAATTGGTACAGCTACAATGGAGAACCCTATGGAGATTCCTTAGAAAACTAAAAATAGAGCTACCATGTGATCCAGCAATCTTACTGATAGGCATAGTTCCAGAGAAAAATCATAATTTGAAATAATACATGCACCCCAATGTCCATTACAGCACTGTTTACAATAGCCAGGACACGGAATCAACCTAAGTGTCCATCAACAGAGGAACGGATAAATAAGACGTGGCACATATGTGCAGTGGAATATTACTCAGCACTGAGTAAAGTAAGTCAGACACAGAAAGATAACTATCATATGATGTTGTTTATACATGGGAATCTAACAAATAAATGGTACAAATGAACCTATTTATGAAACAGAAATTGTCACAGATGCAGAAAACGTTCTTATGGTTACTGGGGGGAAAAAGGGAGGGAGGGATAAACTGTAAGATTGGAGCTAACATACACACACTACTGTATATGAAATAGATAACTAACAAGAACCTAGTGTATAGCTCAGGGAACTCTATTCAGTACTCTGTAATGACCTATACAGAAAGAAAATCTACAAAGAAGTGGAGATATATACATATATATATAACTGACTCACATTGTTGTATAGCAGAAAGTAACACAGCACTGTAAGCCAACTGTAATTTTTAAAATAGGCTATGGATTTGAGCAGACATCTCTCCAAGTAAGATATACAAATAGCCAATAAGCATATGAAAAGATGCTTGACATCAATAGTCATCAAGGAAATGCAAATCAAAATCACAATTAGAAACCACTTTGTACTCACTAGGATAGCTAAAATCAAAACGATGGACGATAACAAATATCAGTGAAATTATAAAATGGTACAGCCACTTTGGAAATCAGTTTGGGAGTTTCTAAAACTTCAGCACAGAGTTACCATATGACTAGGTAATTCTATTCCTAGTTATATACCCAAGAATATTGAAACATCTGTTCACACAAGAACTTGTACACATATTCACAGCAGCACAATTCATGAGAACTAAAAGGTAAAAACAACCCTAATATACATAAAACCAAGGAATGAATAAACAAAAGGTAACAAATATATGCAAAAGAAAGTTATTCAAACTCCAAAACGCCATACTAATACATACTACAACATAGCTTAACCTTGAAAACAATCCAATAAGTGAAAGAACTCAAGCATATATTGTATGATTCCATTCATATAAAATATCCAGAACTGGCAAATCAATGAAGACAGAAAGTAGAGCAATGATTGTCTGGGGAGAGAAGATTGCAAGTTGGGGAATTAACTGCTAATAAGAGTGGAGTTTCTTGCTGGGGTGATGAAGTGAAGTGAAGTCGCTCAGCGTGTCCGACTCTTTGCGGCCCCATAGACTGTAGCCTACAAGGCTCCTCTGTCCATGGAATTTTCCAGTGATGAAAATGTTCTGGAATTATTTAGGAATGATAGTCATACAGTCTCTGACAGTACTAAATACTACAGAACTATATATTCCAAGAGGGTATTTTCATCATAAACTATATTCAAAAAAGTTTTTAATAATCAAAAGAGATTTGACTACATTTGAATTCTTTTTCATTGTCTTCTCTGGTTTTGTGTTGAAAATGACCCTGGATTTTGGCAAGAAAAATCTTCTAAGGAAAATCAGACCATACCAAAAATTCCATTCATTTAAAAGTACTATTTTTGATTTCTAGCTGGAGATGGGTGATGATTCCAGATACAAAGTCTGTCTCCCAATAATTAATACAATGAGCAAAAAATAATTCACGAATAATAAGTAAAGTCATCCAACCACCAGCAGCAAGAGAAGAGAGAGGAAGTCATGTGCACCAACCTGAAACTCTGAGATGCTGGGGCAGCTTACTGGGCCCTAATGCCACCACACTCACTCCATACTCATCTGTCCCCAACTCTACTCTGAGGAATGTGGACAAAGAAGCTGATTATACCAAATTCTCACACTTCCAGCTCATTCCCAATTTGAAGAGAAATGGCCTGAGCAAACGAGAAGCAAACCCAAGGCAAACTGCTCACAAATAGAACCTCCTATCTTGCTGGCCTCTGGGACATCTAGGAGGAAAATGGGCCAGTGACTTTGCAATCCAATGTCTCTGGAAAAGGGTGGGGAGGGGACAAAGAGTGTGGCAGCTGGAGGCAAGATGTACTCTCTCACGCTCCCCAGCAGGGCCAGAAGGTGGCACATTCCCACCTGATGGGTCTCAGACCTGCTCAGTGGACACAAGCAGCTTGTCAGACCAGATGTGAATGATGCCGAGGAACACAGGACCCCGGTTGATGCTCTGATTTAGAAATTTTATACCATTACTTGCATATTGGATTCAAAGTTTTCTCAGTAGGTAAGATCTCTCTACTTCATTTTCTTTCCTCAAAACAAGGGCCAGAAGGTGGCACATTCCCACCTGATAGGTCTCAGACCTGCTCAGTGGACACAAGCAGCTTGTCAGACCAGATGAGAATGATGCCGAGGAACACAGGACCCCTGGTTGATGCTCTGATTTAGAAATTTTATACCATTACTTGCATATTGGATTCAAAGTTTTCTCAATAGGTAAGATCTCTCTACTTCATTTTCTTTCCTCAAAACATCTTCAAATTTTATTATATAGAAACATGTAAGGACTTCACACCTTAAGTATATGCCCAGAGAAGCATGTAGTTCAATTAACTCTCCCCACTCGTTTTTGTACATACTAATTTAATAGTATTTATTTGACTTTTATGTAACATTTTGAAATTAATATAAAAGACACCTACACATCCACCACCGAGATTAAACATTTTGCTATATTTGATTCCTTTCTTTTTAAAGAAATAAAATTTGTCAGACTCACATTGGATGAAAAAGTATGTGATGTTAACAGTAAAATGTTAATAGTAGAATCTAGGTGGTTGGTTGTACAGGTGTTCACTGCAAAATTCTTTTTACATACTGGAATATTGTTCTTATAAAATGTTAGGGAAGAGATACACTTAACAAAACCAGTTATAGCCCACCCCAAGCCCCTGTCGGTTTCCCAGGTGGCTCAGTAGTAAATAATCTGCCTGTCAATATAGGATACATAGGTGATGTGAGTTCAGTCCCTGAGTCGGGAAGATCCCCTGAAGGAGGAAATGGCAACCCACTTCAGTCTTCTGGCCTGGAGAATCCCATGGACAGAGGAGCTTGGTGGTCTACAGTCTATGGGGTCACAAAGAGTCGGACACGACTTAGCATGTGTGCATGTACCTAGCTTCTATGTACAAAAATTTGGGCTTCCCAGGTGACACAGTGATAAATAATCTGGATGCAAGAGACATGGGTTCGACCCGTGGGTCAGAAAGATCACCTGGAGTAGAAAATGGCAAATCACTCCAGTATTCTTCCCTGGGAAACTCCATGGAGAGAGGAGCCTGGCGGGCTACAGCCCATGGGGTTGCAAAGAGTTGGACATGACTGAACATGAATGCATACATGTCCCTGTCATCCTCAAATGTCCTAGAGTTGGTATGTAATATTCTTGCACGTTTTTATATTCTTTATACACATGCATTTATCCATAAGCTACATATACAGTCATTTATGTGTTTTTAAAATTTCCATAAATGGTTCATATTTTTTTTACTTCATTTAAAGTGTTTGAGATTCATTATGATAATACACATATACTGATGAATTCTGTTTAATGACTATATTCCATTATAATATAAAATTTAGAACTTTGTTCACCCACTGTCCTGTGAAGGGCTATAGGGTTCCCACTACTTTCTAACTCTCTTTTTCACACAGCTTATATGAGTTTGCAGAAGTCCTTGTCAACCAGGAAAAATGGGGCTTTCATAGGCACCCCCAGGATGAATACCTGTCTCTTATACACATCTAGATGTGTATAAGAGACAGATCCAATCTTACCTCAAGAAATGAGAAAAATCTCAAGTAAACAATCTAAATTTACACATAAAGCAACTAGAGAGAGAAGACCAAACAAAAGCTCAACAATCCTCAAGAAAAAAGAAGTCATAAAGATCAGAACAGGAATAAATGATATAGAGACAAAGAAAAAATAGCAAAGATCAATGAAACTAAAAGCTGGTTCTTTGAGAAGATAATGTTGATAAACCTNAATGAATACCTTAAAAGAAATTTTCCAGGGGATGAAAAAAAATTAAAAATCTCTTTCAAGAAAGATGAAAACTTCAGAGAGATAATGAAGACAGAGGAATATAATGCCTTCACAACTAAGTCTGGAATATAGCCATAGAAGTTGGAGGAAAAGTAAATTCAGGAGAAATTAACCTTTATTGACAGTGAACATACCATTGTAATAAGCTTTCAGTAGGAGAAGTGACTGAATGATGAATATACCTATTACTTTCTTTTTAGTGCTGCATGGAATATTCTTATCTCCTAAGGAAACTCAAGAGTAGACACTGAACATTTTTTATAATAAACTAAACATCTCACAATTCCTGTTTACATTTACTATTTCATTTAATGTTTAAATGAAACATTTAACCTCAGTTCTAGACCTTCTAGAACACACCAGAGAGTTTCTTTTCATCATAGGGAACTGGAATGCAAAAGTAGGAAGTCAAGAGATAACTGGAGTAACAGGCAAGTTTGGCCTTGGANTATAGAGGAAGGAATACTCTCAAGCTCATTCTACAAGGCCACTATCTCCCTGATATCAAAACTCAACAAAGATATCACACACAAAAAGAAAATTACAGGCCAACATCATTGATGAACAAAGACACAAAAATCCTCAACAAAATACTTACAAACTGAATCCAACAATACATGAAAAGGATCAACACATGATTAAGTGGTATTTATCCTGGGGATGCAAGGATTCAATATATGTAAATCAATGAATATAATACACCATACTAATGAACTGAAGAATAACAACTATATGATCATCTTAACAGAGGCAGAGAAAGCTTTTGACAAAATTCAATACCATTTACGAGAAAAACTCTCCAGAAAGTAAGCATAGAGATAATATAACATAATAGAGGCCACATATGACAAACCCACAGCAAATATCATTCTCAACAGTGAAAATTTTGAAAGAATTTCTCTAAGATCAGGAATAAGACAAGGATTTGCAGTCTTGCCACTTTTATTCAACATAGTTTTGTGAGTCCTAGCCACAGCAATCAGAGGNTTCAATACCATTTACGAGAAAAACTCTCCAGAAAGTAAGCATAGAGATAATATAACATAATAAAGGCCACATATGACAAACCCACAGCAAATATCATTCTCAACAGTGAAAATTTTGAAAGAATTTCCTCTAAGATCAGGAATAAGACAAGGATTTGCAGTCTTGCCACTTTTATTCAACATAGTTTTGTGAGTCCTAGCCACAGCAATCAGAGGAAAAAAAAGAGAAATTAAAGGAATTCAAACTGGAAAACAAGAAGTAAACTTGTCACTGTTTGCAAATGACATGATACTATACATAGAAAGTCCTAAAAATGTTACCAGAAAACTACCAGAACAGAATTTGGTAAAGTTGCAGGATACAAAATTAATATACAAAAATCTCCTACATTCCAATACACTAGCAACAAAAGATCAGAGAAACTAAGGAAACAATCCCATTTATCACCGCATCAGAAAGAATAAAATACCTAGGAGTAACCCTTGCTTTAAGGAGGCAAAAGACCTCTACTCAGAAAACTATAAGATACTGATGAGAGAAATTAAAGATAGTGTAAACAGATGGAGAAATACACCACGTTCTTAGATTGGAAGAATCAACACTGTCATAATGACTATACTCCCCAAAGCAATCAGCAGATTCAATGAAATACCAATAACATTTTTCACAGAATCACAGCAAGAAAAATTTTACAATTTGTATGGAAACACAAAAGATGCCAAAGAGCCACGACAATCTTGAGAAAGAAAAATAGAGCTGGGGGAATGAGTCTCTCTGACTTCAGACTATACTACCAAGATACAGTAATCATATACTCCCCAAAGCAATCAGCAGATTCAATGAAATACCAATAACATTTTTCACAGAATCACAGCAAGAAAAATTTTACAATTTGTATGGAAACACAAAAGATGCCAAAGAGCCACGACAATCTTGAGAAAGAAAAATAGAGCTGGGGGAATGAGTCTCTCTGACTTCAGACTATACTACCAAGATACAGTAATCAAAACAATGTAGTACTGGCACAAAAACAGAAATATAAATCAGTGGAACAGGAAAGAAAGTCCAGAGATAAACTTACATACCTATGGTCACCTAATCTATGACAAAGGAGGGAAGGATATACAATGAAGAAAAGACAGTGTCCTCAATAAGTGAGCTTGGAAAACTGGACAACTACATGTAAAAGAATGAAATTAGAANAAAGATGATGCTGTGAAAGTGCTGCACTCAATATGTCAACAAATTTGGAAAACTCAGCAGTGGCCACAGGACTGGAAAAGGTCAGTTTTCATTCCAATCCCAAAGAAAGGCAATGCCAAAGAATGCTCAAACTACCACACAATTGCACGCATCTCACATGCTTGTAAAGTAATACTCAAAATTCTCCAAGCTAGACTTTAACAGCACATGAACTGAGAACCTCCAGATGTTCAAGGTGGATTTAGAAAAGGCAGAGGAACCACACAGCAAATTGCTAACATATACTGGATCATCAAAAAAGCAAGAGAATTCCAGAAAAACATCTACATTAACTATGCTAAAGCCTTTCACTGTGTGAATCATAACAAACTGTGGAAAATTCTGAAAGAGACGGGAATACCAGATGACCTTACCTGCCTGCTGAGAAATCTCTATGTGGGTCAGGAAGCAACAGTTAGAACTGGACATGGAACAACAGACTGATTCCAAAGTGGGAAAGAAGGACATCAAGGCTGTATATTGTCATCTTGCTAATTTATCTTATATGCAGAGTACATCCTGCAAAATGCCAAGCTGGATGAAGCACAAGCTGGAATCAAGATTACTGGGAGAAATATCAATAACCTCAGATATGCAGATGACACCACCCTTATGGCAGAAAGTGAAGAGGAACTAAAGAGACTCTTGATGAAAGTGAAAGAGAACAGTGAAAAAGCTGGCTTAAAACTCAACATTCAAGGGACTAGACCTGATAGATAGAGTGCCTGAAGAACTATGGTCGGAAGTTTGTAACATTGTACAGGAGGCAGTGATCAAAACCATCCCCAAGAAGAAGAAATGCAAAAAGGCAAAATAGTTGTCTGAGGAGGCCTTACAAATAGCATAGGAAAGAAGAGAAGATCATGGCATCCAGCCCCATCACTTCATGGCAAATAGATGGGGAAACAATGGAAACAATGACAGACTTCATTTTCTTGGGTTCCAAAATCACTGCAGATGGTGACTGCAGCCATGAAATTAAAAGACACTTTCTCGTTGGAAGAAAAGCTATGACCAACCTAGACAGCATATTAAAAAGCAGAGACATTACTTTGCCAACAAAGTTTCATATAGTCAAAGCTATATTTTTTCCAGTAGTCATGTATGGATGTGAGAGTTGGACTATTAAGAAAGCTGAGCACCAAAGAATTGATGCTTTTCAACTGTGGTGTTGGAGAAGACTCTTAAGAGTCCCTTGGACTACAAGGAGATCCAACCAGTCCATCCTAAAGGAAATCAGTCCTCAATATTCGTTGGAAAGACTGATGCTGAAGCTGAAACTCCAATACTTTGACCACCTGATGTGCAGAAATGATTCATTAGAAAACACCCTGATGGTGGGAAGGATTGAAGGCAGGAGAAGAACAGGATGACAGAGGATGAGATGGTTGGATGGCACCACCGAGTCGATGGACCTGAGTTTGAACAAGCTCCAGGAGTTGGTGATGTTTGGGGAAGCCTGGCATGCTGCAGTCCAAAAGGTCGCAAAGGGTCAGACATGACTGAGCAACTGAACTGAACTGAACTGAATGTTTAAAACATTGCAAGCTTCTATTATTTCTATTTTACAGAGAAAACATTGTTTAGTCAGTAGGTTGTGTCCAACTCTGTGATGCCCATGCACTGCAGCTCGCCACGCTTCCCTGTCCTTCACTGTCTCCTGGAGTTGGCTCAAACTCATGTCTCTTGAGCTGGTGATGCCATCCCACCATCTCATCCTCTGTGCCCAACTTCTTTTCCTCTTGTTCTCAATCTTTCCCAGCCTCAGGGTCTTTTCCAATGAGTCAGCTCTTAGCATCATTATGGCCAAAGGATTGGAGCTCCAGCTTCAGTGTCAATCCTTCCAACAAATATTCATGGTTGATTTCCTTTAGTATTGACTGGTTTGATCTCCTTGCAGTCCTAGGGACTCTCAAGAGTCTTCTCCCTACAGAAAAAAACTGCTGAGACAAATATCAGGACCCTACAGCCATTGAGCCTGAAAGCGACAAAGTCCAATAAAGCAGAACCATGCTGGTCATCCCAAGCATAGTGCCTCGACAGGAGCCCCGAATCAGGACTCTGTCTAACCCTGATGATGACAACAGCACAGGCAGAACCTGGGGTGACACCGACCCAAGAAGACAACATATGGAGACATCACATGCTTGCAGAGGAAGCAGAATAAAAACATATTACAATTTTTTTTTGTAACCTTAGCTACTGTCACTATAGTTTCAAGAAAATGTTTTTCTAAACATTGGGAGCATCACCCATATGTCAGCTTCCATCTGTCGGTTTTCTGAGCCCCAGCCCAGCACCGGCCAGGTGTCTCTAGGCCCAGGAAGCCCTGTGATTAACTGTCTGTTCAGAGCACTCTGCAGGGAGCTGTTTTGTGGTTTTTCTCATTTTCAGTCATTTTAAGAGGAAAGGGCAGAAAATGCAGAGAGGCCACGCAAATGGTGTCACAGCACTACTCACCGGTCATGAAGAGCAGCGATCTTGGAAGGACACTGCAAATACTGCTTAAACCGGAGCTCAAAGGCTTGTCCGATCGAGCCGATGACATCCTGGGCCAGCCCATCACAACACTCCAGAATGTGACAAGCTGTGGGAGCAAGGGACACAGGCCCATTAGAGGCAGACACTGGAGCTACCCAGACTCCTTCCTGAGGGTGAAACCTCGCAGCCTAGGGAAGAAGAGGGGGCCAAGGAGGTGGCTTTCGTAACATGTCCTGGCAGCTCTGCCTGCAGCTTAATCCAGGAGCCCCCAGACACAGCTTCATAGCTTCATAGCTTATTCTCTGCAAAAGTAAAGGTTTTGTTTGTAAGTCCATTTTAAATTTTTAAAATTCAACTTGATGGCTTTTCAATTGCTTGAGAGTCTATAAAATATCAGCTTTGAACTCAACTGGGAAATAGAGTTTGGAGGGAAATCTTAACATGACAAAGGAATCCCTCTAAGACCCCATGAGCCTTAAAACTGGACTTAAACTGACTCTTTTTAAAACGTATTTATTTTTAACTGGAGGATAACTGCTTGACAATGTTGTTGGTTTCTGCCATACATCAGCATGAATCAGCCTTAGGTATACATATGTCTCCTCCCTCCTGAAACTCCTTCCCACCATCATTACTCAGTTCAGTTCAGTTCAGTCCCTCAGTCGTGTCCAACT
>SJYX01012045.1:57287-110291 GCA_006410675.1 Oreotragus oreotragus | reverse complement strand
TCCCTCCCACCCCATCTAGGTTGTCACAGAGCTGTGAGTTGAGCTGCCTGCATCATACAGCAAGTTCCCTCTGGCTATCTGTTTTACACGTGGCAATGTATAAGCTTCAGTGCTGCTCTCTCAATTCATGCCACCCTGTCCCTTCCCTTGCTGGCTCCACAAGTCTGTTCTCTGTCTGAGTCTCTATTGCTGCCCTGCAAAGAGGTTCATCAGTACCATTTTTCTAGATTTCATGCATATGCGTTAATATGCGATATTTGTTTTTTCTTTCTGACTTACTTCACTCCGTATAACAGGTTCTAGTTTCATCCACCTCCCTAGAACTGACTCAAATTCATTCCTTTTATGACAGAATAATATTCCATTGTATATTTGTACAATAACTCCTTTATCCATTCATCTGTCGAAGGACATCNGATATTTGTTTTTTCTTTCTGACTTACTTCACTCCGTATAACAGGTTCTAGTTTCATCCACCTCCCTAGAACTGACTCAAATTCATTCCTTTTATGACAGAATAATATTCCATTGTATATTTGTACAATAACTCCTTTATCCATTCATCTGTTGAAGGACATCTAGGCTGTTTCCACGTCCTGGCTATCGTAAATAGTGCTGCAATGAACATTGGGGTACATGTGTTTTTTAGAATCATGGTTTTTCTCAGGGTATATGCCTAATAGTGGGATTGCTGGCTCATATGGTAGTTTTATCCCTAGATTTTTCAAGAAATCTGTTCTCCATAGTGGACTGTATCAATTTACGTTCCCACCAATCGTGTAAGAAGGTTCTCTTTTCTCCAGTATTTACTGTTTGTAGATTTTTTTTGATGATGGCCATTCTGAACAGTGTGAGGTGACACCTCATTGTAGTCAAACAGACTCTTACTGAATTAATCTTGAGGTATCCTATGGCCTTGGAGCAAGTTGTTTGCTTATTTCCTAGGGGAAGTAAAGTGTCATCACCAAATGTGGCAACTCCAAGCACTAAGACTCAACTCAAAGCATCTTAACTTCTAAGATGCATTTAAAGAGATACTAATTAGCCAGTATGACCAACCCACCACATGCCATCTGCAAGTACACCAGAAGAGGCTGGACATTCATGCTGGTTTTCATCAAAGAGGTGTTGGCAGTCAGATGAGGGCCCCTCAGGGACCTGGAGCCACCTTAACCCACTGGGGTGCCCGCTTTCCTTGTGGCCAGGCTGTGGCATAATCCATGGGGAACCTTCAGAGAAAAAAGGGTCAAATGGAGGAAGGTGCCAGAGAAGGCCCCCTCTGCTCTACAAGTAGAACTGTCTCCTCCCCAGCCACATGTCCATGGCATCCCACAGAGGCATCTCAGCCCTCCACGTGGCACCCTGACCACTGCAACATGTTCTGCTACTAATGAGATGAAGGCATTCTCCCTGGAGAAAATGACAGATGTGTGTGTCACACTCCATCTTTCTCTCGCCACCAGTTAGGACACAGCTGTGTTTCAAGGAGGTTCCTCCAGGAGCATGGTGGACGCCCAGCAGTGAGGAGAGGCATTGCTACAGCAGTGAGCTCTTCCCTGGGGCAGTGATTAGGGAGATGCAGAAGCATTGTCACTGCGGGGAAGTCAGCAAAGAGAGGACTCATCAAGATGGGAAACCGCGAGGGAAGGAGCAGAGACATCATCACCTCCACAGTTTGGCCGCTCTTCCATCACGACGCCGCCTTCTCTATGCACAACGCCAGCCAGGCACTGCACAGCCGACCCTGATGGTGGCTGCTGGGCTGGGGAGCCTGAGGTTTCTCCTCCTCACAGGCTCAAGGAAGGAGCATGGCTCTGAGGACACAGAAACAAGAATTTTCTGGGAAGACCAAGTGTAACTGGATCACTGCTTCGGGCTGCAATGCAGTCCCCTTGGGTCTCGAGCCCATGGTCAGTTGCTTAGTCATGTCCAGCTCTTGGGACCCTATGGACTGCAGCCCGCCAGGGTCCTCTGTCCATAGGCTTTCCCAGGCAAGTATCCTGGAGTGAGCTGCTGTTTCCTTCTCCAGGGGATCTTCCCGACCCTGGAATCAAACCCATGTCTCCTCATCTCCTACATTGGCAGGTGGATACTTTACCACTGACCCACCAGGGAAGCCCTATCCCTTGGATACACTAGCCCTAGCACAGATATGGCCAAGGGATTTGTCCCAGGAGACAGATGTCCCAGCTGTATTTCTGTGAGTCAATAATGATATTCTTTTATGTTATTATGGGTA
This sequence comes from Oreotragus oreotragus, assembly GCA_006410675.1. Lineage (NCBI taxonomy): Eukaryota > Metazoa > Chordata > Mammalia > Artiodactyla > Bovidae > Oreotragus > Oreotragus oreotragus. The sequence goes on along the minus strand of SJYX01012045.1, from coordinate 108,052 downwards.
TTAGTATTTATCATTAACCCAGGTAAGCATAAAGCAAGCCCATATTAAGCAGCTGTTGTAGTCTCATGGTTGTTCATTAACGGACAGGATTGGAGGTGTCTTTCCAGCCAATAAGGAAATAGGAGTCTAGGATGGATTGAGGGAAAGACACCTGGCTCCCCCTCCTGCCCCGTGTTTCCAGCCACACCTGTCCCCTCCACCCAGCATCATCACCAGCCGAGGGAACCAGCTGGCTAGTACTTTGGAGAATCAGAATAACGACTGGGAATGAGTCAAGAAAGTGAAGCTAGTCTTTCTTCTAAGGAGAAAAGCAACGCCCTAGGCTTTAACACAGTGAATGAAGAATAAGGTTTCTGCCGAGGTCCACACAGCTCTCTCATCTTCTACACACCAAAGAAGTCCAGGCCTGAGTCTTCTTTAAGTCAGTTCCTGGGACATTTGGAAGACGCAAGGCTCTGGGTGGAAGCACCCTCGCTTGGTGACAGTGGAGCCCTAGTATCTGGATACGAGAGGGTGACAGAATCTGCAGATGCAGAATTAAGTCATGACTCCAGGCTCTGGGGCTGGGCTCAGTCCTCAGTGGACTGAGTAATATCATCTGTTAGTTGGGTTTGAGGATCCTTCTGTAGAATGACTTCTCTGTGCTCCAGAAACTCACTCCAAATCTAAAACCAACCTGGGCTGAGGGTCTCTCTGGGCCTGGGGTTTTCTCTTGGTGTTGCAATGGTTTTTAGCTTAAAAGCCACTATCATCTAGCCTCACCTGTGGGAGGATTATGAGGGCCTCCCCAAAGGTGACCACCCGAGCAGCTTGTTTTACATCCCACAGTGCAAACAGGGAGCTGGAGGTGTCTGCCATTCATGAGTGAGGAGAAGCACTGGATAAAAAGTCCATACAGAGTGGGGGGGCCCAGAGTCAAGACTCAAAATGACGTTGTAAAACCTAAAACATGGCCCCCACACAAACACAGGAGCAGCAAAATGAGGCCATTCCTCAACCTGTCCCCTTTGAAGGAAACCAGCTCTTTTGCAGCGGTACAGTAGTGTACCACTGCGGGGTGAACAGTGACAGAGGCAGGTGAGGACCGGAGGTGCTGGTTTGCCCAGCTGGTCTCTCTTCTTGACCAAAAGCAAGGCCGACATCACTCTCCAGGAACTCACTCAGACCACACAGCAGCCACCTCAGCCCTGACACTAGCAAGGGGCCTCATCAGGCTTCACCACAAAGGCCTCTCCCAACTGGGGAGGAGCCACTGGAGAGCAGCATGTGCTGAGGCCCTTGTAATCACATCATATAGAACTGAGATATGGCGTCTTTACTCACATGGCAACCACACATCTTCCACACACAGTAGACCCTGGCAGGGCAGAAGTTACTATGTAAGATGCCGGTTCAGTTTCCCCACGGCTCCAAACAAGTCCAGAAGCTAGTGGCTCCACCTGTCCACTGGTGTTCAAGGCTGCCCCGGCCATCTAACTCATGAGCGGACTGCGGGCCACCTGGGACCTCCATTCATCTGAGTTGGTCTCTGAGCCCTGCCTGGGACAGCTGCTCTGTTAGTCAGCACAAACAAGTGATGCTGCAATAAGAAAGAGCCCCAGCCTCTCGGTGACAACTCCATTCTTTTCTGCTCATTCCTGGGCAACTCTCCTCAATCACCTCAACTCTCCTCAACCAGGTAGTGACACCATGAGCCAGGCTGCTTTAATCTTTCAGTTCTGAATTTCAATACAAGGCCTGCTCCACTAGCCAGGGAAGAAAGAGACAGCAGGGCCTTGGACCAGCACTCATGCATTCCGCTCTCACACAAAACTGTCACCTGGTTCCTCTGGTTCCTCCTCTACCCAGGAAAGGCTGGCAGTACTGCCTCCTGGGAGCTTGGGAAGAAGGAGGTCAAGACAAAAGTGAGCACTAGCAACTTTCATTGCACCTCTTATGTATGATTACAAGGTGATACCCCCTCTATCTCAAATCAGCAGTGACTATAAACAGAGGCTCCAGCATGTGTCTCCCACCACAGTGGCCACGTTGATACCCTGTGGGATGGGCCACCCCACCTTGGTGGGCACTAGTTCCATGGGGCAGGGGGGTAGTGGGACTCTGCAAGTATGGGCAGAAAACCTCTCAGGATCTGTGCTGCTCTTTTAGGAAGTCATGACCCCTTCCACCCACACCCACACCACTCTCAACTCACACTTCACAGCCATCCAGCCTCCCCAAGGCAGCCCAGCCTTTGCAGTGGTCCCATCTTGGACTCTCCTCTTGTCCTCATATCTAGACTCATAGACTCTCCAAGAGTTCAAGTTCACAGCCACCTTCTCTACCAACTGGTGACTGACACAGGGAATCTCAGAGACACCTGGAATCATTGCCCAATCAGAAAAAGACCCTACCAAACAATGACTGCTCTCTCTTTCTCCTTGTGCGCTGATAACTCTCACCCCTTAAAAGGAACACTGAACACCAATGAATTAGCAGAGAGCTGGAGGCTACAAACTCAAGCATAATTTTCAGTCAGCTCTAGTGTGTTCACTTAATATATTCACATGCTCATTGTTTCAGATTTTTTAATCCAAGACAGGTAAGAACTTCAAGATTCCACTCCCATGCTCTTAATTAAGACTTGTTTTCAACATTATTAGAGAAATGCAAACTAAAACCACAATGAGGCATCACCTCACACCAGTCAGACTGACCATCATCAACAAATCTACAAACAATAAATGCTGGAGAGGGTGTGGAGAAAGGGGATTTATTTTACATTATTGGTGGAAATGTCAATTGATACCGCCACTGTGAAGAACAGTATAGAGGTTCCTTAAAAATACTAAAAATAGAACTACCATATGACCCAGAAATCCCACTCCTGGGCATATACTCTGAGAAGACCATAATTCATATTAACACATATATGTGGAATCTAGAAAAATGGTACAGATGAACCTATTTCCAGGGCAGGAATAGAGACTCAAACATAGAGAACAGACATGCGGGCACAGGGTGGGAAAGGAGGGTGAAACGGACTGACACGTCCGCACCACCATGTGTAAACAGATGGCTGGTGGGAAGCTGCTGTGTAGCACAGGAGCTCAGCTCAGTGCTCTGCCACGATGCGGGGGATGGGAGAGAGACGCAAGAGGGAGGGGCCGCATGTGCAGCAGACACTAAAACGATATCATAAAGTAACTGTACCCCAATAATAAAGAAACAAAACGAAAGAGACATGCATCCCGATGTTCACTGCAGCACTATTTACAATAGTCAGGACATGGAAGCAACCTAAATGTCCATCAACAGTAGTGTATGTATGCTACTGTGTATAAAATAAATAACTGATGAGAACCTAACATATAGCACAGGGAACTCTACTCAGTGTTCTGTGATGACCTAAACGGGATGGAAATCCAAAAAAAGGGGGCATGTATGTATATGCTCAGCTCATTCACTGCTATACAACAGAAACAAACGTAACGTTGTAAAGCAACTATATTCTAATAAAAAATAATAAAAATTTAAAAAGTGAGTTTAATATGTGTTCTAGCCCTAGAGCAGCAAACTAAAACTATAAGGAGATGGTTTTGCACCCCTCAGACTGGCAGGAATCTAAAAACCTGAAAATGCCAAGTGTTGAAGAAGCCGAGGAGTCCTCCTGTGCCACTTGTGGAACTGCAAAGTGAAATAACCATTTTTTTTTTTAAGTTGAAGATGTCCCAAAACACAGTGATTTGTCCCAGAGGTATAAACCCTAAGAACATTCTTGCACATGAGCACAATGTACAAAATATCTACTGGAGACTTCACTCCGTAGACACTTGTTGAACATAAACTGTACCATGTCCTATCCTATAATCTACACATACGAGAAACAAAACAGTCCTGCTCTCATGAAGCTGACAGTCTAGAGGGTAGACACTGAAAATAAGAAAGGAAAAATACACCATTTGCATGGATTGAATGGTGCCCCTGCACAAAGCCCTGTCTGCATCTTGTTGAACATAAACTGTACCATGTCCTATCCTATAATCTACACATACAAGAAACAAAACAGTCCTGCTCTCATGAAGCTGACAGTCTAGAGGGTAGACACTGAAAATAAGAAAGGAAAAATACACCATTTGCATGGATTGAATGGTGCCCCTGCACAAAGCCCTGTCTGCATCCTGACCTCTTGAACTTGTGTAAAAGGGTCTTTCCAGATGTCCTTAAGTTGAGGACCTCAAGATGAGACCATTCTGGATTAGGGAGGACCCTAAATCCAATGACAAGGTTCTTATTATAAGGGACAGAAGAGGAGACGACACAGACACAGAGGAGGAGGAGATGATGTGAAGATGGATGCCAAGACTAGAGTGATGCAACCACAAGCCAAGAGCTCCTGGAGCCACCAGACCCTAGAAAAGGCAGGAAGGCTCCTCCCCAGAACCTTCGGAGGAAGCATAGCCCTGCACACATCTTGGTTTGAGACACGGAGCCTCCAGAATGATGAGAGAGCCACTTTTGCCGTCTTTAAGTCACAAAGTTAGTGGTGATTTGTTCCAGTGGTCACAGGGCTCCCCTGGTAGCTCAGCGGGTAAAGAATGCACTTGCAATGCAAGAGACCCCAGTTCAATTCCTGGGTCAGGAAGATTCCCTGGAGAAGGGACAGGCTACCCACTCCAGTATTTCTGGGCTTCCCTGGTGCACAGATGGTAAAGAATCTGCCTACAATGCAGGAGACCTGGGTTTGGTCCCTGGGTTGGGAAGGTCTTCTGGAGGAGGAAATGGCAATCCACTCCAGTATTCTTGCCTGGAGAATCCCATGGACAGAGAAGCCTAGCAGGCTATACAGTCCATGTGGCAGGCTACAGTCCATGTGGTGGGCTACAATCCATGAGGCAGCAAAGAGTTGGACACAACCGAGCGACTAAGCACAGCACAGTCACAGAAAACCGATACAACCATAAAGACAATAATGTAAAAACGTAAATGTAAATTAAGGATGACACTACAGAATAATGGAGAAGGCAATGGCACCCCACTCCAGTACTCTTGCCTGGAAAATCCCATGGACAGAGGAGCCTGGTGGGCTGAAGTCATGGGATCGCTACGAGTCGGACACAACTGAGCGACTCTGACTTTTCACTTTCATGCATTGGAGAAGGAAATGGCAACCCACTCCAGTGTTCTTGCCTGGAGAATCCCAGGGACGCGGGAGCCTGGTGGGCTGCCGTCTATGGGGTCGTGCAGAGTCGGACACGACTGAAGTGACTTAGCAGCAGCAACAGTATAGGATAAAATATAGGATGACCAGGGAAGGTGACCTAGGAGGTGATGTCACAGAAGAAGCCTAGAGGAAGTCACGGAGTGAACCATGGGAAGGTCTAGTGTAAGAATGTCACAGGCATGGGGTTAAACAGGTGCAAAGGCCCTGAGGCAGATGTTTGCTTCACATGTTCAAGGATGGGCCAGAAAGGAGTGGAACTGGAGTGGAGGTGGGAGAAAATCATAGGAAACAAGACAGCAGATAGACCAGGAATCAGCTCACATTGTGACAAGTGAGACAAGCTCTAGGGAGGGAGGAAAGACTTAGCTCATGGCTTATCACAGTGAGGGGCCTAGGAGACTTGTGAACAGAGATGTGCAATAGGCTGGTACAAGTCTGGCTGAAAGTCTGACTTTCTGGGCTAGGCAGAAATATTCAGGGTCTTCTGCACAGCATGTTTAAAGCCCAGAGGGTGGCTTGTTTGTAAAAGAAACACTGTTGACAATAGCCAGCTAAGGGAAACAACAACCTAATCATTCACCCACAGGAAAATTAACCTCCCACCACAGAGTTATTTGATGAAATTTGACCTCCTGGCTTAAAAAAAATCATTGCTTTCACCTAAAATGAGGTGATGAGGTTTTGCTTCTAGGGAAGGAAAAGTCGAAGGAAGTGCTCTATTATTTAAGGAGTTCATACTCTGTGAGGTTCTACCAGAAAGTTACCTTCCGGGACCTACCAAGTTAAGGTAACCTACAAAGTTACCTTCTGGGGCCTCTGGTCCAAAGCCAGAGGAACCCTAAATTCAGGGTTGAAATGATCGTGAGCTAGAAGAGCAGCCTGAAGGAGGAAGTGTGGCTGTGTGAGCAGCAGTCCACAGAGGACTTCCCTCTCGAGCCCATTCGCCACATTTCCCCTTACTCAGGAAACTCTGGGGAAAAGCAACTTCTAACCCTGGGATTAGAAGCTATACAAGCTGAAGAGAGGGCTCTCTGCCATCAGGTCAACACCACAGGACATTCTACAGCAAGTTCAGGAGTGGGTGTCTGAACAGGGATGCTACTGTGCTTATAGGTTATAGGAATACAAGCCACCTGCAGGCAGCCATATGTCTAAGCAGAGCATTATCTTTTAGCTACTTTTGTGACCCGGACAGTCCATCCTGAACCAAAAGACATTAGGTTGCAGGGAATGGGAGTCATTGGGTCATAATCCAAACTCCATCCTGAAAATGGTATATTAGGATCCTGCAAAGCCTGCTTTGTTAGAGTTTTATCCTACATATATCAAGAGTTACCTTCCAGCCCTCCTTCCTGGTTGGCTTTGCCTTTCAATGATAAGTTGCCGGCTTCATGAAACTTGCTCATTTACAACGCTTATCTCCTCGAGATGGTAGTGGTGGTTACCACAGAACTTAATGACCTGGGTCAGAGATCCTTGACTCTTCCACCAGATTAATTAGATAAGCCATGGATTCTTGATACTTGAGAGAAAAATATAGATGCTGGTCTGTAAATACTTCTAGATTAACCAAAACACACACGGGAATGTATAAGCAGGAATCAATGTGGAAAAGATGAGTGATAACGGTGAGGGACTCTGACTTATGTCTATAGAATTTTGACAGGAGACTTTCTGAGTTCCAGATGTGGAACCAGATATCTGTCCATTCTAAGGAGCTCTGCCAGCAGCCAGGGAACCACAAAGCTACAAGGCTTACCCTAGCATATTGACTGGGGCCACTGTGTGGGGAGTTGGCTATCTTAAGAGTCCAAATAAGAACACTAACTCCCAGCATATCTTGCTAATATGACTCCTGCATGTCAGAGGCCATTCTTACTAAGTTAAACTCTCTTCTGGGAAGTTAAATTCCAGGAGGAGGAAGAAGAACAGAGAAACCAGGGGAGCCCTCCACCAGCATCTTATGGAAGGAGGTAGTGGTGGGGTGGACATACATGGGATGAAGGCTAAGCCGACTCTGAGATACTGTTCATGGCTGGACTCAGGCAACCCTCCTCCCTTCACTTACTGCCTTGCAGAAGGCTGTAGCTCCCTGTATGTGTGTGTTTGCGGGGGTGGCAGGGGTGGGGACAGAGATGTGATGGATAAAGAAAGCTACAGATTCCTGTCGGAGGGCAGGTCTGGCTCCCTCGTCCCCTGAATCTGAGCTAGCTAGGACTGCTTGATTCGTAAGCTATGACAGAGGTGGAGCCACACCTGGCCTTCTACTGCATGTGTCCACACTGGCATCACGGAGCCCAGAGCTGCTACATGGGACGTCCTACTTCTCTGATGGAGGAACCACCTGGAGGGACCCTGAGACTCCATGCAGAGGGAGAAGGACCCTGCTGGCTTAGACTTCTAGTCCTTCCTGCCAAGGTATGAGGCATGGAAGTGAAATCAATCTGGCCCTTCTAGACCAGGCCAGCTACCAGCCAAAGACCACCCAAGACCCCCACTGATGCCACATAGAGCATAACTGAGTCCTGCCTGGACTCGTGACACAATATATCCAAAAAAACCTTTAAAAATGATGGTCGTTAAGCGACAAAGCTGTGTTACAGGCAATACATAACTAGAAGGAAGAAACGAACATCTCCCACAAAACATCTCAGAGGACCCCTTTGCTGACAGCACCATCAAAGCACAGAGCTCTGGCATCTGTCTTCACACCGGCATTGCACACGGGTCCCAAGGGGGAGCTGGTCTAGAAACCAACACGCATGTGAAATATATCCTGATTTCCATGACTTTGAAAAGGCACTGTGGGCAGAAGGCACTGCTAGTTTCTGCCTGTAAAACAAGACAATAGCTTGTATGCGTCTATGGCCCTATGTCAAATTGCATGGGGTTATATTCCTCCGGGTCTGTCCCTGGAGCCTGATTTCTCAGCCTTGGCTGAACACGGGCACCACTGCTCTGAGGCCTGAGCACTGGGATTTTTAGAATTCCCTGCTGCTGCTGCTGCTGCTGCTAAGTTGCTTCAGTCGTGTCCAACTCTGTGCGACCCCATAGACGGCAGCCCACCAGGCTCCCCCATCCCTGGGATTCTCCAGGCAAGAGCAATGGAGTGGGTTGCCATTTCCTTCTCCAACGCGTGAAAGTGAAAAGTGAAAGTGAAGTCGCTCAGTCGTGTCCGACTCTTAGAGACCCCATGGGCTTCAGCTACCAGGCTCCTCCATCCATGGGATTTTCCAGGCAAGAGTACTAGAGTGGGGTGCCATTGGCTTCTCCGTAGATTTCCCTAGGTGATTTAAAATATAGCTCATTTTGAGAGCCATTGACCTAGGAACCATTAAAGGTATCAAAAGAAAGTCTAGGATTACTTGAGCTTAACTTGGAACAAACAAAAATAAAAGAAGAACTTCAACCAGTATAACTCTGGAATGTGATGCAGCCTGCCACCTCCCCCTCCCCCAAGGTTAGTGGGAAAACAGAATTCCAAAATCACATCTGTGTTGAAATTTTAAAGAGTGTGTGTGTGTGTACAGATAAAAATTTTGCAAAGCCAACTAGGAGATTTTATTTGGTTTCTGGGATAGAGGATGGGAGGAGGAGGGGAACCAATGGGTGGTGAAGGGAAGGGCCATTTTGTGTTGTTACAAGCTCCACTTGTAACATCATCGATGAGTGCTCAGTTGGAGTCCTGCGCCACCTGGCGGCTGCCTGGAATTCAAGCGTAGCACCCTCCTCGCTCCGCCCACCGGCCCAAGCCCGTTAACACAGGAGGAGGGATGGGAGCACTGTAATTGATGGGATGGTGCGTACGAAGGGAAGGTCTAGGAATAAAGTGTCCATGAGGATGGGAAGTACTTGATCCTTCAAATCCCCTTCGTAGCCTGTGTCTGAGGCCTCTGTCTAGCATTTTTGGCAAGGTTTAAGAGGAGAGCCCTGAGCTTGGACACTGGCCTCCAGGGCCCTGCAGAGCAGTGTGAGACAGTTGGCAGTGGACAAATGAGTAGATGGTGTTGGGCAGGAGGCTATCGGCTTGTAAAGGCTTCAGGTGTAACTGAGTCCACCTTCAGAGTCTAAGTGGGAGCTGCCTTGCACAGGTCAGGTGTACCAAGTGCTAGCCATCTGGATACAGATGTGTGTTTCAGGCTCTCAGATATCCAGCATCTCCTTTACAGATATGTGGTTCAGACTCTCGGATATCCAGTGTCTCCTAACCCAGCCAGGTGTGCCGCCACACTTCACTGCCTGTAAAGCTCAATTATCGCTGACAGTACGTGAGAACACTTGTTCGTGCAGGTGAAGAGGGCTGAAATCGTGAAGACCAACTTGTATCCATTGTTAAGCCCAGCTGCACATGAATGAGAAATGACAAAGGTCACACATGGCTTACCTCTGCGATTAACAGGGTCCTTAGCAACGTACGCAACGTAGTCTGTTGTGTCCTGTGAAAGAAAAAGGAGCTGTCACATCACTAATCATGGGTGAAGCAGATGCATTGTGTACACCGCAGATCAGATACCAAGAGCAGCCCAAACAACAGACCAGCTAAAGGACATGTCTTGAACTGTACGCAGGGCAGGGATCTCCAGAGATCAGCAGACAGCTCTCACTCCCACTGCGAGCAGCGAGGACCGAGAATGCCCAGGTGCTCGACATGTTGGATCACCCAAGGAGTCGTAAAAACACTGATCACTGAGCCCCAGGTCCCAGATAATCTGATTTAACCAGAGTGAATGTGGACCCCGGGCATCAGGATTTTTAAAAGCTCCACAGATAATTCTATTATGAACCAAGGCTGAGAAACACTGCCATCAGCTCTCCAACAATGGTGCTCAAATCTGAGCTGGTGTCAAGAGTCCCCTGCAAGGCTTGTTACAGCGCAGATTGCTGGGCCCCATCCCAGGGTCTCCAAGGGCAGGTCCGAGCTGAGGCCCCAAAATGTACATTTCTGACAAGTGTCCAGGCAGCTGCTGCTGCTGCTGATCTGGGGGCCACACTGAGAAAATCAGAAGTGGATGTTCAAAGATTGGTGACAGAAACCCTTAATAGGGGGGTGAGATACGATGACCTAATGACTGATTTTTACTTTGGCCACCTCATGCGAAGAGTTGACTGATTGGAAAAGACTCTGATGCTGGGAGGGACTGGGGGCAGGAGGAGAAGGGGACGACCGAGGATGAGATGGCTGGATGGCATCATGAACTCGATGGCCGTGAGTCTGAGTGAACTCCGGGAGTTGGTGATGGACAGGGAGGCCTGGCGTGCTGCGATTCATAGGGTCGCAAAGAGTCGGACATGACTGAGCGACTGAACTAAACTATTGAGAAGTCTCCCCCTTACACATGAAATATAAGTCCCTTGCTGATTCACCTACTTGGCACACAGAGGAAGTGATGATCTCAGAAGTGGGCCTAGGCAACCATGTGGATTTTACTTTCTAAACAGAGGAACCAACAATTCCCTGAATTCTTTTTTTTTGATTGTACCGGGTCTTCACTGCTGCACGTGGGCTTTCTCCAGTTGCTGCAAGCAAGGGCTACTCACTAGTTGTGCCCAGGCTTCTCGTTAAGGTAGCCTCTCTTGCTGCAGAGCAGAGGCTCTAGAGCATGTGGGCTTAGTTGCCCTGCAGCCTGTGAGCTCAATGCCAAGACCAGGGATCAAACTTGCATTGGCAGGCCAATTCTCAACCACTGGACCACCAGCGGTGGCCACAGGTCTGGAAAAGGCCAGTTTTCATCTTAATCCCTAAGAAAGGCAATGCCAAAGAATGCTCAAACTACCACACAATTGCACTCATCTCACTCTCTAGTAAAGTATGATGAGAGAGCCACTTTTGCCGTCTTTAAGTCACAAAGTTAGTGGTGATTTGTTCCAGTGGTCACAGGGCTCCCCTGGTAGCTCAGCGGGTAAAGAATGCACTTGCAATGCAAGAGACCCCAGTTCAATTCCTGGGTCAGGAAGATTCCCTGGAGAAGGGACAGGCTACCCACTCCAGTATTTCTGGGCTTCCCTGGTGCACAGATGGTAAAGAATCTGCCTACAATGCAGGAGACCTGGGTTTGGTCCCTGGGTTGGGAAGGTCTTCTGGAGGAGGAAATGGCAATCCACTCCAGTATTCTTGCCTGGAGAATCCCATGGACAGAGAAGCCTAGCAGGCTATACAGTCCATGTGGCAGGCTACAGTCCATGTGGTGGGCTACAATCCATGAGGCAGCAAAGAGTTGGACACAACCGAGCGACTAAGCACAGCACAGTCACAGAAAACCGATACAACCATAAAGACAATAATGTAAAAACGTAAATGTAAATTAAGGATGACACTACAGAATAATGGAGAAGGCAATGGCACCCCACTCCAGTACTCTTGCCTGGAAAATCCCATGGACAGAGGAGCCTGGTGGGCTGAAGTCATGGGATCGCTACGAGTCGGACACAACTGAGCGACTCTGACTTTTCACTTTCATGCATTGGAGAAGGAAATGGCAACCCACTCCAGTGTTCTTGCCTGGAGAATCCCAGGGACGCGGGAGCCTGGTGGGCTGCCGTCTATGGGGTCGTGCAGAGTCGGACACGACTGAAGTGACTTAGCAGCAGCAACAGTATAGGATAAAATATAGGATGACCAGGGAAGGTGACCTAGGAGGTGATGTCACAGAAGAAGCCTAGAGGAAGTCACGGAGTGAACCATGGGAAGGTCTAGTGTAAGAATGTCACAGGCATGGGGTTAAACAGGTGCAAAGGCCCTGAGGCAGATGTTTGCTTCACATGTTCAAGGATGGGCCAGAAAGGAGTGGAACTGGAGTGGAGGTGGGAGAAAATCATAGGAAACAAGACAGCAGATAGACCAGGAATCAGCTCACATTGTGACAAGTGAGACAAGCTCTAGGGAGGGAGGAAAGACTTAGCTCATGGCTTATCACAGTGAGGGGCCTAGGAGACTTGTGAACAGAGATGTGCAATAGGCTGGTACAAGTCTGGCTGAAAGTCTGACTTTCTGGGCTAGGCAGAAATATTCAGGGTCTTCTGCACAGCATGTTTAAAGCCCAGAGGNAGCTCTAGGGAGGGAGGAAAGACTTAGCTCATGGCTTATCACAGTGAGGGGCCTAGGAGACTTGTGAACAGAGATGTGCAATAGGCTGGTACAAGTCTGGCTGAAAGTCTGACTTTCTGGGCTAGGCAGAAATATTCAGGGTCTTCTGCACAGCATGTTTAAAGCCCAGAGGGTGGCTTGTTTGTAAAAGAAACACTGTTGACAATAGCCAGCTAAGGGAAACAACAACCTAATCATTCACCCACAGGAAAATTAACCTCCCACCACAGAGTTATTTGATGAAATTTGACCTCCTGGCTTAAAAAAAATCATTGCTTTCACCTAAAATGAGGTGATGAGGTTTTGCTTCTAGGGAAGGAAAAGTCGAAGGAAGTGCTCTATTATTTAAGGAGTTCATACTCTGTGAGGTTCTACCAGAAAGTTACCTTCCGGGACCTACCAAGTTAAGGTAACCTACAAAGTTACCTTCTGGGGCCTCTGGTCCAAAGCCAGAGGAACCCTAAATTCAGGGTTGAAATGATCGTGAGCTAGAAGAGCAGCCTGAAGGAGGAAGTGTGGCTGTGTGAGCAGCAGTCCACAGAGGACTTCCCTCTCGAGCCCATTCGCCACATTTCCCCTTACTCAGGAAACTCTGGGGAAAAGCAACTTCTAACCCTGGGATTAGAAGCTATACAAGCTGAAGAGAGGGCTCTCTGCCATCAGGTCAACACCACAGGACATTCTACAGCAAGTTCAGGAGGGGGTGTCTGAACAGGGATGCTACTGTGCTTATAGGTTATAGGAATACAAGCCACCTGCAGGCAGCCATATGTCTAAGCAGAGCATTATCTTTTAGCTACTTTTGTGACCCGGACAGTCCATCCCGAACCAAAAGACATTAGGTTGCAGGGAATGGGAGTCATTGGGTCATAATCCAAACTCCATCCTGAAAATGGTATATTAGGATCCTGCAAAGCCTGCTTTGTTAGAGTTTTATCCTACATATATCAAGAGTTACCTTCCAGCCCTCCTTCCTGGTTGGCTTTGCCTTTCAATGATAAGTTGCCGGCTTCATGAAACTTGCTCATTTACAACGCTTATCTCCTCGAGATGGTAGTGGTGGTTACCACAGAACTTAATGACCTGGGTCAGAGATCCTTGACTCTTCCACCAGATTAATTAGATAAGCCATGGATTCTTGATACTTGAGAGAAAAATATAGATGCTGGTCTGTAAATACTTCTAGATTAACCAAAACACACACGGGAATGTATAAGCAGGAATCAATGTGGAAAAGATGAGTGATAACGGTGAGGGACTCTGACTTATGTCTATAGAATTTTGACAGGAGACTTTCTGAGTTCCAGATGTGGAACCAGATATCTGTCCATTCTAAGGAGCTCTGCCAGCAGCCAGGGAACCACAAAGCTACAAGGCTTACCCTAGCATATTGACTGGGGCCACTGTGTGGGGAGTTGGCTATCTTAAGAGTCCAAATAAGAACACTAACTCCCAGCATATCTTGCTAATATGACTCCTGCATGTCAGAGGCCATTCTTACTAAGTTAAACTCTCTTCTGGGAAGTTAAATTCCAGGAGGAGGAAGAAGAACAGAGCAACCAGGGGAGCCCTCCACCAGCATCTTATGGAAGGAGGTAGTGGTGGGGTGGACATACATGGGATGAAGGCTAAGCCGACTCTGAGATACTGTTCATGGCTGGACTCAGGCAACCCTCCTCCCTTCACTTACTGCCTCGCAGAAGGCTGTAGCTCCCTGTATGTGTGTGTTTGCGGGGGTGGCAGGGGTGGGGACAGAGATGTGATGGATAAAGAAAGCTACAGATTCCTGTCGGAGGGCAGGTCTGGCTCCCTCGTCCCCTGAATCTGAGCTAGCTAGGACTGCTTGATTCGTAAGCTATGACAGAGGTGGAGCCACACCTGGCCTTCTACTGCATGTGTCCACACTGGCATCACGGAGCCCAGAGCTGCTACATGGGACGTCCTACTTCTCTGATGGAGGAACCACCTGGAGGGACCCTGAGACTCCATGCAGAGGGAGAAGGACCCTGCTGGCTTAGACTTCTAGTCCTTCCTGCCAAGGTATGAGGCATGGAAGTGAAATCAATCTGGCCCTTCTAGACCAGGCCAGCTACCAGCCAAAGACCACCCAAGACCCCCACTGATGCCACATAGAGCATAACTGAGTCCTGCCTGGACTCGTGACACAATATATCCAAAAAAACCTTTAAAAATGATGGTCGTTAAGCGACAAAGCTGTGTTACAGGCAATACATAACTAGAAGGAAGAAACGAACATCTCCCACAAAACATCTCAGAGGACCCCTTTGCTGACGGCACCATCAAAGCACAGAGCTCTGGCATCCGTCTTCACACCGGCATTGCACACGGGTCCCAAGGGGGAGCTGGTCTAGAAACCAACACGCATGTGAAATATATCCTGATTTCCATGACTTTGAAAAGGCACTGTGGGCAGAAGGCACTGCTAGTTTCTGCCTGTAAAACAAGACAATAGCTTGTATGCGTCTATGGCCCTATGTCAAATTGCATGGGGTTATATTCCTCCGGGTCTGTCCCTGGAGCCTGATTTCTCAGCCTTGGCTGAACACGGGCACCACTGCTCTGAGGCCTGAGCACTGGGATTTTTAGAATTCCCTGCTGCTGCTGCTGCTGCTGCTAAGTTGCTTCAGTCGTGTCCAACTCTGTGCGACCCCATAGACGGCAGCCCACCAGGCTCCCCCATCCCTGGGATTCTCCAGGCAAGAGCAATGGAGTGGGTTGCCATTTCCTTCTCCAATGCGTGAAAGTGAAAAGTGAAAGTGAAGTCGCTCAGTCGTGTCCGACTCTTAGAGACCCCATGGGCTTCAGCTACCAGGCTCCTCCATCCATGGGATTTTCCAGGCAAGAGTACTAGAGTGGGGCTCCATTGGCTTCTCCGTAGATTTCCCTAGGTGATTTAAAATATAGCTCATTTTGAGAGCCATTGACCTAG
This sequence comes from Oreotragus oreotragus, assembly GCA_006410675.1. Classification (NCBI taxonomy): domain Eukaryota; kingdom Metazoa; phylum Chordata; class Mammalia; order Artiodactyla; family Bovidae; genus Oreotragus; species Oreotragus oreotragus. Next base: position 92,815 of record SJYX01012045.1, on the reverse strand, counting down.
GAACCATTAAAGGTATCAAAAGAAAGTCTAGGATTACTTGAGCTTAACTTGGAACAAACAAAAATAAAAGAAGAACTTCAACCAGTATAACTCTGGAATGTGATGCAGCCTGCCACCTCCCCCTCCCCCAAGGTTAGTGGGAAAACAGAATTCCAAAATCACATCTGTGTTGAAATTTTAAAGAGTGTGTGTGTGTGTACAGATAAAAATTTTGCAAAGCCAACTAGGAGATTTTATTTGGTTTCTGGGATAGAGGATGGGAGGAGGAGGGGAACCAATGGGTGGTGAAGGGAAGGGCCATTTTGTGTTGTTACAAGCTCCACTTGTAACATCATCGATGAGTGCTCAGTTGGAGTCCTGCGCCACCTGGCGGCTGCCTGGAATTCAAGCGTAGCACCCTCCTCGCTCCGCCCACCGGCCCAAGCCCGTTAACACACGAGGAGGGATGGGAGCACTGTTTGTAATTGATGGGATGGTGCGTACGAAGGGAAGGTCTAGGAATAAAGTGTCCATGAGGATGGGAAGTACTTGATCCTTCAAATCCCCTTCGTAGCCTGTGTCTGAGGCCTCTGTCTAGCATTTTTGGCAAGGTTTAAGAGGAGAGCCCTGAGCTTGGACACTGGCCTCCAGGGCCCTGCAGAGCAGTGTGAGACAGTTGGCAGTGGACAAATGAGTAGATGGTGTTGGGCAGGAGGCTATCGGCTTGTAAAGGCTTCAGGTGTAACTGAGTCCACCTTCAGAGTCTAAGTGGGAGCTGCCTTGCACAGGTCAGGTGTACCAAGTGCTAGCCATCTGGATACAGATGTGTGTTTCAGGCTCTCAGATATCCAGCATCTCCTTTACAGATATGTGGTTCAGACTCTCAGATATCCAGTGTCTCCTAACCCAGCCAGGTGTGCCGCCACACTTCACTGCCTGTAAAGCTCAATTATCGCTGACAGTACGTGAGAACACTTGTTCGTGCAGGTGAAGAGGGCTGAAATCGTGAAGACCAACTTGTATCCATTGTTAAGCCCAGCTGCACATGAATGAGAAATGACAAAGGTCACACATGGCTTACCTCTGCGATTAACAGGGTCCTTAGCAACGTACGCAACGTAGTCTGTTGTGTCCTGTGAAAGAAAAAGGAGCTGTCACAACACTAATCATGGGTGAAGCAGATGCATTGTGTACACCGCAGATCAGATACCAAGAGCAGCCCAAACAACAGACCAGCTAAAGGACATGTCTTGAACTGTACGCAGGGCAGGGATCTCCAGAGATCAGCAGACAGCTCTCACTCCCACTGCGAGCAGCGAGGACCGAGAATGCCCAGGTGCTCGACATGTTGGATCACCCAAGGAGTCGTAAAAACACTGATCACTGAGCCCCAGGTCCCAGATAATCTGATTTAACCAGAGTGAATGTGGACCCCGGGCATCAGGATTTTTAAAAGCTCCACAGATAATTCTATTATGAACCAAGGCTGAGAAACACTGCCATCAGCTCTCCAACAATGGTGCTCAAATCTGAGCTGGTGTCAAGAGTCCCCTGCAAGGCTTGTTACAGCGCAGATTGCTGGGCCCCATCCCAGGGTCTCCAAGGGCAGGTCCGAGCTGAGGCCCCAAAATGTACATTTCTGACAAGTGTCCAGGCAGCTGCTGCTGCTGCTGATCTGGGGGCCACACTGAGAAAATCAGAAGTGGATGTTCAAAGATTGGTGACAGAAACCCTTAATAGGGGGGTGAGATATGATGACCTAATGACTGATTTTTACTTTGGCCACCTCATGCGAAGAGTTGACTGATTGGAAAAGACTCTGATGCTGGGAGGGACTGGGGGCAGGAGGAGAAGGGGACGACCGAGGATGAGATGGCTGGATGGCATCATGAACTCGATGGCCGTGAGTCTGAGTGAACTCCGGGAGTTGGTGATGGACAGGGAGGCCTGGCGTGCTGCGATTCATAGGGTCGCAAAGAGTCGGACATGACTGAGCGACTGAACTAAACTATTGAGAAGTCTCCCCCTTACACATGAAATATAAGTCCCTTGCTGATTCACCTACTTGGCACACAGAGGAAGTGATGATCTCAGAAGTGGGCCTAGGCAACCATGTGGATTTTACTTTCTAAACAGAGGAACCAACAATTCCCTGAATTCTTTTTTTTTTATTGTACCGGGTCTTCACTGCTGCACGTGGGCTTTCTCCAGTTGCTGCAAGCAAGGGCTACTCACTAGTTGTGCCCAGGCTTCTCGTTAAGGTAGCCTCTCTTGCTGCAGAGCAGAGGCTCTAGAGCATGTGGGCTTAGTTGCCCTGCAGCCTGTGAGCTCAATGCCAAGACCAGGGATCAAACTTGCATTGGCAGGCCAATTCTCAACCACTGGACCACCAGCGGTGGCCACAGGTCTGGAAAAGGCCAGTTTTCATCTTAATCCCTAAGAAAGGCAATGCCAAAGAATGCTCAAACTACCACACAATTGCACTCATCTCACTCTCTAGTAAAGTAATGCTCAAATTTTGCCAAGCCAGGCTTCAACAATATGTGAACTGTGAACTTCCAGATGTTCAAGCTGGATTTAGAAAAGGCAGAATCAGAGATCAAATTGCCAACATCTGCTGGTCATCAAAAAAGCAAGAGAGTTCCCTGAAAAGCATCCATTTCTGCTTTATTGACTGCCAAAGCCTTTGACTGTGTGGACCACAATAAGCTGTGGAAAATTCTGAAAGAGATGGGAAATACTAGACCACTTGACCTGCCTCTTGAGAAATATGTATGCAGGTCAGGAAGCAACAATTAGAACTGGGCAACAGACTGGTTCCAAATAGGGAAAGGAGTACATCAAGTCTGTATATTGTCACCCTGCTTATTTAACTTATATACAGGGAACATCATGAGAAATGCTGGACTGGATGAAGCACAAGCTGGAATCAAGATTGATGGGAGAAATGTCAGTAACCTCAGATATGCAGATGACACCACCTTTATGGCAGAAAGTGAAGAAGAACTAAAGAGCCTCTTGATGAAAGTGAAAGAGGAGAGTGAAAAAAGCTGGATTAAAGCTCAACATTCAGAAAACTAAGATCATGGCATCTGGTCCCATCACTTTATGTCAAGATGGAGAAACAATGGAAACAGTGGCAGACTTTATTTTCTGGGCTACAAAATCACTGCAGATGGTGACGGTAGCCATGAAATTAAAAGATACTTACTCCTTGGGAGAAAAGTTATGACCAACCTAGACAACATATTAAAGAGCAGAGACATTACTTTGTCAACAAAGGTTCGTCTAGTCAAAGCTATGATTTTTCCAGTAGTCATATATGGATGTGAGAGTGGACTATAAAGAAAGCTGAGCGCCGAAGAATTGATGCTTTTGAACTGTGGTGTTGGAGAAGACTTTGAGAGTCCCTTGGACTGCAAGGAGATCCAACCAGTCCATCCTAAAAGAGATTAGTCCTGGGTGTTCATTGGAAGGACTGTTGTTGAAGCTGAAATTCCAACACTTTGGCCACCTGATCCGAAGAACAGACTCATTTGAAAAGACCCTGATTCTGGGAAAGATTGAAGGAGGGAGGAGAAGGGGACGACAGAGGATGAGATGGTTGGATGGCATCACTGACTCAGTGGACATGAGTTTGAGTAAACTCTGAGGTTGGTGATGGACAGGGAGGCCTGGTGTGCTGCAGTTGATGGGGTCGCAAAGAGTCGGACATACCTGAGCAACTGAACTGAACTGAACTGAACTGGACCACCAAGGAAATCCCGTCTCTGAATTCTTCAAAGCAAAAGAAAGACTTTGCTGCAAAGTTGATATTTTCAACATTCAAAACATTCTCAAGGCAGGGGGGCAACTGGTAAAGTTCTCCCCATGGCTGCTGGTATTTCCCCAATGTGATGGTTTCAGGGGACTCTGGGGTTATTTGGGTTTTTTTTTTTTTTTTTCCTCAGCATTTGCAAAACTGTCATGAGTTCCTTCGTTGTGATTCTCTGTGGGCAGAGAAGACAACCCTTTCTCTTCCTACAGCACTCCAGAAAACCCTCCAATGTGAGGGGGAAAAGGGGAGAGTGGGCGTGGGGGTAGAGGATGCCATGGTATGATCATCCATAGCAGGGAGTTCATGGTTCAAGGTGTTTTTCCAAATATCACTCCCCAGAACTCACTCCCACTCACTAAAAAAGGAGAGAGCTTCCAGCAGCTCTTGATATATTGGACTGCTAGCCTGGGGTCATTCTCCAGCATGCAGCCTGGCTAAGCTGTTTCCTCTTCCTGCACAGACCACTCTCCTTTGGTATATTCACAGACTGACCAGGGAACTGGAGTGGGAGACCAACAGTCGACACAGCTTCCTGTTTCATGAGGGAACATCTGCTCAGAATCTGAAGCTATTTGGCAAAAATAAGGATTGTAGCTTGTAATCATAGACACCTTTTCTAGGTGCAAGAGATGTGAATGTCAGAAGTGACCCTAGAAAGCACTAGGGTTTCTCAATCTGAAATCCATGGAACACTGGATTTGGGCAGGTATATTCTCCAGCTTTTGAGATATCAACAGAATCTCTTTTATGTTTTCCTTTCCATGAGAATCTTAAAAGTTAATACAAGAAAATGCAGGATCATTCGAACAACTGTGTCATCAAGCTCTGCATGCAGTTTCAGTGCCAAGATTTTCAGTGGGGTTTCCAACATTCTGGGTGCCACATTTTTTAAAGAATTAGAGAGAAAAGAAGCAGACTAGATGGCTTTGCCCCACCTGAAGCAATTTAATGTCACTTTTGTATGCAATGATGTATGACTGAAGTGTTTACTTGAATAGATGAAATTAGTGGAAAGAGTGAGTCATCCAATGCCTGTGATAGTACAGTTGCTGCCCTCAAAAGCACCAGAGTGGCCAGTTTTAGAGTCACACTGGGAGCAGAGATTTAGTTTCAGCAAAACTTTATGCATCACAGTAAATTAATTTTACTTTGAATGTTGTCGAGTCTTACTGTGTTTATTTGCACTTCCAAGTTTGATTGGGATTTACAGTTCAATAAAAGATGTAAACAAAAGGAGTCTACACATAATTTATTTTTGCACATATTTTGATAATAAAATTAGAGTCCACACTTCTGCCATATACAAAGAAATTCTATTTCAATCCTTACTCCAGTCTGAGAAATGCTCTGCCGGCTCCAAGCTAGGGAAGGAAGACGAGGCAAGAGACATGGCATGCCCCTGTCACTCAGCTCATCAGCGGTTACGCCAAGAACACAGCCTTTCCGATGCCAAAAATGATGCACTTCTGGCACAGGAGGGAAGTGTATTGCTATTCAAAACAATGCTGTTGACATCACCCAGTCATACAGTGAGCACTCTAAGTTCCAAAGATGGGGCTGCTGCTGCTGCTGCTGCTAAGTCACTTCAGTCGTGTCTGACTCTGTGTGACCCCATAGACGGCAGCCCACCAGGCTCCCTCATCCCTGGGATTCTCCAGGCAAAAAATGGGGCTGCCAAGTGCTTATTCTGTATTTATACACTCCCAAGCTTTTCTGAGCCCAACCATTATTCTGGCATTCTTTTAGTGATCTTTTAAAACTGCTAATAATAGTAGATAATAATTGTAGTACGCCTATTTATTGTAAGGATTAACAGTCTGTCTTATTCGTATTATTCTTATAATAAATAAGAATAAGACAATTATTATGAATAAGAATAAGAAAAATGCTGTCTTATTCCAGTTTCTCTTATTTGACATTTCAAAACACCATATTCTTACCCAGTAAACGGAAGCACAAAGCAAAAAATTGACACATACTTAGCATCAGAACAAGGAAGAGAAATAAGAATTGTTAGTTTTATTTAAAACATCAGCCAATTGTAATGATTACAAATAAATTTGGAATGGGAACTCAGGCACAAGGTGATATGCATTTGAATTGCTTAAAATTAGAAAGTAACTAGGTTTCCTATCCCCAGAATTATAACATTTTTGTATCAGAAAAAACGTTAAAAGTTATGAATTACTTTAGGGGTCACTGAAATGTTTCCTTTTTTAAGAAGAGGTGATGGTGAAAACTGAAAATAGTTCATAGATCTTAGTGCATCCTGGATAAGAAAAAATAACTTCAACACAAGACAATGTATTTGACTTTCCATTTCCCATCTTTGCACCTCCTCTCATAACATCATCATGAAGATGAGGTTTGAGACAAGTTCTTGAAAGATGTTGATGCAGGTGTCCAGTGTTTCTGCATCTTATTTTTCAAACTTCCAAATTTAAGAAACTGGTTCCAAGCATTACATTAGGCAAGAAGTAGACAGCCAGTGAAGAATAATTACACCTGGTTACAGATGTAAGTATAGATACGTGTGCAAAATAATTAGACCTGGCTACAGATATAAGTTGGAGAAGGCAATGGCACCCCACTCCAGTACTCTTGCCTGGAAAATCCTGTGGGCGGAAGAGCCTGGTAGGCTACAGTCCATGGGGTCACACAGAGTCGGACACGACTGAGGGACTTCACTTTCACTTTTCACTTTTATGTACTGGAGAAGGAAATGGCAACCCGCTCCAGTGTCCTTGCCTGGAGAATCCCAGGGACGGGGGAGCCTGGTGGGCTGCCGTCTATGGGGTCGCACAGAGTCGGACACGACTGAAGTGACTTAGCAGCACAGACGTAAGTATAGACATGTGTATATGTCTAGTATATGTGTAGCACAGTAAGAATAAGCGTCTAACCATGTTTTGATGTAATCTTCAGAAGTGCTCCTTGGATGGGCTTGATTATGGAAGACTTCCACTTTCTAAACGTACATCTCAATGAGGTATTTCATTTTTCAGTGGATCGTAAGAAATCAAAGGGTTGAAAAGAAAATATAAGAAGGGAAGGAAAGGAAAAAAGAAGAGGAAAGCATCCTGGAAGACTTTTGAAAATTAGACCCTAAGTATGAAATAGGGCTAAAGCCAGTGAAACCCACTGAATAAGATGTTTAAATAATGCTTTGGTCATTCTGTGACACTTTCAGTTCAGTTCAGTCACTCAGTCGTGTCCAACTCTTTGCGACACCATGGACCACAGCACGCCAGGCCTCCCTGTCCATCACCAACTCCTGGAATTTACTCAAACTCATGTCCATTGAGTCAATGAAGACATCCAACCATCTCATCCTCTGTCATCCCCTTCTACTCCCTCGTTCAATCTTTCCCAGAATCAGGGTCTTTTCAAATGAGTCCGTTCTTTGCATGAGGTGGCCAAAGTATTGGAGTTTCAGCTTCAGCAGCAGTCCTTCCAATGAACACCCAGGACTGATCTCCTTTAGGATGGACTGGTTGGATCTCCTTGCAGTCCAAGGGACTCTCAAGAGTCTTCTCCAACACCACAGTTCAAAAGCATCAATTCTTCAGTGCTCAGCTTTCTTAATAGTCCAGTTCTCATATCCATACATGACTACTGGGAAAACCATATCTTTGACTAGACTTACCTTCATTGGCAAAGTAATGTCTCTGCTTTTTAATATGCTGTCTAAGTTGGTCATAACTTTTCTCCCAAGGAGTAAGCATCTTTTAATTTCATGGCTGCAGTCACCATCTGCAGTGATTTTGGAGCCCCTCAAAATAGTCTCTCACTGTTTTTCCTGTCTATTTGCCATGAAGTGATGGGACCAGATGCCATGATCTCAGTTTTCTGAATGTTGAGTTTTAAGCCAATTTTTCACTCTCCTCTTTCACTTCCATCAAGAGGCTTTAGTTCTTTTTCGCTTTCTGCCATAAGGGTGACATTTTAGCAGAGGTTTAAGTGCGACAATTTAGCAAAGGTCTAAGGGCAAAGAGCCATCTGCAGGGTGGCCAAGTCCCTCTCCTGCCAGTGCTCTTGGTTCAGGCATCTCCCTGTCTCAGACCCTTGAGATGTAGCCTGTATCTCCCCAGCAGGAGCATCTGAATGATGCTGGGGAGATGGGAGTGATACCTCCCCGGAAGCTGCAGCAGGTAGGAGAGAGAACAGCAGGCACAGACTTTCCTGTAGCGAATATATTCAATGTCATGATTACACTCTCCTTTGGAAATGTGAGACTGGAACCAGCAGAAGAAATCACTCCCTTGATTTGGCTTTCAATGTGCCAATAGCAGTTTTACAATCAGGCTACCTGATTGTAGGAGTGTGGAAGAAAGGAATATGAGTTAAACATGGAGTCTGGGAAAAATCCCCTTTCCCAGCTAGAAATAGACAAGGTCCCTGGCCTTGAGATAAGAAGTAATTATATATACTATCATGTAAGAAACGAATCGCCAGTCTATGTTCGATGCAGGATGCAGGATGCTTGGAGCTGGTGTATGGGGATGATCCGGAGGGATGATGTGGGGTGGGAGGTGGGAGGGGGGGTTCATGTTTGGGAGTTCAGGTACACCCAGGATGGATTCATGTCAATGTATGCCAAAACCAATACAGTACTGTAAAGTAAAATAAAGTAAAAATAAAAATTAAAAAAAAGAAGTAATTAATATAATGCACTGATTACTCAGGCTATCTTGGACCAGTAAGCCTTACATAAAATCTGAACACTGCCTACCGACAATTTGATAAAATAATACAAACAACAATAAGGATAACAAAAATACTGTCCTGCCTGAGAAGGGAGCGGTTTTCCTGGCACTGAAACTGAATGCTAGCCTTGTATCGTAGATTTCCTGACCATATGTGGGGAGCAAATTCCCTAGTTATGTCACCTTCTTAATAAAAGAAGCAACAAAAACTGGAACATTCTCCTATTCTCTGTCCTCTCTCTCTCCACAACTCCTTCCCTGTTGGCAAAACAAATCATTAAAAGACGACAGTGTTAAATTTGGAGAGAAAAATACCAATTTCAAATATTTATGAGTAAGTCAGAGTAAGTGAATTCACAGCCTCTGAATAAACTTAAAATCCCCAAATGGAGAACTCTGGGGGAGAGCCAAGAGGAAAACATAAATGAAGCAGGACCGGCAGAGTCAGGCGCACAGCGGCCACTTTGAAAACTAGGGAGCTATGTCACTATCCCTTAAGAAAGCTGCTGCTTCAGAGACTTTTGACAGCTTTTGACTAATGAAATGAAATCTCATAGTAGGTCGTTGCCAAGGGTCACCCCTAAAAAAAATGATAGGAAGAGCTTATGGAATGGAAGCAGAAATAGCCTGTATCACAGTTAAACTTCCTTACAGGGTTCTAAGAGGCATGTTTTTGAAGCAGGGTCCCTTCTCAGCAACTCTGACAAAAACAAGAGAAAACAACGCCAGGGGTACTTACCGGGTCTCCCCCGGAGGCAAAGGAGATGGACTGCATGTGATGATTCGCTATAATCTGCCAGGCCAAAAACAAGAAACAAAGATGTACTGTTATTACCCTTCCCATGTCTTGGAAAACAAACTGTTTGTTGGCAGACAATACAAATCAATAAGATTTCCTGAAAACTGGTAAAACTGGTACCCAATGAAAAGAACAATCATAAAAGTAGTAATAATAGATAACCTCGAGTGAACTTTCACAGCATATCAGCTGTTCATTTAACTACTTTGTCAGAATTATCTTATTTATGTCTCACAGCAGCCCCGTGAGGTATGTAACTATTGCAATCCCATTTTATAGATGAAGAGCCTGAGGCCCCCCAGGGATTAAGCAAGCAGTTGGCTCAAAGCTCTATAGCTAATAAAAGGCAGAGCTGAGACCTGAACACAGAGGGTCTTAATAACCATGCCTCTTTGAGAAGGAAGACGTCTCACCTACACACCAAAACTGTGCAGTTTGTTTCCAAAGATATATGGGGTCTAAAGACCCCATAGCTGGAGGGGAGGGAAATGTGGTTGTCCCCTACTTCATCTGGTTTGTATCATGAGCACACGAATTAGCTTACATCCAAGATCACAATCAATGCCCCCTCCAGCACTCTTGTCATTGATCAATTTAAAAACCAGCAAGAATGTTCCAAGTTAATTTTAAAATGGGAAATTTCCATTAGCATTATCAACTGCAGCATACAGAGGAATTTAGTGGACACTGAGCAAATTAGAAGCTGCCCTAAATTAAAAAAGCTACATAAGTCTTCACTGCTATTTTTATCCTTTTAAAGACAGTGCAGTGACACTGAGGTAAATTTTCGGGGGTGGGAACAGCACTCTTGCCTCCAGCCCAGCATAACCAAGTTTGTTTCTGCACAGCCCCCTCAGGCCCTCACCAGCAGGCAGGCAGGCAGAATTCACAGAACCGTAATCCTACCATCCAAGGGATTTTTCCGATCGTGCGCCAGTAAAACTCAAAGCAAAGCTATAACTGAATTACAAGATAAAATGAGATATTTTAAAATGCCTACTTCAGTTGCTGGCACTCACAAAACTACTCAGAATCTAGAAAAATCCTGAGCATATACGCGAATAAAAACAATGAGTCTAGCTCTGTAGCCTGTACTCAAACCCAGCTGGATCAAACTAATGGTTGCCTTTGGCAGCTGTTTCCTGCCTCTAGTCTAGGGGTAGGGGGCTCCCAGGAGAGCAATGAGGACGTAGCAGTCCCCAAATGATGACAAACTCTGACTTCTATAGTTGTTCATTTCTGCTTGTTAAATGTTTTAATTTTTTATTCCAAAGCAGCCCTAAAGCTGAGATTTGGAAATCAAAGATTTCAGAATAAAATGGACATCATATTTGGTCAACATGACCATTACTGTGTGATTTTATGTTGTCAGTTTGGGTAGAGTAGAAGTTGAAAAGGAGAGCTAATTAATTACAGGATGTGTTTTGCTCTGAGGGTGCTTCATCTTGTTTCTCCTCCTTGCAAGCTCTGCAGAGGAGATAGCACTGCATCTCTGTTGTCTCTCTGGATTGGGAAAGGCAAGCCCACTCAAGCTCCTTCTCAATTTGCTACAGCCAGGCCTAAACTCGGGAGAGGCTGAAGGATGTGAGCTCTGGCTCCTGCCAAACCTTCCTCAGACTGTGCTCATGTCATCTGCACTGGCATCTCCCAGGACTCTTGAGCCTGGCACTCCCTCCCAAGGGCAGGACAATGAGACCAGAACATACCCAACCAGCCCCCAACCCCAGGATGGGGAAGGCCAACCACTGTGACCTCATCCTTTCTGCTCTGAGAGTGTGCCTCTCTCTCTCGTTTTATTTGTTGAGGTGGGACACGAAGTATAAGGTGGATTTGCAACGATCTCACAGAATTGAGGACCATGGCCTGAAGATTCTTAGAAACAAAAGATGCAACAGTCACATGCAGTAAAAATGGAAGAGAACAGACTGCAATTGCCAAGCGGGGAGAGGGCAGGAGGGAAACATTGGGAGTCGGGGATTAGCAAATGCAAACCATTATATAGAAAATGAATAAACAACAAGCTCCTACACTATGGCACAGGCAACTATATTCAATATCGTGTGATAAATCATAATGGAAAAGAATTTTTGAAAGAATATATAGATATAAATACATATATAACTGAATCACTTTCCTGTACAATGGAAATTTACAAAACATTGTAAATCAACTATACTTCGATTTTTAAAAAAAAGAATGAAAGTGGGCATGTGAGGGAAACCCTGAGGAAACCTGTGTCATTAGCTTTCATGCTCAAGCGTGCTGCACCCCAAGTCACCACAGTGCTCAGCTAGAGACAGCACCAGAGAAAGGCTGAGACCATTGCATCTTTCTAATCTACCAGGAGATGACTGGTTACCCATCCCTCAGAAGGGCCAATGAGAAGGGATTATCCACCAGTTGTGTGAGGACAAAGGAATGGATTGAGAAGTGGCATCCAGTAGGCCAAAGCACAGCCTAGGCGTTACCTCTCGTTTCTATGCCAGATCTAGAATTTACTTCAGCATCTGGGGTTGGGGGCGGGGATGAGGTGGTGTCCTATTCATCCTAAATGAAGCTGGGCAGGCTGCTTGCTTACCTGAGGGTGTGGAAATCAATAAATATGACTGTGTTTAGCAAGATGAAGGTAACACTGGGCATCCCCGGTAACACACTGCAGAGTGGGGAAGTATGTCACTCAGAGGTCTGTGGATTGCCTAGCCTCCTCCATGGAGACACACCTGAATCCCAACTTACACGGCCGCCAACAGAACCCCAGACTGAGCTGAGCGTGTTCACCTCCTTTGCTTCCTTTGGCTTTCAGAACCAAAGTTCTCTTGGTTCCAGGATAGCTACTCATACACCCATTTTCCCAGCTGAAGGAACTAACGGTCAAAGAAACTTAAATGACAGACTGTGGAAAAACGCAACTATCTTAACAGAGTAGCTTCATCACCCCCACCTCAGTCAGCCAGGACCCCTCCCCACTGGACCTGCCACAGATGCACCAGGTCACATCAACTCCAAGAGAGTCTCAACCGTGAGAGCCTCCGAAATAATGACCCACTAAGAAATTAAAAATACTATCAATTAAACCACAGCATGTGACCATTTCAAAGATGATAAATGTGGGAGAAAAAAGATGATAAATGTGAAAATTAAATGTGGGCTGTAGAACCAACAAAATACAACGTAAGAGAAAACAAAATGAGGCAAAGGGACAGCGATAGGAATCTTCTGCGTGTACAAATGCACCTCTTTTTAACTCTAAGTAAGTCAGTGATTTCATGCATTTTCTTTCCCTCCCCCAACAAAAAAAGGTAATTTATAGCAAAATTCAAAAGACCTAATTCCAGCTATCACTCACTTGATGAACTTTAAAAGTGGCCAGAGTTTGTAGACTGGTGAAAGTTTATACAAATGTGTTTCACAGGAACCCGATAAAGCTGGAAATGGGAAGCCCTTTCAAACAGCCATGGTTTGGGGGTTCTGCAGTTTGGGGGTTCTGGGCAGAGCAGGGCCTGGGTGCCTACAGACCTGTTTGGAGTCTGGCGTCCGCAGGTTCAGGCTGGCTGTGGAAATGGTCAGGGAAATGCTCATGCCTGCAAACTGGAGGTTGCTCTTGCCCAAGATGCTGGACAACATTTTGCTCGGAGGCTGTGAAATGAAGAAGCATTATTTTAGGTTTCCATTCTCGGGAGGCTGCACTGACAGGGCTCCTGCACTGTTCCATCCACCACACCTTCAATCTCCACTATCCCCTTTCATCAGGCCCACAAAGGCAATGCCACAGAAATTAGCTGGGGGGGGGGGGTGGTTTTGAGATCTGACCCTAACACATCAATACTAGAGTATGCAGTATGCAAACTAAAACACCTAACATGCACACACTGAGATGAGGACCCTGCAGGAAGGTCAGAGGCGTCAGTACACCAGGCAGCTCATTTGGGATGCATCTCATGGGGGTCACTCATAAGCCTCAGAAAAGCATCACAGGCCACAAGTTTTGCAGCCTCAGAAACTGGTTTCATCCCACCAGGAAACCAGTCAGGACTAGACTAAATGGACCAGCTTATGGGGCTGATGAACAATCAAATGGTCCAGTTCAAACTGCTGGGTCTGGGGCCAGCACAAGGATGGACAGACCCAGTTCTGCTCCAACTGGTGCATAAAACAGTCCTCCAGAACTGCCCTTGGCACGGGGACCAACTGCACCCCCCCATCTTCCTTTTCAGATTAGAACATGCCCTCTTCTAAGATCCCAGTGCACACCAGTTCTTAACAAGGCAGGCACTGTTTTTGAATCCCCTGCCAGAGCTATTTAAAAACAGAAATGCCTAAGGCCCACCCAGGAGATTCTGATTAAGTATACCAGAGTGGAGCCTCAAAATAGAAATTGCTTCCCCCACTTTTGTCAAGAGGACCATGAGGGAATCCTGAGAACTGATGGTCAAGTACCATGTGACTATACAAGCATTCCTGTTTTCAAAATTCTGGAGCCTGCCTGGTCCTCTATGTCTCCCGTGGGCTGATTGAAACAGGCTGGCACATCAAGTTGAGCCTTCATCCAAAATTATCTGCCTGAAATCCAGTGACTCTGTGGGTTCACAAATGACTGCAAGCTGTGAAAACAGAGCTGACCCGCATCCCTGGAAGCAGCGGAGGCAATGACACAACTTGCCCCAGAACCTCAGCCTTGGGACAGACTCGAAGACAGGGATACACGCACTCCCCATCATTCAGTCCAGGCTTAGAAAAGTCCAGATCGTGCGTATTTAATTATGTATATACTTTCACTTTTTACTTTCATGCATTGAAGAAGGAAATGGCAACCCACTCCAGTGTTCTTGCCTGGAGAATCCCAGGGACGGGAGAGCCTGGTGGGCTGCCGTCTATGGGGTCGCACAGAGTCGGACATGACTGAGGTGACTTAGCAGCAGCAGCAGGCACTTAAGGAAAGAGTTTTTCTATGTTTTCTCTTAATCAAGTTTTTTTTTTTTTTTTTTTCCTTTTTTGTCCAACCACCTTCAGGATGAAAAAAGGTCAAGGAATTAAAAGTGCAACGCCTTCCCAGGTCCGAGCAGCTCAGGTTTTTGGCGAGCGCGGTTGCTGCGACTTATCGCCACAAATAGAACTGCCTTATGACCCAGCAATCCCACTGCTGGGCATACACACCAAGGAAACCAGACTTGAAAGAGACACGTGTATCCCAATGTTCATCGCAGCACTGTTTATAATAGCCAGGACATGGAAGCAACCTAGATGTCCATCAGCAGACGAATGGATAAGCCAGGCCATGGGAAAGAGAAACTGAACAAGGCGTGTGATTAAAGCTACTGCATGGTGAAAGAAGTGGGGAAAGCAGAGGAGACACAGGTGGACACAGAGCTGGGAGGACGGCACCTTTCTCTTCCTGAAGGCTCCCTTGGATCCAGGGACAGCTTCACAAACTCGGCTGATGGCTTCCCTAAAAGCACAGGAAGAGAGATCCATTTTATCACATCCATCAGGATTACATAACCCAGATTGTCTACTTGTACAAAAAGCAAAACCAAAAATCCACAAGCAGTGCATCTTAGAACCTCTGACTGCCAGTATCATAGTTCTATCTGTTGCAATGGCCATTTCCTAAGGCTGTGATATGTATCAATGCCACAGTTGCTTTTTTCTTTTTCAACATTTGGTTAAGATTCCATTTTAGAAAATCAGTGCCGTAAAGCGCTGAAGTGTACTTTTCTGGATGTTCTCTCCATGGCGGTGGTCATGGCACAAGGCCCAATCCTAATCAAGCACTGCTATTGATCAAGATCCTTCTGAAGTGAGTCAGAATGTAATTAAAAGAAATTCAGTCCTCGGTGTGTTATTCCCAGCTTCTGCAGTTACTAAATATCATAAAATCAAGAGAGTTTTGAAAGAGGAGAGGAACTCCGGGTGTATACAAATGAGCCAGAAATGAGGCTCTGTGCAGGCATTTCTAGAGTAGCTACAGTGTGCTGGGCACAGTCCTGAGGAAGGAGACAAGGAACATAGGTACGAAGGGAGACTGACAGCTGCAGAGTGTCTGACCCACAGGCCCATCCAGCGCAGGAGGCATGAAGCAGTGTGTGCATATCAGTCATGTCCAGTTCTTTGCAACCCTGTGGACTGTAGCCCACCACATTCCTCTGTCCATAGGATCTTCCAGGCAGGAATACTAGAGTGGATTGCCATACCCTCCTCCAGGGGATCTTCCTGACCGGGGGATCGAACGCATGTCTCCTGCATTGCAGCCAGATTCTTTATCACTGAGTCACCCAGGGCACCCACAGGAGCAGTGGGTGGGTGCAAAAGTAAGACCAGGTGGAGGATGCTATAGTCCAGATACTGGAAGCTGGGGAGAACATGGCTCTGACGGGTGCTTGAAAGCATGTATAGCAAAACTCTGTGACTCAGCCTCAGTGAGAAATGATGAGTGATGCCAAGTGAAGCCTCAAAGTCAGGAGCCCCGAAAGAGCTGGGTTAACTTCTAACTCCCACATGGAAAAGGACAAAATAGTAAAAGAACATAAAAAAAATAATAAATAGGAATTTGGAGACACATTGAATAATAAAGAAGATAATGGGTCCTCAGTGACATTTCACAAACTTTTTCAGCTGAATGCTTCTTGCAATTATTTCTATCATCTAGAAAAATTATTACTGTCACAATAGAATGCTTTTAAGAGAAATATGACCTTGTCAAATTAAGCAAGAGACTATTAAGATAAGCTTTACATTTTCCATTCAACTCATTGTAGAGAAAGGAGAAAGAAACACTATTCTAAAAGTTCAGATGCCATAAAAACGGTAGACAATGAATCATCATGATACAGAAAAAGTTTATTTGAAAGAAACAAAATTTTTAATGTTTATCCTTAGTCATTTATTTTAAAATACTATTATTCTAAAAGTGGTTTTATCAAAATGATCATCCAAAATATTTTCTAAAGGTAAATGCTTTGTTGAATAGAGTTGAGTCATTTCTCTAGAGAAACATGCATTTTTTAAAAAAGTTACTATATTTTATCTGTTTAATTTTTTAGAAGTTTGATGCCTGTCTGCACTGTGTGTGTTGTATTAAATGATATATTTAGCTGAGCAAAGCACTTCAGTCTCTGATAGTCCCAGCAGGCTAGAAAGACATTATTTGGTGAAAAGTTTCCAGTTAGTCATTTTTTAAATACCCCTAGTAAGCATCAGATATCTTTTCCCTTCCACCAATATGCAAGAGGAAAAAAACTGGTCTTGGATGACAGGTTTCAAAAAAGAAATGTCAAATGTCTAATTTAGTATATAGCTTCAGTTCAGTTCAGTTCAGTCGCTCAGTCGTGTCCGACACTTTGCGACCCCATGAATCACAGCACACCAGGCCTCCCTGTCCATCACCAATTCCCGGAGTTTACTCAAACTCATGTCCATTGAGTCAGTGATGCCATCCAGCCATCTCATCCTCTGCCCCTTTCCCTCCTGCCCCCAATCTCTCCCAGCATCAGGGTCTTTTCCAATGAGTCAATTCTTCACATGAGGTGGCCAAAGTACTGGAGTTTCAGCTTCAGCATCATTCCTTCCAATGAACACCCAGGACTGGTCTCCTTTAGGATGGACTGGTTGGATCTCCTTGCAGTCCAAGGGACTCTCAAGAGTCTTCTCCAACACCACAGTTCAAAAGCATCAATTCTTCGGCACTCAGCTTTCTTTACGGTTCAACTCTCACATCCATACATGACCACTGGAAAAACCATAGCCTTGAGTAGACGGACCTTTGTTGGCAAAGTAATATCTCTGCTTTTCAATATGCTCTCTAGGTTGGTCATACTTTCCTTCCAAGGAGTAAGCATCTTTTAATTTCATGGCTGTATATAGCTTAGACATCTTCAAATGTCCCATGTAGTCAAGCCATGAAGCTTGAGCAACAGGCCTTGCTACCTATGTGTCACTTTGGGAGGTGGAAAAGACCAGTGAGCATTAAGAATGGGATTGTGGTGAAAATGTTGCAAATAATATACATAGTCTATCAAACAAATCCCATTATCTCTATCCCTCCCATAGAGAGATAAGCAGCCATCTCAGGGCATGTTCAGATATTCAATCTTTTGGCCTTAAACTTTGCAAATGTAAGACATTCTAGAAATGTCTCAGAGCTCAGGGACTCAGGGAAGTCCTAGGTATCCCCCTTGTGAGCCAGCTTTTAGAATCCCCAAGGAAGTTTGCAAACCAAGCTGCTTTTCAGAAAAATGCTCTCCTTTCATCATTGGCAGAAACTTGTTTCTAATGACCATATCCCTCATGAGTGTGAATTCTCATTTCAATCAGGTTGATGGTATCCATTTCTGTTTGAAATAGAAATGTGACGTAACTATTAATAAGTGCAGTAGTTAGATGACTGAAATTAGCTTGAACTTCAAAGTCTAATTTCTGTGTAACAATTTTCATTGTCCCTCCTTACTCCCTAGCAGGGTGCCTCTTGGTGATCAGTACTGTTTCAATTGGTTCATTTAGCAATCATTGTTTAGCCTTTGTATAAGTCCATTTAATCCTAGTTCGAGCTTCCAGTTGTGCTTTTGCCCTGTTTTTAATAATGGAAATTGCATCCTAACGTTCTGTCCAGCGAGATCCCATTTTGGTAAGTCAACAATGACCTTGGAGTTCAGTTAATATGAAAATGGAATGTTTGGCACCTCCAGAGTCATCTGAGAGTACAATTACTGGCTACAATAGCCAGCCCCAGATGCTAATCCTTACTTTCTCATGATTTCACCACCGTCCCCTTTTTCAGTCTAAAATTCTCATCGTTCGAGCCAGTACCCTTGAGATTTAATAGCTTTTTCATTGGAATACAGTACTAGATCCTTTGAAATCATGCCACATCACCTTATTCCCTACTCACAATCTCATTGCTGCCCACCCAATCTCCCCAAACACACACACACACACACACACACATTTTATAGACTAAAACAATAAAAAGAAGAAAAATAGGACATCTGGGTTATTTCTACACTTATCACTCTTATTCTAGTGGGTTGGGTGTGCAACAAACACACACATATAATCACAAACTGCGATCCATTTCACGANAACACACACACACACACACACACACATTTTATAGACTAAAACAATAAAAAGAAGAAAAATAGGACATCTGGGTTATTTCTACACTTATCACTCTTATTCTAGTGGGTTGGGTGTGCAACAACACACACATATAATCACAAATTGCGATCCATTTCATGAGGAAACAAAAAGTAGAGGTATGCAGAATGTGTAGATAAGTAGAATCTGCCACCCTCAAATATGCCTCTCTGGTGTAAGGATCATTTTGAGCTGAAGGAAACTGAGAAGAAGCAGATACAAGAAAAGCTCCCTGCACTTCCCCTATTTGCCTAAAATTAGGACATGAATTTTCAAAGGCATTTCTTTCTCCTCTCTACCAGGAAGGACACCTGGAGATAACGCTATGTGTGTGAGTTAGTCACTCAGTCGTGTCTGACTCTTTGTGACCCAATGGAGTGTAGCTGATGGCCTGTCCATGGAATTCTCCAGGCAAGAATATTGGAGTGGGTTGTGATTTCCTCCTCCAGGGATCTTCCTGACTCGAGGATCGAACCTGGGTCTCCTGCATTGCAGGCAGATTCTTTACTCTCTCAGCCACCAGAGAAGCCAGAGACAATGCTAGACCTTGACCAACTAAGAAATGCACCAGCGGAATCTGCACAGCAAACCTTGTTACTAACTCATCTTCCATTAGTTTCCCCATGCATTTTATCTTCCCACCATCTGTCACCCCTAGAAACTCAGTCTTTTTCCTTGTGCCTTGTCAATTCTGTACAGATCTAGTCTTCAATTAAGATGTAAGCCCAAGTTCTAAGCACTTCTTTGAGTTACTCATCGCTGAGTTTTGCTGTGTGCATATGCACTGCGTGCTTTAATCAACAGTTCACCTTTCTCTCATTAATCTGTCTTCTGTTAGTCTAACTTTAGGGTCCCAGGCAAAGAACATAAGAGGCTAGAGCACAAAAGTTTTTTCCTCCCCTACAGAATAAATGTGGTAATGCATATCAGTTGAGGGGAAATGTTACCCAGTGGGGAGCATTTAAGTGCCTGGGTAACCATCTAGGAAAAAGTAAGTTGAGTTCCTATCTTATATTTATATAAGTATGCAAGTAGACCCTAGGTGGATCACAAATTTAATTTGTTTCTGATGAAACCATGAGAATACTAAAAGAAAACAGGGAAGACTTTTTAAAAATCTCTTAGAATGATATAGAAGCCACAAAAGAAAATATTGACACAATATCATAAAACGTCATGCACAAGAAAAAATGGCAACATTTCACAGTCAAAGAGATAACTGTCCTAATGTAAGTCAATAAAGAAAACATCAAAAACCCAGGGGAAAATGGGTAAAAGGTAAGAACAAAGAGTTCACACAGGAAATAAATGGCTTTTGAAAATATGACAAGATTCCCAGCTTTACCATAGTAAGAATACAAATTAAAGCCTATACTAAAAGTCCACTTTCACAGTCAAAGATTTAAGCTTGATAAGACCTTGTAGGTAAAGCACGTGCATCAGTAAGAGTGTGTAAGTTGGTACAGCCTCTGTGGGAGCAGACTGCTCATATCCCTGACAAAACGAAAGATGCATAGACCCTTTCATCCAGCACTTCTGCCTTCAGGAAGGCATCCTCTAAATACACTCAGAAACAAGACAGAAGACACATACAGCACCACTGACTGCAGCAAAGTCTTTAGCATGCTGATGGGAAGCAATGTCTATCATGGGACCAGTTCAACAAATTATGGTACCTCCATTAAATGAACTATCAGTAGCGTTGTTGATGGTGCCCTCTCTACTCTCACCTCCCTTTTTCTCCTCAGCTTTCTCCAAGTCACACTAGCTGTCCCTGCAAAGTCGCCAGTACCCTCCCTGGCACCAAACTGACAGGTGATCTCCTGTCCTCACTTCCTTGATATACTTCCTTTTCTTGACGTCTTGCTTCCACACTCTTCTGACATGCTCCACCCTCTTGAGTGTTTCTGGTCAATTTCTCACCTTCTCCTTGACTCTGTCTCTAAATCATAGAGAGCCCCAGGGATCTATTCAGCTCAACTCCTCTCTGTCCTCTGTATAACCTGGACAAGTAGATGGTGCAATGTGAGAACAAATTTACTGCCCAAACATCTTCTGTCTAAATCCACTCAGGGAGCCAGCTCCTTCCTGGCTCTGGATGAAGCCCTTGGGCACACCCCACATCTGGTCAACTCACTTCTGGACAAGAAAATGTCCTCAATCACTTACAACTGACTCCATTTTCCTATTTCCAGTGATTTAAAATGTTTAGTCCCAGTGTAATGGTGAAAGCCTGGAACATCATTTAAACTTAGAGCTCTTCTCCCTCTGTTAGCAGTGCCTGGAGCCCAAAACCTTCTGGTAGCCAAGGAAGGAGATGCCTCCCACCCTCTGGACACAGCTGGGATGGGGGTCTGGGGATGCATACAAAGAAGTCAAGGAGCACTGAGGGACACTGTCAGCCCTGGGTCTGGGCCCTCAGGCCAGGACTGAGGTTTCCAGCACACTCCTCTAATAGGCACTCTCATTGCTTCTTTGAAGAATACATCACAAGAAATGCTGGACTGAATGAAGCACAAGCTGGAATCAAGATTGCTGGGAGAAATATCAATAACTCACATATGCAGATGACATCACCCTTATGGCAGAAAGTGAAGAAGAACTAAAGAGCCTCTTGATGAAAGTGAAAGAGGAGAGTGAAAAAGTTGGCTTAAAACTCAACATTCAGAAAACTAAGATCATGGCATCTGGTCCCATCATTTCATGGCAAATAGATGGGGAAACAGTGGAAACAGTGACAGACTTTATTTTGGGAGGCTCCAAAATCACTGCAGATGGTGAGTGCAGCCATGAAATTAAAAGACACTTGCCCCTTGAAAAAAAAGCTATGACCAACCTAGACAGCATATTAAAAAGCAGAGACATTACCTTGCCAACAAAGGTCCGTCTATTCAAAGCTATGGTTTTTCCAGTAGTCATGTATGAATGTGAAAGTTGAACCATAAAGCAGGCTGAGCACCAAAGAATTAGTGCTTTTGAACTGTGGTATTGAGAGTCCCTTGGACTGCAAGGAGATCCAACCAGTTAATCCTAAAGGAAATCAGTCCCGAATATTCATTGGAAGGACTGATGCTGAAGCTGAAACTCCAATACTTTGGCCACCTGATGCGAAAAACTGACTCATTTGAAAAGAACCCAATGCTGGGAAAGATTGAAGGTGGGAGGAGAAGGGGATGACAGAGGATGAGATGATGGATGGCATCACTGACTCATTGGACATGAGTTTGAGTAAACTCTCAGAGAGGGAGATGGACAGGGAGGCCTGACATGCTGCAGTCCATGGGGTCACAAAGAGTTGGACATGACTGAAGGTCTGAGCTGAACTGAACTTGCTTCTCTGACAGCTCCTTCCCCATCTCCCAGGAATAGTTGGGTGCCTGTGCTATGAAATAGATAATGCCCATCCTTCATCTACCCACACACCTGCCCCTCCTAGCATCACATCCATGGAGTAGCTCCAGCCTGTTGCTGCTGACACAACCTAATTCTTTAGCTGAATGCTTTCTAGCATGGATTCAGTGGGCTTATGACCCATTAGGATACCTCCTGTGCACAGCACTTTCTATCAGCTACAGGTAGTTTCTCTCCAAACACATTTCCTCCTGCTTAAGGTCTCAACATTGCAATTCTGTTGATCCACTGGGCTGCCCGAGCTCCCGGTGACACATGCCAAAGTCTGTATCATTTTCTCAAAGCCCATCACTGTGTCTAAAGCAAGAGGAAACCATCTGGCCCCTCCCACATTAGCAGGGTAGAGACCACAAGATACAGGACTCTAGCCAGAGAAATCCTCTCCATAATTCCCAACATCATTCATTATGCCTTCTGGGTGAGTATTGGGAAAACAACAGCAAAGTAGTTTCCACACCCATCTGTGGTGATCCCACACCTTAGCCCTCCAGGAGTGCTGGAGGCATGCCCTGCCTGGACCTCTGCTAAACAAAGGCAGAGTCCAATTTTACTCTGTGGTTACCTCTACCTATTTCTGTCCTAAGGTGTCTTATTATCTCTAGCTCCAAATGCCTCATTTGTCTTCATCTACAGCTTTAATCTTTCCCAGGATGTTGGTACCAGGATTTATAGACAATTACCACATCCAGTTGCTGTCTGCAGCTCATTGTCTCAAGTTTTCTCAGACTTGTTTTCAAACAAAGCCTTGATTGTCCCTACCAAAAGCATTCCTTCCCTGGTCTTCCCATGGTAGAAAAGAGGACCGTGGTCCAGAAAGCTCCCCCCACCCCACACCCAGGAGCTGTCCTTGATCCTCCCATGCTGCCCCCACACCAAATCCATCAGAGCTCTGACCAGGAGAAGCAAGGCAGTCTACGCCCTCAAGAAACCTGCAGAGCAGAGGAGGAGGCCAGCGACTCATGGAATACTCCAGAGAAAGCAGCAGCCGGAGCACGTGCACTGTCAACTACCGGAAGGCAATTCTGTCTTTCAGAGAAGCAAAAGGGCAGGTACACTTTGTCCACAGAGAGGCCTCCATGCTAAAGGAGCTGGAGGCCAGGTGTGGTAGACGATCTCAGGAGAAAATACAGATTGGAAATGGGATCAGAGAAGTATGACATGATGGAAATATAAGGAGCAGCTTCAGGGAGCAGTGGATGGTCTGGGAAACAGCGGACTGGGCCAGATTTGCAGAGGGCTGGGAGAAAGAAACAGATGGGTTTAAAATTCAGACACAGGTCCAAGAAATATTCAGAGGTGCTCTGAGGAGTGACAAATAGAGGCCTTTTAAATAGGGCTGATATTGGCCATTATCAAAAATCTATAAACAATAAATGCTAGAGAGGGTGTGGAGAAAAGGGACTTTTGGTGGGAATGTAAATTGATACAGCCAATATGCAGAACAGCATGGAGAGCTACCATATGACCCAGAAATCCCACTACGGGGCATATAACCAGAGAAACCATAATTTAGAAAGATACATGCACCCCAATGTTCACTGCGGGACTATTTACAATAGCAGGTACATGGAAGCAGCCTAAGAGTCCATCAGCAGAGAAATGGGTAAAGAAAGTGTGGCACATATACAACGGAGTATTACTCAGCCTAAAATAGGAATGAAACTGAGTCATTTCTAGAAACATGGATGGACCTTGAGACTGTCGTACAGAGTGGAAGAAGTCAGAAAGAGAAAAACAAATAATGTGCAGTAACAAGTATATGTGGAATCTAGAAAAATGGTATAGATGGTCTTATCTGAAAAACAGAAATAGACACAGACGTAAAGAATAAACATATGGACGTCAAAGCAGGAAAGAAGGGGTGGGATAAATTGGGAGACTGGAACTTCCATACATATACTACTGATACTATGCATAAAATAGATAAGTAACGAGAACCTCAGAGGTTAAAGCGTCTGCCTCCAATGCGGGAGACCTGGGTTCGATCCCTGGGTCGGGAAGATTCCCTGGAGAAGGAAATGACAACCCACTCCAGTATTCTTGCTTGGAGAATCCCATGGACTGAGGAGCTTGGTGGGCTGCAGTCCACGGGGTCACAAAGAGTCGGACACGACTGAGTGACTTTACTTACTTACTTACTTAATGAGAACCTACTGTACAGCTTAGGTAGCTCTGCTCAGTGCTCTGTGGTGACCTAGATGGGAAGAAAATCCAAAAAAGAGGGGATATATGTATATGGAGAGCTGATTCATTTTCCTGTAAAATAGGAACTAACTCAACATTGTAAACCAACTGTATGCCAAAAAAAAAAAAATTATTGAAGAAAGAAATAGGGCTGATATGATAGAAATAAACTGATGGACATTAGCCTAGCAGCAGTATGCTAGACAGACAGGACGGAGAAACAGCAGGCAGGGAGACCAGCCCAGGCTTCTGCGGTGAAAATGACAAGAAAAAGAGGTGATTTGGAGAAGAAAACTCAACAGGCCTGCCTGATAGTGGTGAGCAGAGCTAAGGGTGGGGCCACAGACAGCTCACTCTCACTGTCAGGATGGCGTCTCTCTCCCCCCAAAGACGCTTGAAAGCGGCCCATTATCTCCATCGTGAAGCCATGAGACAGGCAGGCAAAGTATGAGAGCCAACACTCAGCAAGGATGGGGCCAGGAGGCTGCCAGTCAGGGTGAGAGGGGACATGGATGCTCAAAATGCCAGGAGGAGGACTTAGAGCAGATGGCTTCTTCCTAGCTTCATCCCTGCAGATGGATGGAAATTTCCCAACACCTACAATCTAAAGTATCATACAGGATTAAACACAGTTTTAGGCATCAAAAGTACCCCAAACTTAATTTGTCAAAAGGAATTTCACCACAACAGTTCAAAAACACTTAAGTTTTCCAACAATAGGTATGTTGCAAGCAGAAACAGAGCCATGAATTTTGAAATCTCTGTACCACTTAAGAATCACTGAGATACCAAAGCAAGTTCCCAAACTGTCACAATTTTACAGTCAACTCTGCCATTATTATCCCAACATTCCGAATGTTTGTGATTTGCCCCAGACATACGTACACAGTACATGTCAATAAATACTGGTTGCTGATTAGTAAACAGATACAAAAACTAGTATCTTATAATTTCTCATTTAAAATAAAAGCCTAACAGAAAAGTAGAAAAGACATTCCTTAAGCACCTTGATATCTCCAAAAGGAAACATAAACCCTTGAGATTGCTAAAAATATCTGAACCAAAGAAAACAGCTCCCTGAGACAATATTAAACCTAATATTCCTAATGGTTTAAATAATCACTGGTGGTGGTCACAGACATCTCCAGCTGAAGAGTTCAGAGACTTGCTTTATTTATTCTTATGAGTACTTCCACTGAATTTTCTTTTCCCCTTTAACATTCTAGTTGGTGAGTTAGAAAAAGTGCTCCCAATTCAACTGCTTCAAGATGCTGATAAGCCAATCAAAGAGAAAGGTACACCTCATAATTGCTCTTTTTGGACAGGCGCAAGTTTATAAAACGCCAAGTTCTCAGGTAATCAGGATGAGTCCAAGAACCACACTGTGCTGCAGGCGGTCCCACTTCCCTCTGAATGCCAGCCACCAAGAGGTTAAATGGGGCTGCCCAAAGGAGCATGGAATCCGCAGACCTTGGAAACTCTGCCTAGATCTATCTTTAATGCCAGCTTTTAAGAGAGATTCATCTTCTGAGATCAAACACCACAGGCTCTAAAAAACCCAAAGCCACTGAAACCTGCTTCCTTACAGCACAGCAGAAATAGAGGAGAAGCAAGCCAATCTGACCTCAAAATCTCTGACCCTTTGGATACACATACCAAAAGCAAACCAGTCAACTCTAAAGGAAATCAACCCTGCATATTCATTGGAAGTACTATTGCCAAAGTTGACACTCTAGTACTTTGGCCACCTGACATGAATAGCTGACCCATCAGAGAAGACCCTGATGCTGGGAAAGATTGAAGGCAAAAGGAGAAGAGGGTGACAGAGGATGAGATGGTTGGAGGGCATCACTGATTCAATGGACCTGAACTTGGGCAAACTTCGGGAGAGAGTGAAGGATGGGGAGGCCTGGTGTGCTGCAGTCCACAGGGTCACAAAGAATCAGACACGACTGAACAACCAACAAAAGCAAAAGGGGTCCTGACATTCTCCAGACTCTGTTCTAAGGCACATGTGTGTGCTCAGGCACTTCAGTTGTGTCTGACTGAAGTCAGTTCTTCCCATTCAGTCATGTCTGACTCTCTGCAACCCTATGGACTGTAGCCTGCCACGCTCCTCTGTCCCTGGGATTCTCCAGGCAAGAATACTGGAGTGGGTTGCCATTTCCTTCTCCAGGGGATCTTCCTGACCCAGGGACCAAACCCACGTCTCTTTCTAGGTGTGGCCTCATTTAATCCTCACACATCCTTGGCAGATAGGACCACTGACGCTGGTCTTATAATTGAGGAGATGAAGACACAGAGTAGTTAAGCAAAGTGTCTGAGATCACACAGCCAGCAAGCTCCTGAGCCTACTTAGAATCCTGGGACTGGCTCCTCAGCTCCAAGACCAGATCACATGGGAGGTCCACAGAGATGGTGCATTGTTTGAATCCGTCTCTCTCTGGACCTCGGGAGAGCCCACCCACATGTTCCTCAGGAAGGTCACCAGCAACTGACTCAGAATCTTAGCATTCTCACCATCTCAGAACTACATGAGGCCTTGGAAGTCCTCAACACCATTTCTAACCCACTGGGGACCTTGAGTGGTGGGTAAGACGAGGGCCGTGAGTAAAAAAACCAGGTGCCATAATATCCAAAACCTATGGAATGGGTAAACAAACCATATTCAGAGTAAAATTGTGCTGGGAGTGAGAAAGAGCAGACTAGGGATCCATACAGGACATGGATGAGTGTGAACAAAGTTATATGCATGAGGGAGGTCAGACAAAAGTGAGTACGTGCCACCTGATTCCACACATGTATAAAAATCCCAGGAAATGCACATCAGTCGATAAGTGATGGTGCTGTGTGTGTGACTGGGAGACCACAGGAGGAGGAACGACCCATACTCCCTGGGAGAAGCCTGGGTCCAAGATTCCCAACCACATCTGGTCACGCCAGGACAGGTTCCCATCATCAAGCCTCTCTGTGGCTCTAGTCTTGGCTGCACTGCCTAAGCCTGGAACGGACCCTGCTCTTCCTTCCCTCCGTCCTCTGCATTCACTTTCCTTTGTACAATGGCAGCTACAGCACTGTGGGTGTCCCTTTGGCCAGACAGCTCAGACACGAGGCTGGGCTGGCTCCCGTGCTGTGCTCTCGACCGCACTGCAGACCCAGAAGCCATTTCCCAGTGAGATCTTCCCCTTTAGGATCCTGTGGGTGGGTGGATGCAGGCAGCAGCTAAAAATAGGTTTAGCCAACAGGAGGATCTCCAATGCAGCCCTATTTAACAGTCCTGAGCCTCGCACAGACACGTCCTCTGTCATTATTTTCTGTATATCATGACATTTTGACATCTTAAAGAAATTTTCTAGCTGGGGACACACCACTCCACTGGGATTAGCTGATTCTTTAGCGACAGCTAAGGGCCCAGTGGAGCACTGATGACATGCCGATGAACAAATTCAGAGCCAGGCCTCCTCTCTCAGGCCCCTGCACCCCAGAGGCAACATTCCTCTGGCTCCCTCATCACCGGACTGGGTGCCAAGTGACTGCTATAGCTCAGAGCCCACAGGAGTTATTCGAGCTAGCTAGGCTGGAGTGCGCATGCTGCCCTGTCTTGCCTTTCCCGTGGAAACCCCAGCAGATGCTCTGACCTAAACCTCCTCCCTCCTGTCCTCTGCCTCCTGCTCCCTCCTGTGCCTCCTGACATGAGGGTGGGGGGAGCTCATGCCAGCCTCACAGAAACTCAGGGGCTGTCTCAGTCTGACACCTCCTCCTCTCTACTCTTGTGGGGGCCACCTCAGTGAGCTCCCCCTTTTAGAGCAGCCACTGGGGGTCGAAGGAGGAGTGAGGAGGAGTCCTGGGGAGCCCAAGGGTCAGAGAAGGGGAGGGGAGGGAGAGGCAGGCAACTCCCCACGCTCCTGCCTCTTTCAGGGACCTACTTTATGGGTCCCCAAACATCCTTTCTGTCACCATTTTATTAATAATAGAACAGCAACAGATTCTTACATAAACTCCAGAAGATGAGCAGCATGAAATACAGGAAGCCAAAGCACAAATTCCTAGAAATAAAGACCACATAGACACAGTGGGTTGTTTTTCTCAAAAAGATGTTTAATGTCAGGCAAGAACTACAAGGCGGTCAATCAAAAGGGTGATCGCAGCGCCCTGTGGGTAAGGAGGTGGAGACCCCCAGAGAGGTGGGGAAGTGCAGGATTAGGGGAGGGGGCAGGGAAGGAGCCTCACTGTGGAGAACAGAGAATTCGGGGCTCAGGACACAGCACCTAGTTAGACCAAGGTGGCCAGGGCGCTCCAAGGGTGTGAAGGTCCCCCTCCGCAAGTCCTCAGAAAGTGCCTTTCAGAGACAGTACATCTGGAAAGCAAGAGAGAAAATCTGGTTTGATTCTTCCTCATGTACAAATGGTGTTAGTCTCACCCTTTCCTATGGGAGGCACCCATCATGTGGGTGTTTGTTTAAACAAGCGACATTTCCCTTCTCTGATCATTCAACAAACTCTGCGCATCACAGGCTGCTCTGTTTGGAGAAAGTCCCCTTCTTAGCCCTCTTGTCTGACTTTCTGTCTGTATTTGGCTGTTGCTATGTAGTGTGAAAACAAGTCCCTCTGATTGATTTTGCAGAAAAGAAAGGAAGAGGGAAGGAGATGGGGCCTGAGGGAAACATTAGGAAACAATGAATAAACTTTCAAAAAAAAAATGCTTGAGCAGCTGCCTGTGTGTGGAGGTAATTCTCAATTTAAGAGGCAGAGCGAGAGGGGACTGGGGGCCTGGGATCCAGTGGGTAGATCTTCAGACTCCCTGCAAACAAGGACTCTAAGCTGTAGGAGAGAGGCTCACACGAACACACACACACACCTACACATGCTCATTCCATGGGGAGCCAACACTCCAAGAGTAAGGAAACTGGCCTCTGCTGTGTGCCTTCACACCCTTCATCTCCCTGAGCTACCACCCCTGAGATGTAGCCACCATCTTTCCCCTTTGGGAAAAATGAACTAAAATAAAGTGAATTTTCTGGGAGCTCAGCTGGTAAAGAATCCACCTGCAAAGCAGGAGACCCCAATTTGATTCCTGGGTCTGGAAGACCCACTGGAGACGAGATAGGCTACCCACTCCAGTTTTCTTGTGCATCCCTGTGGCTCAGATGGTAAAGAATCTGAATGCTATTCGGGAGCCCTGGGTTCAATCTTCCACCCCTGAGATGTAGCCACCATCTTTCCCCTTTGGG
Source organism: Oreotragus oreotragus (assembly GCA_006410675.1). NCBI lineage: Eukaryota > Metazoa > Chordata > Mammalia > Artiodactyla > Bovidae > Oreotragus > Oreotragus oreotragus. The sequence goes on along the minus strand of SJYX01012045.1, from coordinate 63,557 downwards.
AAAAATGAACTAAAATAAAGTGAATTTTCTGGGAGCTCAGCTGGTAAAGAATCCACCTGCAAAGCAGGAGACCCCAATTTGATTCCTGGGTCTGGAAGACCCACTGGAGACGAGATAGGCTACCCACTCCAGTTTTCTTGTGCATCCCTGTGGCTCAGATGGTAAAGAATCTGAATGCTATTCGAGAGCCCTGGGTTCAATCTCTAGGTTGGAAAGATCCCCTGGAGAAGGGAATAGCTACCCACTCCAGTATTCCTGCCTGGAGAATTCCACGGACAGAGGAGCCTGGCAGGCTATAGTCCATGGGGTCTCAAAGAGTCAGACATGACTGAGTGACTTTCATTTTCACTTTCAAAATGAATTCAGTCCAGAGAAGGTATTTAATTCTTCCCAGAATTACATTATATTAGAAGACTCAAAATCTGAGTTAGATACTTGGGGTTCCACAGCCCTGAGCCTTCTTAGAGGTGATGGTGGGGAGGCCCTGGCCATCTTAACTCACCCGATGCACTCAGTGACCCAGGGACTGCCTGCCATCAGCCACTGTGAGCAAGGAAGCAGGCACCTCCATGGTCACACAGGAAGACAGGACCCCAGGCTCGGTGTGAGATCCTGTCTGGTCACCACAGCCCATAGTGACCAGAGGCAACTGGGCACGGCCCCAGAGTTCCAAGCTTTCATCTCTTGCAAGGATGTTCCGCATTCCAGAGCTGAGCTCTGCGCTTCAAAAGCTACTTAAGCACATCATTGTGTCCACACACAATCCCAGGAACACACACAATGGTGGGCTCTCAGCATCGATGAGCCAGGTCAGGGCAGAAGAGAACCTTTAGACTCAGCATCTCACTTAGATCACAAGAGTCGAGGGGGGCAGACACTCGAACCCCCCTGTTCATTTCACTCTCCTCTTGGGGTATGGAGACACCAAGCAGGTCATGTGAGCCCACAAGGCCAGCACTGGCACTGGGGTGGGCCCGGACCAGCCCTTCCCTCCTGAGGGTAGAGCATGTGCAGAATAGCCAGACCCAGTGGGCAGTGGGGACAGACAGAGAAGACCTGCCTGCACGGGATGCATTCAGAGCTAATACATGAAGGGAGACCAAATGCGTGGAGTGTGGAGGAGGAAGGGCCGCATCCAACTTCACACTGTGTGACGTGACAAGAGGCCTCAGAGAAAGGAAAGACCATGGGCCTTCAAGTGCAGGGTCAGAGCGGGGAAGTCCTTTGCTGCTGGGCGTAGGATGGCCCTCTGGAGGTTTTGGTGGGCTCTCTATTGAGAAGGGTGCCAAGCGCCATGCCGGAAAGGGGAGGACAAGCAAAGATGTAGAAATAGAGAGAAGGGAAGGTGGGCCCTAGTGGACCAGGAGGAGCCTGGAAGGCAACTACAGAGCCCAGTGGGCTGGTCTGGAGTGGGACCTTGGACAGGAAACAAACAGGCAAGTAACCCACAAGGGTGGTGTTGTGATCATGGGAGAAATTCTGTCATTGAAGAGATGTAAAGGAAAAATTACTGGGAAGTAAGATGAAAGTCTGGTAACGTACAGACAAACAAGAAAGACTCTTTTCCTTCCGATAGCAGTGAGCACATAGAAAGGAGAATGGTGGGGTGAAGGCTGGGGAGTCCTACACATACAGATGACAAGACATAGGATGGAGTGTGACACGTGGGGCAGCACCTGCATAAAGACAGCAGAAAATGTCATCACAGGACATAACAAGGTCTGAATGAATGTCCCCGATGCAAAGACATAATAGTGTTAAATGCAAATTCTCCCCAATACAATAAACTAATTTGATTATAATTGTAATCCTAATGAGATCTTTTTGTGCTCAACAGTATGATGTCAGAATGCATAAGGAAGTTCAAATCTTGAGAAGAAAAGGCTTTAAACAACAAGAAAGACTAATGAGGGGCAATGCCTCCTACAAGATCAGAATCATGGCTATACCACAACCAAGATCAAGCACTGGCAGTTATTGGTACACAAAAGACAAATCTGTAAGTAGACTGATATAAGACGCAGAAACAGAGCCAAGGGTATAAGGAATTTAGTAGATGAAAAAGTGGGATTTGGGCTTTCCTGGTGGCTCCATGGTAAAGAATCCGCCTGCCAGTGCAGGAGATGTGGGTTTGATCCCTGGGTCAGGAAGATCCCCAGGAGAAGGGAATGGCAACCCACTCCAGTATTTTTGCCTGGAGAATCCCATGGACAGAGGAACCTGGCGGGTTGCTGTCCATGGTGTCACAGAGAGTTGGACACAGCTCAGTTCAATTCAGTCAATCAGTCCTGTCCGACTCTTCATGACCCTGTGGACCACGGCATGCCAGGGCGCCCTGTCCAGCTCCCAGTGTTTACTCAAACTCATCTCCATCGAGGCAGTGATGCCATCCAACCAGCTCATCCTCTGTCATCCCCTTCTCCTCCTGCCTTCAATCTTTCCCTCAAATGAGTCAGTCCTTTGCATCAGGTGGCCAAAGTATTGGAGTTCCAGCTTCAACGTCAGTCTGTCCAATGAACACCCAGGACTGACCTCCTTTAGGATGGACTGGTTGGATCTCCTTGCAGTCCAAGGGACTCTCAAGAGGCTTCTCCAGCACCACAGTTCAAAAGAGTTGGACACAACTAAGCGACTAAGCACACACACACAAGGTGGAATTCAGCTCAATTGGAGATGCTGTTCGGGCACTTGTACCTTATGAGAGGTGAAATAAAAAATCCAGATGCAAAAAATAAAGTAAAATAGTAATAATCATTAGTGTGATCTTACAGTAAGGGAAATATTGTGTTGCAAAATACAATTGTGTGTGCAAAAAGCTCTCCCAAATTGACAAGAAAATGAAAAAGAACCCAACAGAAAAATAGTCAGGAGACGTAAAAGTGATTCATTAAAAAGGAAAGGAAACCAGCCAGCAAATATGTGTGAGAAGGTGCCACCTTTCTGGTAGACAAAAATCTTAAAGGAAAACAACAGCAACATTGTTTTTACCATAAAACTGGTAAAATTAACATTAAGACTCAGTGCTCAAATTTATTAAAAAAAAAAAAAAAACAAACGGGTGGGGGCTGTGTTTATAAATTGCTCAAAATGGTGTGAACTTGAGAAGCGACCCTGCAGCAGCCCCATGTCAAGGAATCCTATGAAAACCTGAGCTCCAGCACCAAGGACAGAGTTCCCTGTAACCTAGCAGGGTGGCTTTGTCCAGAAAACAACAGATACTGGAGGAGCTGACTAAACTGGCACATAGCCATAATGACTTGCAGCCATTAAAAAATGAAGGAGTCAGACCCAAATCTACTGATTTGTTCATGAAGAAGGCAAATTGTAGAAATCAGTATTGTAAGGAAATGGCAACCCACTCCAATATTCTTGCCTGGAGAATCCCGGGGACAGAGGAGCCTGGTGGGCAGCCGTCTGTGGGGTCGCGCCGAGTTGGACACGACTGAAGCGACTTAGGAGGAGGAGGATCAGTTTCTTTTTAACAAAAAGAGTGGGGAGTTACTATGTGTGTGTGTATGTGTGCTATACATATGTGGTGTGTGCAGTGTGTGAATGCAAAAAAAAGAAAATGTGATTACCTGTTACCCTACCTCAAGTAGCTATGATTGGAGCAGAGAAACTTTACCTTTTCTTTCTGTATTTCTATACTTTTGAACTCATTATAATAAGCACCTACTGTATTAATGAAATTTTTAAAGAAAAACATGTTTAATAGAACAAGAAATCAGTCTATGTGGTCACATACATCAGTAATTCTTCTTTTTTATTGCTAAGTGGTATTTATAGCAGGTACATACCAGAATTTATTTACTGGCTGATCAATGGGTTGGGCTGTTTCTAGCTTGGGTCTATTATGAATTATAATGCTGTGAACATTCACCTACTGTACATATACGTTTTGCTGGCTTATCTGGTAAATTTATATCAATTTTATTTTAAAAACTGTCCAAGAACTTCCTTAGCAGTCCATGGCTAAGATTCCACACTCCCAGTGCAGGGGGCCTCTGGTCAGGTTTGATCCCTGGTCAGGAAATTAGATCCCACGGGCTACAGCTAAAGATCTTGAGTTCTGCAACTAAGACTTGGTACAGCCAAATAAATAAATAAATACATTTAAATAACTTTTTCGAAAAATAACTGTTCAGCTACTTTCCAAAGTGTTGTGCCATTTTGCATCCTTAACAGCAATGACACACAGCCACATTGCTGGGGCCCTCAAAGCATTGTGGGGAATGAAAGAAGGCAGACACAGAAAACCTCGTTCGGCATGGTTCCATTCATGTGAAATTCTAGAAAAGGCAACATTATAGGACCAGAAAGTACTATAGTTGCCTGGGGCAGACTTGGGGATGGCGACAACTACAAAAAGCATAGGGAATTTGGAAGAGGGGACAAAAATGTTCTGTAATTAAATGACTGTATACAATTGCCATCACTCCTCAAAATGTACACTTAAAATAGGTGGATTTTATCTAAGTCAGACCTCAATGAACCAAGGGGAACATTTATAACAACAAAAATTTTTAATAAAATAAGAAACATGGCCTACACTTGGTGCACACTAAGGTACATATCCAAGAGAAATGCATGCATACATTCCCTGGAAGAGATGCACAAAACCATGCATAGCAGCCTGTGGCCTCACAGTCCCTGGGTACCAGTCATTGGTAGAAAAGAACAGACAACAGGATGAATGAAGCTCGGAGAGGAAACAGGAAATGATGAAGGAAAGGAAAAAGACTGGCACAAGGACAGGGTGTATCCTTCCATTTATGAGAAGTTCAAGAACAGGGTAGGGGTTTACTGGCTTGGGAAGCCACAGAGGGAGTTCTGGGGTCTGGGAATGTTCTAAGTCTTGATCTGGGTGTCAGCTATTCAGTGTATGCATGTGTAAAATTCCAGTGAGTTACACGCTGACTATTTGGACACTCTACCGGAGGTATGTTATATTAATACCTCAATGAATTCATTGTTAAACACCAACAAAAATGAAAATTCAAACAGCAAAACCAGTCAGCAGGACTGGAATGTATTCTGCTACATTAGGACCCACTGTCATTAGGACCCACTGTAGCTTTTGAAGCTAGAGAAAAAAGTGATGAAACTTTTGGAACAGGGATGTGATCTTTTTAAAGGAGAAATTGGAAGAAGTGTTCCTGGGTAAATATTTAGGGGTCAAATGTGAAAGTGAGTCTCTGTGGTTAAAGAATCCTGGGGAGAGCTGAGGTGGGATGAAAGGAAAGTGAGAACATAAGCAGCATTTTCAAGAAGAGCACACACAGGTTGAAGACACTGACTCTGAGCCTGGTGACAGGGTAATGTTACTATCAAGGTAGGAAGATTGAAACAGTAATAACAATATCCACAACTAATATTTATGGAGTGTTTGTTCGGTGGCTGGCCCTGTTCTATTGATTTTGAGTATATTAATAGTTAATATCTCCCTGGTGGTTAATATTATGATTCCCATTCAACAGGTGAGAACCTAAGACCAGAGGGGTTCAGTGGCTTATCCGAGGTCACACAACTGGGAGGTAGCAGTGGGGAATGGATCTCATTTGCATCATAAGCCCTGGATGTGGGAAGAAATTTGACAAGTTCAGACTGGGGCACCTGGCATTGAGAGTCACAGTGAACATCCATTGTCTATGAAGGGATCAAAAGTGAACTCACATGCAAAAGGACTTTGAGATAAAAAAGCAAAACTCTGTAAATAATCATTTCTGTTAAAGCCACAGTGATGTTAATGTATGGCAGAGGCCAACACAATATTGTAAAGCAATTATCCTCCAATAAAAAAAGAAATAAAGAAGCCACAATGAGAGGTCAAGTCATACCTATCAAGATGACTATTATTAAAATAAAAATTTTAAGTAAGCTGAAAATATTAAGTGTTGGCAAAGATGTGGAGAAACTGGAACACTTGATCATTGCTGGTAGGAAAGCAAAATGGTGCTGCTGCTGTGGGAATTGGTATGAAATTTCCTCAAAAAATTAAACATAGACTGACCACGAAAGCGTTGTGAAAATGTTAATCGCTCAATCATGTCTGACTCTTTGCGACCCCACGGACTCTAGCCCATCAGGCTCCTCTGTCCATGGGATTTTCCAAGCAAGAATGCTGGAGTGGGTTGCCATTTCCTTCTCCAGGGGATGTTCTGGGTCTCCTGCACTGCAGGAAGATTCTTTACCATCTGAGCCACCAAGAAAGCCTACAACTGACCATATGATACAGCAATTCCTTTCGGGTATGCTGCTGCTGCTGCTGCT